>JAOUZG010028144.1:1314588-1398951 GCA_026289955.1 Argiope argentata
TCTTCTTCTAAATATAATTCTTCTTCTTCTTCTTCTAAATATAATTCATTATATTTATTTAAAACTTTTATATAATCAAGAATGTAAGAAATCCAAAACATTGGATGAAATATATGTATTATATATGATGTATGATACGATTATATTATATAAAAGACCTAGGCATTCTATAGAATGTTGGTATTTTTAGTACAATAATATTGCATGAAAATAATTTGCTGTACACAACACATAATGAATCTATTTCCTGCACTAAGAAAGAAAGTAATTTTATTTCAAATTGCACTTTATTTTATTTCTTGGTATAGGTGCTTATCGGAAGAAAAGGATTTTATATTTTAGCATTTTATAACGTATGTCATTCCAAAAAATGGCAAATAAATTTATGAAATTTCAATAGTACAAAGCAGTCTAGTTTAGAGCATTGTTTCAAACATTGATTGAAATGCATATAATAAAATAGCACCTTCAGGCATTCGTGGAACAAGAATTTTCCCTTATAATTAATATGACTAAACAAGAGTAATTTGGAAAATGATTTCATTTTGGCAGTTTTAATAATCAAATTAATTCTTCATTCACTTTCTTTAATATATTTTCAGTAAAATTTTATGATTACTACTTTTTCAAGTGGTAATATTTAAATTTTGCAATCTTTCCTTTAAAGATTTTAAAATACAGCTCTTACTACTAATATAATTTCAAGCCTTCCATTTGATTTGAAACGCATATTTTTTCCAAATATTAAACCATTCGAGCATTCATATTCAACAAATATATTTACTTCTAAAGGAAATATATATTTCAATAAACTTCTTGGAAAATTGCCAATATTATCACATATATTCCCTCATCTTTTGTATTCTTTTTTCATCGTTTTTGGCCTTAAATAAGAATTAAATGTCATATAATACATAAAAACAACAACAAAACAATAGATGACTCAGTCTCTTAGACATAAATTAGAAGTTATGTTTGAACTTTTATCGTATGATTAATGTATCATCCCTTATGATATTTAGTTCTTTAATTAGGATTAACAGTTTCACTTTGTCTGTTCAGTATGGATTAATCAATAATTCATCTTATAGAATTAGTTTCATAAACGCATAAAAGTTCAAAAATAATACTTAGAGATACAGTATAACATTAGTTAACTGAAGCAAACGGAATTGCTTTGAATAAGATCTTTTTTTTGGTTACGTCATGAATATACATAACTATGTTCTATTTATTTAAAATGTATAATTCTCGAATATTTCCTGTTTAAAACAAATTAAGGTCAAAAGAATGTATAATTTGCCCTTCTGTTCTTCATAAAAATTTAAATAACTATTTTTAGTGTTGAAGTTATTGCATCAGTATGTTTTGTCAATACTTATCAGTATGCACTTATCAAAAATATTTTATATTGTACGAATTACACTCATTCAAAAATCGTAATTTTGTTTGAGTCCGTTTCAACGTTTTCGAGTAGCTAAGTTCCTCTATCAATTCATTAGAGAGAAAGCCATTTTCTTCTTTATTCAATTCGAAGGACAGCCTTAAATTAAAATACATTTATTATAGTTCTAGTATTGGTGACAGGCGACTGGTTTGTAAGGTCTTGATTTCGAGATAGAAGGGTTCTACATCTGAGATCGAAATCCACGGGAGAATTGCTATGTAAAGCGGTCTATTGCATACTAAATGTGTCGAATTCATATGCCGTTTTGTTAGTGTCAGGCAGAAGTTTTCAAAAGCGATGCCAGCTTAAATGTCGTCTTCATCATGTGACCATGTGATTTCGATTCGAAAGCACGAGATCATTTCCAAAATATCCCTAGTTCTAATTTAGAAAAGGGAAAATAATAGTATATATAAAATATACTGCTGTAGCTTCCGTGTAGTTTTAAAAGAATAAATATTTTTGAATATTCAACAATTTGCTACAGCTGATGAAACGGTCAATTTTAGTTTCTAAGAAAGTCTTCAACTATTGTAGTCATCTATTTAAAAAACAAATTACAAACTTTCGAATACCCCGCAACAATCCATTAATCCAAATTGAAGTCTATTCATTTTCTCTCTTGAAAGTACTGTAAGTAAAAAATATATTGCAGTTTCCGTGCATTACTTCATGTGCCTTTTAGATTTACTACTTCTGTGGCATTACAGATAATCCAGATTTTTATGAAGAAAAATTTGGTTAACCTGAAATTTGCTGTATAATTTTTAACAAAGCTCACATTTTTATCCGAGTCAATGTTTTTTTGAATATTTTTAATTACCTCTTTTCCGATAAAAGATAAAAAAATACATGCCTTTATTTATTACAGGGATATTGAAAATCAAACTATTTTTTCACCTTTACATAGATTAAAATGTTTTATCGGTTTCGTAATTTTATTTACGATGAGCTTTTGCCCTCAGGTTAATTACTAAAAGGTACAATAAAAAGTACTAATTTTTAATTACTATTTTCTATCTTATGTTCCTTCCTCAAAAAGTAAGAAATAAAATTTAAGAAAAAAACTAATTAACCTTTAAAGAAACATAAATTTACATTACTTATTGTTTTAACCAATTAATTAATATTTTTTTTAAAATTTCTAGCGAAGAAATTGAATTTATTAGCAGCGGAAATGTGATATTAAATATATTGATTTAGATTTCACTTATTTATGATGTTAATTTATAGAGCATATTTATTTAAATGAGTCATTTATAAATATTCGTTGAGAATTTTTCATTTTATACAATTAGTTCACATTCTCCCTATATATATTTATATATCTTGTTTAAATTATCAATCGCTTATAAAATACTTTTCATTCATCTACTCAAGTTCAAATACTTTTTTTAACTTGCAACGGATGATACTCAATGATAATACAGTTTTTTTTTTCAAATATTATTTCATTAATTAAATGTAATTAATTTTTAATACTTTAAAGAGAGTTATAGCAGTTAATAAATACTGAAATCCGCAGGAAGTAGCTAATTCAGTGCAAAGCGAAGAGTGAAAGTGAAAACGAGTTCATTTCTCACGAAAATCAATAAATTTTTTGATAAATTATTTAAATTAATTGTAATAATTTAATAAAATTAACTGAAATAAAAAATTTCTTTGACTTTTTTTTAATACTACTTGTTTTTATGTTAGAAGAAACAAAATCCTTGCATTTCAATTGAGTAAAATGAGGCTTTTATATCCTTAATATTTTTCTTGACACTATAAACACAATCGTTTTCGCAATATTTCAAATGAATTTTTCTTGTAGCTGATTTAATCCTGAAATTAGTATTTTTCAGATTAACTGAATATTAACTTCATTTTTTGTGTAGATAATCTGAAATTATGTTGTTTACCAAATTATAAGATTTTATTCGCCTATTTGAATTGATAAATAGAAAGTAGAAAAAATAAGTTGCAAATTCCAAATGTAATTTCGTTTGACATTCAATTGTAAAAAAGTTTTTTTTAAGATTTGTCACACGGATCACAACTTTTTAAATTTAGAAAGTGACAATGAAAATATTAACATCAGAAACATTGATCCATTATTCTAAGAAAATGAATTAAAAAAGTGAATTCCCCATTTTTAATTTCTAAATATGGTTGTTTAATAAATGGCATTCCTTTTCAGTTTTACTAATGTCTTCATTTTTTTTCTACCTTGTTAATTAATCTGTTCAATAGAATTATTTATTTTTTCAAAATGATATGTTTTTTAGTTTTTAATTTGTTTGTTTAAGTAGTTAGATTGAAATAGTTAACTAAAATGTTTCTGAAATTAAATTCGTAGTTACCTAAGTGTAAGTGTCTAGCTTCTGCAGAGTAAGACTGTTTGTGGTGGGGGTGTTCGGGGGTTCTAATAAAGTAGGTTTAGTGTAACATTTATTTATTAGGGAAAAAGGTAAGTCACACACAACACAAGATAATTTTAAACAATTACACAAACACATAGAAAAGTTTGAGATGCGTCCATGCCCGTTGCTTGAGCTTTACTGGTGTTTTCGAGGTTTGCGCTCATTAGTCTAGGTGGCGCAGCAGTTCCGGTTACAGTCAATAGTGGCTGCTACAATCTCCCCCTCTGTCTCTGATGACGTCCCGACGAAGAGACAGGACTAAAATTATTGAGAGATCTTTTGGCTGTCTGTGTTATCTGTTGTGGCTTTTCGAGTTTCTGGGCAAGGTGATTTGATGTAGACGACTCGGGCACACAAGGAGGTTGTTGAGTAGTAACACGTGGTGGCACGACAGATTTTGGCGGTCTACCTCTTTTTCTAAGAGGGACAACTGGAGAAGTATCCACATCTCTGAAGGGCGAAAGAGCAGATGTATGGTAGGTGGCTATCGGTTCGGATGGCTTATCAAGGCTGGCTATCACATATGAAGTAGGAGACTTCTGGGTGAGGATCAAGTATGGTCCGTCCCGTTTTGGAATAAATGTTGAAGTTTTTTTGTTTTTGGTGTTACTTATGGGGTGCAAAGTAACCCAAACTTTATCACCAGAAGAATAAAAATTTTGACGTCGGTTTTTGTCGTAGTATTTTTTTCGTTGATCTTGTTTTATTTCGATACGTTCTCGTATGACATTTGTAATGTTTGCAAATCTTTTCAAATACGGTGCGATTTCTGGAACGAAATTATCGTTTTCGACAACAGTCCTAAAATCTTGAACTACATCGTCTACAGTTCTTAATTCTCTTCCGAATTGCAGGAAGGCAGGTGTATGTCCTGTAGTATCACAAACAGCCGAATTCATAGCAAAACGAATATACGGGAGTTTTTCTTCCCAACTATCGTGGTCGTTTCCCACAAGAATAGCCAATCGAGGTTTTAGATCACGATTTTTCCTTTCTACAGGATTAGCCTGAGGATGATAAACTGGAGTAAGGCACTGATCTATTTGAAGAACAAAACATATTTGTTGGAGGACGGCGCTAATGAATTGTGGGCCATTATCACTTATAATACGTCTGGGAATACCATATCTTAGAAATACTTCTTCTATCAGTGTGATTGCACATTCTTTAGCAGTGGCTGATTCCAGAGCAAACAGTTCTATCCAGCGGCTTGCGCAATCTTCAATGATAAAGATCCATCGTTTACCAGTAGCGCCTTGGGGTAATGGTCCAAACAAATCAATTGAAAGTGTCTCAAATCTTTGAGATTGGATAGGTGTCCTTAAAAGTCCAGCAGGTTTCAAATTAGTAGACTTGTACCTAGCACATTCCGGGCATTTCTTTACATATGCAGCAATGGAAGACCGCATTCCTATCCAGTAATAGCGCTGGGCTATTCTATGATAAGTTCCATCTTCACCATAATGACCTGCAGTAGGTGCATCATGGTATTGTTTTAACACGTTTGAAATTTCATGAGATGGAACAACAATTTGTGCCTCTTCTGTATCTGCATCAGAAACAAAGCGATAGAGGACTCCTTGGTTCATCAAATACCCTCTACCGGTCCAGTTTTCAAAATTTTCATCTTTAGGTGATGATTCAAAGCTTTCAATTATTGGACGCAAATTATCATCTTTCAATTGAGAATCACGCATTTCCTTTGAAGTTCTCGCAGACATGTCTGCTATCACAATATTACAAATTTCACGAGAGGAAATTTCTTCTTCGCAAACTGGCCGTGAAAGCATATCCGCAATGACGTTTGCTTTTCCAGATACATATTGAACTTTCAAGTTGAACGATTGAATTTCTAAAGCCCATCGAGCAAGTCTTCCTGTTGGGGACTTAAGAGTCAAAAGCCATTTCAAAGGTTGGTGGTCAGATGCCACTGTTACTTCTGAACCTTCTAAGTAACCACGGAACTTTTTGAGGGCCCATACGACAGCCAGAGCTTCTCGTTCTGTAGTTGAATAGTTGCGCTCTGCTTGAGAAAGCAATCTGCTAGCATATTCAATAGGGTGTTCTTCAGAGCCTGAGCCTTGAAGTAAACAAGCATCAAGGGCATAATTACTAGCGTCTGTCCGAAGAACGTATGGTTTATTTCCATCAGCTTGCTTCAACACGGGAGGTGTTACGAGACAAGTTTTTAAGTTATCAAAAACATTTTGCTGGGTGAAACCTCATTCCCATGAAGCTTTTTTCTTTGTAAGATCACTAAGAGGTCGTGATATTTCTGCAAAGTTAGGAATGTATCTGCGGAACCAGGAACATGTTTGAAGGAAGGATTGTACTTCTTTAATATTTTTGGGAGGTGGCATTTTCTGAATGGAGGAAACTTTTTCCTGATCAATTTCAATTCCTTCTTTTGTAATCCAAAATCCTAAATATTTGACACGAGATAAAGCGAAATGACATTTATCTCTATTTGCTTGCAATTTAAAAAGTAAGAGTCTTTCGAAAACAGCTTGTAAATCAGAGAGATGTTTCTCAAATGATTCTGACAAAATGATGATGTCATCGAGATATGTGAGGGTGAGAATATCATCAAGATCATTTCGGAAACGGTCCATTAACCTTTGAAAGGTAGCAGGGGCATTCCTTAAACCAAATGGCATTCGTAAGAACTTGTATGTTCCAAAGGGACACAAGTTTTTTCTTGATCGTCTGGATGAACTTCAACTTGATGATATCCTGCTCGAAGATCGATAGTTGACATGAAAGGAGTAGGTTTTGCGTCATGCAGCAAATCATCCATTCGTGGAAGTGGGTAGGAACAGGAATTGAAATGGAGTTCAGCTTTCTGTAATCGATGCACAGGCGCATTGTACCATTAGGTTTTGGTACCAATACCACAGGCAAAGCATATGGGGATTCACATTCTACGATAATTTCTTCTTCCAAGAGCTTATTAATTTCTTGTCTTAAGATTTCTTTCTTTGCAGGACTCATTCTATAAGGTGGCACTGCAATTGGAAGGTGGTCACTGGTATTGATTCTGTGTTGGATAAAAGGTGTTGGCGCTCCCCCTGGCCTGAAGCATGTCTCGTACTTTTCCAGTAAGGAATTAAAATCTTGTCGCTGTTGAGGAGAAAGATGTGTACCTTCCTGATTACGAAGTTGACAAGGTTGAGGCACAGTGGGTACTGTTAGGAGAGCATTCATATTAGAAGGCGTTTCTATGAAAGCATACTTCTTTTGAGGGGTTTCAGAGAAGTACCAATGTTTCTTCTGGATATCTAGGACGATACCTGCAGCACTTAAAAAATCAACACCGAGAAGAGTTCGGTTTCCTTTGGCGTGTTTAAACACTATAAGCTCTGTTGGAATATTTTTCCCTTTTACAATAATATTCACAATGGTTGTGAGTATTTCTGTGTTTCGAATATGTCCATCGACTAATGTCATATCAATTGTTTTCTTTTCAAATTTCATACCATGCTCTTTGAGAAGTAGGTACAGTTTTTCACCGGCCACAGAATGTGTAGCACCTGTGTCAGCACACACGGCTGCTTTTTTATTGCAGATTGAAACTTCAATTATGTTCAGTGGGTGAACATCTGTTGAAAAACTATAGAAAGTCATTTGATTAAGATTTGCAGGGAAATCATCGCTTTCTTGGATTTTTGGATTGCATATGCGGCATTTAGATTTGATAACTCCAGGAGTTCCACAGCCGTAACAAGTTAATGATTTTCTAGCTTCTTGTAGCATGTCAGGGCTTGTTTTCTGTGCTCTGTCATTGCAAAAGGAGTCCCGCCTACTTTGACTGAGGACTCCGGGTCCCGCCTGCTTTGACTGGGGAACCCAGACAGAGGCTTTCTATCAAAAGTTTGTTGATTTTGCAATTTTGGACCTTTGGGGTAAAAAGTTCTTTTGCCTTTATCAAGCCTGACTTGGTCAGTTTGTTTTGAATAATATGGCTTATCCACACAGCTATTCAGCATTTGGGATTCTTTCTTGCTTGTTCGCAAGTTGTCGTAAGCGTCTAGTTTTTCTACTAGGTCATCAGGGGTAACCCAATCACACCATATGTCTAAGAAATGATCCTTTACTTCTGGTGGTACCCGTTTCTTCATTTCATCTAGGATCATCAAGTTCTTCAATTTATCGAAATCTTGGATGTGGAGTTCTTCCAACCATCCTTCGAAGTAATTTCTCAGTTCAAAATGGAAATCTTTCCATGTTTTGTCCGGAGTTTTTCTATGAGTTGCGAAAAGACGTCGCAATTTCTCTGGACTCAGTTTAAATCTTTGCAAAAGTAAATTTTTCACATGCTCGTAATTTTGAGCTTTTTCCTCAGGTTCACGAGCAATTATTTGTGCTATTTCATTAGGAAGCACAGCAAGCAAATGTGCTATCCAAGAGTCTTTTTCTATTTTCAAAAATTTAACTTGTCGTTGAAGTAAATTTTAAAAAAGTGACATATCGTCTTCTTTGGGATCGAATGTTTGAATCAAATTATATAATTGCAGATTATTTGAAACATTGGCGACAGCAGGCAATGAAGCACATTGTTGAGCTTCTATCTGAAGTCGAATTTTTTGAAGTTCAAATTCTTGTCTGTCTTTCTCTTCACTTTTTTGACGTGCCAGTCTTTCTTGTTCACGAGCATTTCTTTCCTTTTCTTCAGCTTTCTCACGAATAGAAATAATTTCGCGTTCTTTGGATATTCTTTCTTCAATAATGTTATTTAAACATTTGCGCACAAAATTTTCATCGTATTGTTCGGATGTAGTTATTAGGGATTTTAAAGTTAAAATCACAGCATTTGGAGGAATGTCGATATTCATTTCACGAGCTAAAGTTTCAAGATCACACTTTTTGCCCTTTCCCAGAAAACTCATTTTTTAAAGCCACTATTTCACTTTATCTTGTAAAAGTGATGCCAAATTTGTAAACATATAAATATATATATTCTAACACACCGTTAATACAAAAATCAGTTGGAAATAAAGAGAATAAATATACGCTTAAATCAAATTGATGAGAATATTTAGATTGCATTTATATACAATTGGAATTAGTTGAAACTTTTATACATTTTGAGAAATCTATGTTGAAAAGAACACAATCATAAATTGTTTCCAACTTATAATAAATTCACTTTATGACAAGCATACTTTCTGCATATAAGAGAGATACAAAAAAAATCTAAATAGAGATACTCTACTCAATACAATAACAAAATAGCAGCATCGAAAATGCATATTAATCATGTGAGTTCCAAGTTCAGCGCAAAGGAAAGCAATTGAAGAGAGTTATGTCTTATTCAGAAAATAGTATCGCTGAGTCAGCAAGAAATTATACATTGGCGTGAGTTCAAGGTTATAATCGAACTGCACTACGCTTACTTAAAATGATTCAATGATTATGCATTACAAAATTGATTATTTTCTTTTCAAAAAGAATGAGAAATCTTTAAAAATATAACACTGTGACAAAAGGTGAGAAATCCTGAAAAATATAACACCATAAAATTTGTGTATGCCTATACTAAAATTATCAATTATACCAATTCTTTAAAATATGTTTAAAACACACAGCAAAAAAATAATTCTATGTTTTTAAACACTGGTAACATATTAGTAACAAAATTTTCATACATATTTTTCAAAATAAGTACTGAATGCTCCGAGATAAATTGTTATTTATAATTAGACATTTTTTATAAGATTTATTATCAATTCAAATAAATCAATACTTCTTGCGACTTTGCAATTAAGGGTTTTTTTTTTGTAAGAACAAGGATTGTTCTACACAAGAAATTCAAACTTACCAAAATTATCCTTCGGATCAGGAATATGCAAGAGAATCAATTACCTACGGATGAGGTTTCCTATAATCATTAACCTATGGATTAGGTTTTCATGGCTGTTCTTCCGTTGGATACGGAGTGCTGAAAAAAATTGCGAGCAAAGTCCAAGCAACGGAATCGTTAAAATTAAATAAACCGGTTGGGCGCCAGTTGTGGTGGTGGGTGGGTGGGGGGGGGGTTCGGGGGTTCTAATAAAGTAGGTTTAGTGTAACATTTATTTATTAGGGAAAAAGGTAAGTCACACACAACACAAGATAATTTTAAACAATTACACAAACACATAGAAAAGTTTGAGATGCGTCCATGCCCGTTGCTTGAGCTTTACTGGTGTTTTCGAGGTTTGCGCTCATTAGTCTAGGTGGCGCAGCAGTTCCGGTTACAGTCAATAGTGGCTGCTACATGTTTATTTTTTTTACGTGCATTTGAAGTGTGAAAATTACATTATAGGACTCTTATTTTCTGGTATACATTAAATAAACAGATCAACTAACGTCCAAATTCGCGAAAACAATTCAAACTTTTCACGAAAATCCATGTTCTTAATCTCTTTGAGTTTGACATGTAATAAATCTTTCCAGTTGTCAGGCCAAATATTTTGGATTCACTGAATTTGTTTGTTTTACTGGATGGTATGATTTATATAAGAGGCTGGTGAAAATGTATGAGAAATACTTTTTAATGCGATATTCTTAAATGGATTTCTTTGACATATGTCTATTTGGGTAAAGGAATCTTGGGTATCTTTGGAAGGAATATTGTGGGCGTTAAGTATTTTTATCTTATCTCTACCCATAGAGTAACTGTATAGTCATCAATTTCTTAAACTCATGTTAAAAGTAATTTAATAAAAAATTGGGCCTTGAATCAGGAAATAAGAAGAGGACATTTTAAATCAGAGTATGTAAGACTAAAGTAAAAAAAGACTAAAAAATGGATTGGGATTTGAATTAGATTAAGAAATATTATTACGTATATTTCAATCTGAAAACTCTATATTGAAAGCAACTCCGGCTAGACTGTTGAAATTTTTTCTTTTGTGGTTTTCAATCTAAATGTATAAATTTCTATCAAATTTTGAACAAAATCCAGCCAGAGGAATTTTGCCCTGCCATTTGTCCAAGTACAGAGAAACTCTATAGCTATAAATTAAAATGTATTAAATAATTAGTATTTGGTTCACAGTTTTAGTGTCTAAAGCGTGAATGAAATTTTGGAACACATCCATCAAAGGGGTTATTGTTTGTCGATGTGTACTTTAATACTTAACTTTAACATCTAAAGTGTAAATTATTATTAAAGTTAGAAAGAAATCTCTCGAAGGGCTCACTGGTGGCTGGTTTGGATTTTTGTATGCATTTTAATGTGAAACCTCAAAAATACAATTGCGTAAATCAGAGAATTTTGTAAATTTTGATTTTAATCAGGAGAAAAAAAAAAACAAAATTTGTATTTTGTTTTCTTTTCTACAAAGCTCACGACTTTCATACGGGACATCAAAAATAAAATCCTTTGCATTTCAGTCTTTTATTTATTATTCAACTTTGGCAGTTTCATGCGAGAATATGATAATATTAGTATTAGAGGGTATGTGATAAATATTCCGGGTAATAATCCCTGCTCCTTTCAATAAAATTAACATCCTTATATTATTAAAAACTAATTATTATAACACAAAATGAATATTTGTGTCAAATATTAAAACACAAAATGAAAGAATGTGCTTAAAATTCTGATGAATTGAATTAACAAAATCCTATTCATTTTAATTTTTTTCTTTCTGAAATCCACTTTGAGTTAGCGGGATGTTTCTTGAGCATCGGATAGAATACCCCACATCTGAATTAAGTCGGGGTGAAAATTAGTCAACGGCGGATTCTGGTTTATATGTTACTATTTGGTTACGATTGATTGTAGTGATTTCATCTAGAAAAAGTTTGTGAATTATTTCGGGACTGTGTATTGACTTTTTGCAAAGATAATTTATTTAAATTCCTACTTAAGGCACATATTTTATTTTAAACATCTATTATTTTCATCTATATAAGAATTAGGCTAATATCTAGGATAGTAATAGAGCCCAAATTATTTATTAATTGCTATTTGAACTTAAATTACGGATTGAAATATATACTACGAATTCTATAATTCGATGCATAATTAAGCCATTTAGAGATGATATATAATAACATTTTAAATCTAAATCAAATCATAGTTAATATATGAATTTTTAATCCTAAATTAGTCTACTGTAATTCTATTCGAATATGTTATCTTATTCCCTAATACAATTCCGATTTTTTGAGTAATTATTTACTCTACACGCTCTAGAAAACTGATGACTCAGAAACGTGCTCTAGAAAACGGATTTTCTCACCTTCGGAACGATAGGTTAAAAATCCTTAATGATTACGCCATTCTTTTAAAGATACTTTAGTTTAAATCCTAATAAATAGTTCAAATCCTAATAAATTAGTTTAAATCCTTAACCTAACTTTAATTAAAATCCTAATAAATTATAAGGGACCTTTGCTTAAATAAATATGTTTCAAATAAATCCATATTAGAATCTTATAGCAAAATCACTGAAGTGAAACATTTCTGCCTATTTTCTCTGTTTTATGATGTAGACTGACGTATTTTTTGGTATGGAAACTATTCCTTGACACTTTTTCTGTGACAAAAGAAAATGGTTGTTAAAATTCTTGAATTTCCATCTTTTCAGCTGTGGTTTTTGTTAAGCCATTGTTAATATATATATATATATATATATATATATATATATATATATATATATATGGCTCATTTCTACTTTTCGAAAAAATTGCAAAATTTTTAGAAAGTGATATGAAATCTCGTATCAGCAAACATGACCAGAATTTTTTTATTCTTTTTAAATGATTATTATAGACGCAATTAGCACAATGTATTACAGTTTCATACCTCACATTAGTTTATGCAAATCTAAAATTCAGTTTTCAAAAATTTCAATTTTTCATTCACTAATTATTTTTTGTTTCAATCGTTAACTTTTTCCCCCTGTAACTACTGATCAAATCAAATGATTGAACGTAAAATATCGCAAACCATTATATTGTACACCAAAGCATTCTTTGTGATAGGCACCTCCCATTACGCTGATTGTAGTTGATGGTTTTTCTGGTATTAACCTTGATATTTCAAACGATCTTAAAATGAAAAGGAAATCTGCTAGATATACCGTGTAAGTCATTATTAATGGGTAGAATATGAGCATTCATTTCGAAAATAATATTGATAAATAACATGTCTGAAAATACTATTCTTCGAAATCAAAATATCCTAAAAATTCTGATAAACTTCATTAGACAATACCATCAATCATAATTGGATGAATTCAAACGTTGATAAACCACATTGAACTACATTAAATGATATTTAACATGAGAATGATTTGTACTTGATAATTTTAAGTCTATGATTCATTATTATAACTATAAGCTAATACAAAATGTTTGTTTGAAGTTTTGATGGCTAATACTAATTTATTATAGTATACTTTACTGTTGTTTTAGTTTATTATAGCCTATAGAAATTTATGATAGGCTAATTCTGAATTTTTGAAATTGTGATAGATTCATCGCTGATGGAACATTATATTATGTGTATTATTCTGTTATTTACTGAAAGGATTTAAATAAATATGAAATTATATTATTATTCTTATGATATTTATTATTCAGAGAACAAACACACAAAACATATGCAAAACATTCTTTGAAAAACAAATGCTCTTAAATAAATTTTATTCTTTCTGATTTCAGAAAATTTCCAATTTTTATCTATAAAAATCTTTTATCAAATCTGTGATCAGCACAGTGCAGAGAATCAACTTGAAAGATAAGAGAGTCTGAAAAAGGAAGCTTAAGAAAACCTTTTGAGCATTTATAGTTTCAGAAATGAATTTGCTGACACAGCGTTTTGGTTTTGTGCTAAATAATAACTCGTGTAACCCAAAGATTAAAATTGCTGTTTTGCCGGAATTTTTTGAATGACTGAAACGTAAATTAAATAAAACTATATATATTAATTCAATTCAAATCATAATTAATTTCCTAATTTTTATTTTTAATTATTCTTTTTTACTGATTCAAATTTCAATTTTTTTATGCCATTATTCTAAAAAATTGGACACTATTGCAGTCTCTCCTGCTTTAAGTGAAGGGATAAAATGTTTAACACCTACACATTCCCTTTGAGGTTACCTAAAATTTCCTTTCTTAAAGCGACACGCGTCAAAGAAATTTAGAATTTCTTAGCACAATCTTTAACAAGAATTAATATTTTGTCTTTTTCCTATTGTGCTCCAGGGTAGACAGACAAATATCTCTTGCTCTTATATATATATATATATATATATATATATATATATATATATATATATATATATAGCCAGTGACTTATGAACTTGAATTTTGACTATATTTGAAATAAATAAATAGAAATAAAGATACACGTTTTGAAACTAGTTACGTAATAATATTCTTCCCATTAATCCATATTTTCCTATTAACTTTTACGATTCCTCTCTAATTTTTTTGACAAACAGCAGTTTTGTATTTCAATATAAGTCTTTTATTTACACACATTTAAAAAAAGAATATAATTTAAATATTAAATGTTTATTGTAAAATGTTTCTTTTACATTAAAATTTTTCAGTACTAACGTTTTTAATATTCCTTGAATTTATAATTATCTAACTTTTTGGATTGTATGACTCTATTTTAAATTTTACTTACTTTTTTAGAAACCCCATATTGTAAATAACATTTTTTTGTGAAACAATTTTTATTATTAATTCAAGTTTTGTTCTATTATTAAAAATTGGAATTAGACAAAACAGCTTAAAACTTATGAATATTCAGGATGAAGAATTAATCTTGGTAATTCTGGCACTTTTGATGGATTCTAGGAAAATTAGAATTTCGAATTTAAAAATATGTACTTATCATTAATTACACTATTTTTTTAACTTAAACAAACAAAACTTTTAACAAAAATATCCATAATATCTTAATGAATGTTTCCAAATACCCCCAGAAAAAAATCCCTCATCATTCATGACAAGAAAAGAAAATAACAAACATTTTCTTCTGTTTTTTTTTCGAGATAGATTGTTTTAAACATTGACATTTTCTGGAAGTTTTTATTATTCTAATAAATATTCCGTTATTTCGTCGCTCTTTCATCCTTTTACAATTTTTTAAATTTATTATTATTATCGAAGGATTTTTTTTTGTCCTTTTATTTTTCTAGTCACTCTTGAAAGGCGTTGCGATATAATGATGCCTCCTAGTGCTATCGCTACATCCATTTGTCTTGAAATATGTGTTCCAAAATCTAGATCAACGAGCGTTCCAAATATAATAGTCTCCGTATTTCTGCTTTTGGGGGAATTCCAGTAAGATAGAGAAACTTGAAAAGGTGCCATGATTTCTCCTTTTAAGAATGATTTTTCCTAATTTTTTTTATTGGGTAGCATTGAAATGCTTCATTGGCTTAGAGAACACAATTAGAATTATAGTTAACTTATTTATATGGTAATGTTCATTTCGAAGGCCATTATGGATGTTCATATTTATAACTCTTCATGTAAGCTATAAACTTAGAGTGCTTTGATTAAGGGCATTTATTTCTGCTATTTTATTGATGACTTATCCTTCAAGACAAAAATGATAAAGGCTCTGACAAACATTTAAAATTCCAGACATAACAGAAGTATCATTTTTCAGAATGTTATATGATTCTTTTATTAGTTACATTGCCTTTGTGTAAAGAAACAACTATGATCATATTGCGTTTATTTGACTCCAGTACTCAATCCTCTTTAAAAATTTTATTTATAAATAATATGATATAAGTATTAAATTTCTTTAATAAAAACCGTAACTGTAAAATAAAAGGATAAATTTACAAATGAAAATAATAATAGATGGCCAAACAGGAAAGAAAAACTTTCGAATCGTGATTTTATAGATTGATTATATTCTTGATGCAATAAAAGTTAGTTTCTGGGAAAACTAGTGATGAAAACTGTCTTTAACGAAAATTGAAAAATATTAAATTAACAAATGAATCTAGCGGCAAATTGTCTGCCCGAAAATAACTTTTGAATCATAACCAAATAGGTTAATTGTATTCTGTCTGCAATAGAAAATCTTCAGGAAAAATTGCTAATAAAAAATGCCGGTAACAGAAATTGGAAAATAATAGTAAATAAAAAAAAGCATAACAAATGGTCAGCCCAAAAAAGAATTACTTTTGAACCATTGGTTGTTGTTAATTACGGCATTTGTCATGGACAAGCCCCGTTGGTACGTTAGCAAATTTTTAGCCAAATTTATGCGTCTCTTGTTTCATGTAGGGCCAATAGTACGACTTTAGCTACATACTAATCACATTCCCTTGCACAACCCCTTTTTATAGAGGGGGCAATCACACATCTCATAGATAGCACATAGCACAACCATGCCCGGACCGGGACTCTCAAAACACGAGGAAGACGCGCTATCTTTGTGCCAGAAAGTCGGCGAGTCATTGGTCAAAAGGTTGATTATATTCTGTATGTAATAAAAGATAGTTTCGGGAACAACCATTACTGCAAATCGGCGTTAACAGAAATAATAAAATTACACTAATTAACAAATCAGGAAAACAACAAATGGTCCACCAGGAAAGAACAACTTTTGAATCTTGATCACATAGGTTGATTATACTCGCATAATATGATTATATATATGGTGAAATTGGTTTCAGGAACAATTAGTATTTAAAACTGATTTTAACATAAATCGGAAAATAACAGTAAATTAACAAATAAAAATAACAAATAGTCAACCATTAAAGAACAACTTTTGAATGATCATCTTATTTTGGCTGCAATAGAAGTTGACTTCAGGAACGACTGGTACTAAAAACTGTGGTTAACAGTAATAGGTAGAGTCTTTAACTTAGGAAAAACCAAAGAAAATTTTGAACAACAAACTACTAACACTAAACTACTGATCTAGGCACGTCGCTTAAATTTACACCTTTTTGAAGAATGCATCCTTTTACAGTCTCCCAACATCTAATATTGCATGCCCCTATATATGAAGAAAACTAATGATAGTGATCTTCCAAGAACTTTCTCGCATTTGTTTTAATAATGATGTCATGATCTATCACCCACATAACTTTGTGGACCAGTACAAAGTCTTGCATTTTTCGAGTACAGAAATTTGTTTGGAAAACGCCACATACGAACTTATTTTTATCGAAAGGAATTTTGGATACCTTTTTAATGCACCAATTAATACTTACATCCTGCAAAATTATAATTTAAAGTGCCAAAACATATCCCAAATTTTAATCATTGAGTAGAAATACTTAAAAAAAAATATTGCCTTAACATGCATTAATGCATTTGATTCAAGATCTGTATTCATGGATTCACTCTCAATTCAGCATCAAAATTTTTAAAAAAGTTTTAAGGATGGATTCTATTTATTTTTGATATTGAATCTACATTTTTATTGTTAAAACATATATTAAATTTCAACTACCCGTTTAAATCATTCTTGTTTTATAATGTTCAGAGATAGGCAAAAATAATTCCATTTTTTTCGAACTCGAGAAATCTCAAAACTAAACATTCTTCAAAATCTCTAGATAATTATGATACTTCGTTTTTCATATATTTCGTAAATGAAATCGTGTATGTAAAATCACAAGCTTTCAATCTGCTTTAAAATATAATTTCCGAAAAAAAAGTTAATTTATTTTTTATGTAAAAATTCGTTTCTTTTATATAGTTTAGTATATATCTAACTTTACTATATATCTAACTTTACTAAACAAAAAGTAATGAGAAGAATTTAAAATTTATTTGGACCAAAACTCCAATTTTTTCAAAGGATATTGTATTTTCCTTTTTTTTTCATATTACAATTCTTTTATTTTTAACCGTACCATTAGATGAAACTTAATTTTGAGCCCAATTTTCAAATATTTTTCCATTTTGCATATTATATATGCTTTTGAAAAGATTTTAAACTAAAGATTAAAGGACCATTTGGAAATTATAAGCTAAGCTTTTCAAATGGGTTGTAGACGGAAAGAAAGAGAAATGAATATTAGAAGAACTTAAATCTCTTCATTTATGATAAAAATGTTTTTCTTCCAATAAATTTTGAAATAATCCTTCAGATTTATGGTATTTCAAGTATCTTGTATTTTATTTTTTTGTATTCGATAAGAGAATTTAGTATTTTCTAAAGAGATAGAAAGGAAGATCCATGCAATAAAAAGCTTTTATTTCCAAAATGTTTCATTCAATATTGAAAATATTTTGTTTTTGTTTTCGTAATACATTTTCAAATGGAACGAAATGCTTTCAAATACATTGATATTCGAACTAAGAAATGAATTAATGTCCCCAATTGGTTAAAAAAATGATGGACTGGAATTTTAATTATAAATTCATGCATTTATTAGTACCCATTTTTTTATTTTGTATTTTGATATGTTATTTTTGAAAATTCATAAGCAATACCTTTTTTAACCTTTCATAATGAGATTTGTTAATAACTGACATATATTTAACAAATTATCTATGTGTAAATTTTTTTTCTTATGTGTATTTAATCAGGCTTCTAAACTTTATATAAACAAAGGTGGCCTGCACATCCAAGGAAACTTTGTAAATATAATTTTTTCTTGTAGCACTTAGTTTTATATAGCAGTTATTTTCTTGGGGAAAAAACACAGATTTAGAGATATTTTGTTGAGCATTTGAGAATGAGAAATTTTATATAGAATATAAAAATGAGGAATTATGACAACAAGTACGTGCTCTTGTAATTTAATGTTGGAGAATGCATTTTTGCATTTCTCTCAAATGTGAATCCACTCCGTTTAAGGGGTGCATACACAACAAGCAGCGTAGAATATGGAAATAACAAGTTAATGCTTATCACTCATTTATGTTCGAAAATAATTTGCTGGAGGAGCGCTGAATGTCGTTTTACTCATAAGAGATTTAACTGACAAAAAACTATCAATAGTCGTATCTAATCATCTGACCGTCAGATGTTGCTAATGTTTGGAAAATCTATTAACACTTTTTGATAGAAAATTTTCTTTTTAACATTTATCCTAAATATTGACGGGCCACAATGGCATGGTGGTAAGATCTCGCCATCAAAACCGGTGGTTTTCAGGTTTGAAACCCGATTACACTGAAGAACCGACGTGTAAGTGGGTCTGATGTGCGCTAAATCCATCGGACTAAACACCCACACACTGGAGTGGTGTGAAAGTTTGAAGAGGGGACGGTGGCTCAGGTGTCACCCTCGTCCTGTGATTGTAGTTGAAAATTTCAAGATCCCTTTCAAAATAGCTCTATTGATGCTTCAAAAACGAAACGTTAATAAAACAAAAAAAAAAAAAAACAATTAAATTATAGATTTAAAGATTCATTCGTTATTCTAGTATAAGGTTTTTGGGACAATTAATTTGAAGTACTATTGTTATTGAGATCCATAGTTTACTGATTAGCGATTTAAAATTGATAACATCAAAATTTATTTTCATTTTTATGTTACCCCGCAATTAGTCTGTTTAGATTTAGTTGAGCCACATAAATGAAATAATTTTTTTTGAATATAGATTTTGATAAATGCAAATAAAATGCTGATATTTACATTCAAAAGTATTTGAATAAAATGAAGATCTCATAATTTTTATATTCATAATACTCAAACATCATAAGCAGGAATTTATTGCAAACTAACAAAACGAATTACGTTATTATATACTAAACGTCTTGCAAGAGTTTCTTAAACTTAATCTTCAACGCAATCGGATTAGTCTGCTTTATGTAAAAATTTATTTAATATGCAAAATTACTTTTGGGATCTTTATCTTTCTGATTCCATTATTCATTTAAATCCCCTTTATTCAAAATTCTCTAGATTCTCTCAAACCGTTTTGTTGTCTCTTCCTCTTTTTTTTCATGTACGGTATAGAGTGAAAATATTTGAGCAACATATGTGAAAACAACTCGAAGTGGTTGATTTTATTTACTAGGGTTATAATCATATGCCTCTTGAATACATGCATGTTTTCGATTCAGTTAATATTTTTTTGGTTTAAAAGATAATACAAATATTTCATGCAAAATTAACTCATTGATTAAAAAAAGGTATGGGTTTTTTGGCATATAAAGGAAAGATAAGAAAACTGAGTAATGCCTAAATTTTTTTGTAAAACTGGAGGAAGTTACATTTTTTCCTTCTCGTTAAAAATCATATTTGTATCTTAAATACAAATGATATGTACGAAAAATTATGAATATATATACGGCAATATATTTTGCCCGTAGAGAAAATAAAATAAGGAATTTTTTTTCCGGTTGCCAGCTAGAGTTAAAAATCTGCCATGTAATCGTGAAGTTATATTATTTATTTGGCGCTTTCTGAAATGAACAGCTTAAAATTTATGAATATTCAAATTGCTTAATTGAACTCAGCAATTTTGACATGCAAGATAGAAAACATAAAAGTAACGAGTTAAACCTTTCAATGCAAATCCCTGTTCTAATCAACCGTTTCACCATTTATTACTTTCACAAGCACAAAAAAGGGTAAAAAAATTAAAAAGAAACTTTCTACGAGGCGAAAACTAATCCTTTCTATGCTAGGAAGTAAATACATCTTTCTCCTTTTTTTATTACTCCAAAAAACACACACGTTGTTTTCGCAAATGACATTCCTCTACAATTTTACTATTCTATTAACTTTTTCCGCCTCTACTCATTCGTTTTCCCAACATTTTTTCGACTTCCAAATTCGTCTTTTTTTTCTGTTGTTTCTTCACTTCCTTCATCTTAGTTGTTCGTAAAAAGGAGTAAATATAAAATACTCCCATTTATAATGCTTTCACAACAGTCAGTTGTTTGGAAATATGTGTCAAACTATCTTTTGGGTCTTTATCTTTATTAATAATAAAGTTGAATACATATTGGTTTGCATGTATGTTGGCACTTTAAAGGCCAAGACACTTGACCTTAAGCTACCAAAGTTAGTCAGGATAATACTTAGGAGGATGAAAATGTTAGTCATAGAGTTATTTTTTAACTCTAAATTAAAATTTTAATTAAAATGAAACAAAATTTTGGCGGTTTTCCGCGGTATGTTTCAAAATTATTTTGATGTAAAAACGTAGCAAAATCATAAAGGTCAAAATATTATCTTTCCAATGATGCCAATTTTTCATGTCGTTTAAATATTTTTTATATTTGATCAACTTTTAAAAACTATTTAAATCATTTATTCTAAAAATAACCACAAGAATTTTAACGAGTATTAAAATTATCACAAGCAAAAAAAATTATACATAAAAACTAGGAAACAGTCTTGGACAAAGACCATAATATTTGGCAGATTTTTGCTATGTATTTTTCTATCTTCTTCTTTACACAATATTTCATGAAATTGAGAGAGATATTTCATTAAATCTGTGAAAAATCTGCAAAATATTTAAATTCATATTTAAAATACTATTAACAAGAAGAAAAAATGGAAAATTTTACTTAACAACTTAAGTTAGAAATTAGATTAAATCGTTAAAATACATCCATTTTTCAATTCCTACTATTAGTTCAAACTCCCCTTATATACATATATCTTGTTCAAATTTTCAATCGTTAACAAAAATTTTTTATTTATCCACTTTTATCATTTCCGTTGCCCCAACTGGAGTTGAAAATTCAAGCTTGCGCAGTATGTTCTGATTTGTATTTAACGGATAAGGAGATGATTTTGTTTTGGCCAGACGTAATTTTTTAATAAATCATTTCTATTAATTGTTATTATTTAATAAAAAATGGCTAAAATAAAAAAATCTGTGTTGATTTAATTAGAAATTGACTAATTTTTTTATGTTACTTGTTTATAAATATCTCAAGGAACTCAAAAAATAAGTCATAGTATAAAGAACAGATCAAGGCAAGGTTTCTAAGTATAAATTGTATATCAAACAAAACTGGAAGTTAAAAATATCTTGCTGAAAATGTCATTAAGATTTTAAAATTTTGATTAAATACTTCATGTAATGAACGATCTAATTGCAGTAGTTTAATAAAAATGCAAACATCATTTCTATATATTTCTGTCTCGATAGGTCTGTAGAAAGCTTGGAATGGTGTAATAATCCTTCATGTAGTTCTTCATTTTATAACTTTTATGTTTCAAAGTTTCTCAAACTGTAATACATGCACTATTATTGGTTCATCATTTCTAGTGTTAAAAATTTAACAAAAAAGCTTAAATGCGTATTTTTTCATTTTTAAATTTTTACCCAAGATGGTGCATTTAATTAAATGAAGAAAATTTTTGAAATAGATAAACAAGGAATATGGCTTGTCAATTCCTTCTTGCTTTTTTGCGTGCACAAAAATAAAGTCATATAAGGTTAATTTTCTCTTTTGATTGTTATATAAGATAATGATATATTTCAACTAAGACATCGTTTTTTTATGTAGCCTTTTTATATTTAGATAGTATTGATTTTTAAAAATATATATATAATATTTTTATATTTAAATTAAATATATTTCTGATAAAGCGTTAAAAATTTTAATACTTTTCAACACATAAATTTATAAAATCTAAATTTCAATTACTCTAACGATTAAACTTAAATATTAAGGAGACGAGGGCAGTAAAACAAGATGTAATCATATGTAATAATCATTATCACATATGATTACATCTTGTTTTACTCTTTTATATTATTAATGTTTATTTCAATAAACAGTATAACATATTATGGTAGAATTGTTTATTAACAAAAATAATAAACTATTATAAGCTTGGAATTATTATTCTTGGATAATGAATTCTATTTGAGAAAGATTGATTATTAATGGGAATAATCATTACAGATAGAACGTGTGTTTTGGATTCTGATTTGTGGTACTGCTTATAGAGAGTTTAAAACTTTCTTTGTTAGGAATTTACAATGGCATCAATGTAGATGTTATATCGTTAAGAACAACAACCAATCAACGGTTGTTAGCATATCGCAGGTACTGTTATGAAATCGGCTAAACCTGTGAAGTAATAAATCTTTCGTTCTTTACAAGTACCCTATATTTTGATTAATAGCATAACTAAGCTGACTTGTTTTCGATGAATAATTAATTATCCGCCGACACAGAAGTTCAACGATATGTTACCTAATATTTGAAATTTTAATTGTTACGCATATTTCTATAAATAAAATATCTTAAATTGAACAGATCTTTACAATTACAAAGATTTAACACCATTTTGTGGAGGGTTCTGAATTGCTTTATTTTCAATCAAATGCCCTTAAATGTAGCATAAAAAACTTCTTTTCTTATTTCGTATACAAAGTATATTAATCGCTATAAAATTCGTACTCTTTTATCTGGAATGAACCTTTACATTTTAGGCCTCCCTCAATTCAAAAAACACATTTTTGTCACCATATCTATTTGTCTTTTAATACGATAATAATAATAAAAAAATGAGTTAGAAGAATGAAATTTGGTGTAATGTCTTTATACCTAATTTGTGCCGATGTCCTGGCATAGGGGTAGCGTGTCTTCCCCGTAAATCCTGGTTCAGACATTAGTGCTTTATCTGCGCGAATGTGCCCCCCCCCCCTGTAAAAAGGGGTTGCGCTAGTGGATGTGAAGAGAGAAGATGCTAAAGTCGTACACTTGGTCCTGGTTGGCGCTACCATAAAACAAGAGACGCTGATTAGGCTTAAATTGCTGATTATTTTAGAGAGCTTGACCATGTCAAGTTCCATAAGAAACATCATCAACAGCACACCTAAATTGTAGATTTCTATCAAGTTGAGAGTATGATCTGCTCAGAGGAAGTGTGTCTGCCCGGGTGTTCGAATATAAGTTAAGACGGTTACTACTAAATAACGCAACTCAAAAACGCAATAATTTAAGCATATCAAATTTGGTATGGTATTTTGTGATTAAAACTGCATTTTGATCACAAGTTTTTTCTACAAATTTTTAGTTCAATCTGTTCGGGAAAACGCGTCTAAAGCGTAAATTCGGTTTTCGGATACTTTTAGACGCAATCTAGGGATTAATCACCAAATATCACATGATAGATTCAGTAAAAATGCTAAATTTAAGCCAAGGCCCAAGACACTATTGCACACCAATGTCATATTAGGTATTCCCTGGAATAAAACCTTTATTGGAAAGTATATGTGAACTTTTTTGTGGGGTAAGGAAGTATCAATCTAGCTACTTACCATTTATGTCACTAATTATTAAATTTTTTTATATTTTTCTCTCGGAATTTGTTTTAAATGTTGATGTTGGTGTTTAAAGCTTTGACCACAGTCCACAATTTTCAATTTATTATTTTTTCAGTGTTATATTACTCTTTTATACTCTTTTGTGTTCATAGTATTAATATCAAAGAGAGTATACCGCTTCTTCCTATATATTTGGCTACAAGCACTTGTTTTGAAATATGCCTTTCAAAATCTAAATCAGCTAACCATTCATATTTAATAGTTTCCACTTATCTGCTTTTTAAAGAAATATATATTTAAAATGGAGAATTTGGCATGGTGCCATTAAATCCTCTTATAGTTCCTCAATTTTAATGCTCGTTTTTGTAATTTTTAAAGTAGCGTATGATTTGAACGTCATATCATTCTCGAGAGCAATGGCATTGAAATTCATTTATCACAGCCGGCTTAATTGACTGTGCTAGAATTTCAAAATAATAAATTTTGGGACAATTTTAATCCTTCATGTACTGCGATGATTCATAAAATTTTGGCGACTTTTTGTCGATTAATTATATCTCTTTAGAATGATATGTCATGAGTTTTAAATTATCTAATAAATGTTTTTGTTCATATATAGAATTAATACATCTTAAAAGTATATTTAAAACTTTTTATCAATTATTTGCTCTGCTAATAAAATATAGTATATGTAAACTTTGATACTAATGTGCTTTGGAAGGAAAAATACCTCAAGCGGGTGGATTTTTAAAAGTTTTTAATTAGAAATTTCACTAAATGAAATTAATACAATTTTTTCCATGGATTCCTAAATAATTAAAATAAAATTAAACTTCTTGATATCTTAAATTATAAATAATCTTTCTCATTGTGTGATTAATTATTACACTATTTGCAAGAAATATTTTAATTTCATTTTATTGCCTATGTAGGGAAACTAGATTCGCGATTTTTGAAGATACGACTTATTTCTAAATGAGTATATTTATGTGTAAAGTATATTTTAATAAAAAATATAATTCAAATGTACTATTAACGATTAACTTGAAAAATGTTCAATCGAAGGTGCATAACATCCGTTCTAATCAAAAATTCAAATTCACTGTTTAGATTAGAATTTTGAAATTTTGGAGGATAGTACTAGGAATAGAATGATTGCAGACTTCTAAAATGTTCATATTACTGGTTTATCAAAATGAAGAAATTAAAATATTTTTTTAATGAACCAGCAATTACAATCTACGTGAAACATTTAAATGAATACTTTAATAATCATCAGTTCCAATTAACCAACTGATCTTCAAAGGCGAAAAGTATTGAATAAGTTCTTTCTTTAATAAATTCTTGGTAAATTTGGAAATATTTTTTTAAAAAAAATCTTTTTTGGCCCTGTACCAAAAATATAATCATATGGATGCCTAGGTAGCCTATTTTAAATATTAAATGAATCTAATATCTATCTTAAAACTGATAGGAAACTATTTAAAATTTATATTCTTTAAATAAAAATAAATGTGTGTTAAACAATGACTGGAAGACTGAACTTATTAATCGTGTTTTTTCTCTCTCTCTTTATAGGTAAGTAATGGACTTCTTGAAATCTGCTCTCCATATATAAAAAATGTCTTAAAAAAGTGTCTGAACTTCATTCGAATCTCGCCTTTTAGGTAAGTTTAAAATTAGAAAATTATTTAAAGATTATCTCAAGGCGATAATAAAATTATTTGTTTCAACAGATCGACAATCATAATTTTAATAATAAAAGAAGGTCAATTTAATAGACACGCGCATTGTAATTAAATTGATATGATCCAAGTAAACCTTAAAGCATATCATGATTCCATTTTTGACCCTTACAAGATAGACATTTGTACCAAGTGCTTTAATGAAACATTATATCTTTTCCCTTTACTGAATATGATTTCAGGTTATTTCCACATAAAACTTTTTGTCTTATTTTATGATAAAATAACGGGAGTATAAATATAATTAACAACTTGATGGTTACAAATTCATTTATGAAATCTGAGTTTAAAATATATTTACTAGTGGTTATTCCAGTGTAATTTAAGGTTCTCATCATACTTACCTCTTAACATAACCAATAATAATGCGTTTTTCCTCATTTTATTTCTCTTTTAATGGCATGCATTTTCCTTTTCCACTTCTGAGCCTTTTGATCATTATTCCTATTGGACTATTGTAATGTTAGGAAGGAAAGCAGTGTACCTTTCGCTGTATAGGCCACCACTGTTTGCAGAAATCGCTATATTTCACTTACGCAGCTCGCATTGATTTCGTTCCCAGATGAAGCATTAATGCCTTTCAACTGCATTTTATCTACTCCTTTTCTCACCATTTTCTATTCATTTGGAATATATTTCTTTGTTGTTGTACAATTTTAAACGTATTTTATGTTCTTAACTTTCATTTTGTGTTTTTAAACATATATTCACTATTACAATATAAATGTATATAACGCATACATAATCTAACCTTAATTTGACATTTTAAAAAAGGATGCATTTCCATTTTTTAAAAAAATTTTGTTGACATTGTAAAATGTTAAACTTTTTCTGCGTTGCCTTTACTTTGCATATTTTCAATGCATATGTATACCGTGTTAATAAAAATCTTACTATTTATAAAACAAATGTATAATTTGTTTTTTATTGGATATTGTTAGAAGGAATTTTTGCGTCTATTTTTGTTTACTCATTTTTTTCTGTTGTACAATTTTTAAACATGTTCTACATAACATATTATTTAAACATTAAACATATGTTTAAACATATGTTTACCATCTTATTATATATATATTACTATTTATAGTACGCATGTATAATTTCATAAATGTGAATTTTTTTTTGCGTCTCCCTTTTTTTTATTTGGGATCTTTTGCCCTTTTTGCTGCACAGTTGTAAAGATATTCCACACTTGTAGTCACTATTTTGCATATTTTCAACACACACACACACACACACCAGGAGTTATAAAAATTATCCCAATATGTGAGATCATGACTGTCGCACCATTCATAGAAATGGAATAAAACTTTGGTTCGTGCTATAGATACCGTTCCAATTCTTTTTACTGTGAAGAACACATTTCAATTAAAAAAAGTTGGTGTTGTCATTTAAATTTTATCGTTATAACTATAACTTTTATTACTGTTTTTTATATGGCTGTTAGGAGCATACTTCAAAATTCCTTGAACTAAAATTTTATTCTATTCCTCAGAACAGTACCATAGTTATGGTATCCTATATTGAGTTAGTTTTTTCATAGTCATAATTTTGTGTTACTATTTATATGCACGTATAATTTGTTTCTCATTTTGTCATTTTTTCTTTTAATTGGTTTATTATCGGAATTCTCCTGTATTTTATTATGGATCTGTTACATATTTATTTTTGTTGAATTTGTTCTCATCAGGATAAATATAAAAGGATGTAAAGGAACTTATTTCTAAAATGTATGCACGTTATTGTGAAGAGCAGAATTAGAGAATATCTTTATTCTCCGGTGAATTTAAATGTCTGCCAAATAGAATACTGAACAATGAAATATTTTGTTCCTATTTTACTTTTCGATTACCTCAAGTGTATGTTGATAAGCGCAAATAAATTTCTAGAGGAAACAAGAAGATGAGATCAGTCAGATAAGCGAAAACTAGTGTGATACTGTTCGAATATAAATTACTTTTATTAACTGATGTATTATAGACATCCAAAATGTTTTAGTAATGGTTTCCAGAAGAGAAGAATATGGCATAAAACGTATCCTCAAGCAGATTTATGCTCTTACTCATTTCATAGATTATAATAATTTTTATAGAAATTTCTGGCTAAAATCAAGAAACTTTGGAAAAATCAACAAATCAGAATGTTAATTTTCTTACAAATAAATTATTAAATGAATAAATATAATTGTATGCCATTTCCCCATTTTTGAACAATTCTTGCAATAGTTTATTTAAGAATTGTTGGTTTTGCAATTAATAAAAATGCCTGTGAGAATCGTCTACACAAAGATTTCTCACCTATTCTCAAATAAATTTCTCGTGCTGGCAATCGCCTAGCCTGACATTGCCGTACAATGTCTATAAGTATCAACTTTTGATGTGAATTTAGCATTTTCACTAAATGTATCGTGTCATCCTTGAGTATTTTCAGCGATTAATTTCTGACATGCAATTACTGATATACGACAATCGAATTTGGACTCTTTGCATGTTTATCTCTATTGATTGAAACAAAGATCTGACACAAAGCTGTGCTTGTAGTTTCAAAGTCTCATACCTAATTTCATATATTTAAGTTATTCCATTATTTAATTACGGTGTTAACATCTTTCTGAAAATAAAGACCATCAGACAGTCAATCTCTCCTTCAATTTAGTTCAAACATTGTCAGGTGCTAACACTATAAATGTTAAACATATGTACCTAATCTTTTATATCCGGTTCTCTTCGTTTCCTAATTATGGTGTTAAGCAGTATTCGACCAACCAGACAGACGGACTTCCTCTTAGCAGATTTTGCTCAAAACTCGATAAAAATCAGCAATTATGGTATAAATATTAAATACCACATATCCATGTTCGAACTTCTGAGAACTTCAGAGAGACAGACGGACCGTTTCCAAATTGTATTTTTCGAAATAAACGTGGAGATTCGTAAGAAAAAAAGATTAAAAGAGAACCAAAATGTGGAGAATCTTCTAAATCTCAAGTTTGAATTGTTCGACAATTGCTATTAGTTTCTTTGTGTTACTTACGCGAGAAAGTAAAAATAGATAAATGCATAAAAATTATTTTAAAATGAAAATAATAAATAAATTTAATGAATATAATTTCATTCGTTATTTATTTCTATTCATTTATTTTCAAAGTGTTATTAGAATTGTTGAAATAATTCTTGGTATCAAAAGTAAAAAACTAATGACAAAAATCGCAACACATCGATTTCAATTAAAATCTAAACATCGTAAATCAACAATTTTCAGAAACTTCCCTATACCGAGAGGGGTTTTGAGTCCCGATACGCCTCGTCTGCACTCTCCTAAATAACTTAACTCACTCTAGTGAAAAATGTCCCCAGTTGTTTCCCTCCTCCGCGAGTTGCGGTTATTAATTGTGACAGAACTAAAATATCTCTGAACGCCCCCAAATCCATGCTTCTATTTTAAGAGCATAACTCACGGGGAGTAACTTTTCCACTGCCGGCGACATGAAACTCTTATTGATATTTGTGCGTACGCAGGGGTCAGAAAGTTATAAAACACAGCCATTAACCTTTATGGTATTGTTTGGCCTAGTGCTGGCCGTGGAAAAAAAAGATTAATAAATGTTGAATGGATGTAAAAAAATCGAGGTGAATGTCAGCCAAGAAAATGTCAACATGAAATATTTGTTTTTTGTTTCCCTCTGAGCAAGCAAACTATTGAGAAAAATTAATGACTTTTTGTAGCATTTCAAAACTGTTTGTTTTAGGTCTATTTTAGGAAAGGCGTGCTAAATAATAACTAGGTTACAATGTTTTGTTACATTGTTCTTCATAGTATTTATACGATAAACTTTGATATCACTATAGATTCTTTTTGACTTTATATAAATTAAAATATATAATTGTTTGGATTACCAAACAGTGTTTTTAAATTATTAAAAAATTGCGTTATACGAAACAAAATACCTTTTCAATATTGCAAAAATATATAACTCTCTTTAACACGTTTCTATCTTGTTTTTCACAATTTAACCCCTTCGCATAGAAAGACACGCACTTTCAAGAATTTGACACGCACATGTGATTACTGAATTTTTAGTTTTAAGGCTGTAATTAAGTGGCAAAATTAAGTATTGTGAATACGCAAAAAATCACTTGAAACATTTCAATGTTATAAATTCTCCTTATATAATTTTAAAAATCAAAATAACCATACTTGCCCCAAATAGGATCTTCTAATAAAGTGATTAAATAAATTTGTATGCTAGGAGATAAATTTTAATTCTGCGTAAGTAATCTCTCCAAAATGTTCCTGCATATGCCCGGATGAAGGTGTTATTTGCTCTCTAAAATCTCATATAAAAATTAAGGAACTTGGTCAAAGTCGTAAAAACTATAAGTGCGCTGATTTTTATTTTCAAAATCTTGCACAAAATCTTGCAAATCTTGCACATTTTTGCTTGATAGCATAATAAATTAAAATTAGCATGAAGTGTAGAAATTAATTTTTTAGGTCATTTGAGGTCAAAACTTGGTACATCATTACAATTTTCGTAAGAAAATCGCACACAAAATTTGATTTATTTAAATATTTGCATTTCAAAGTTTCCGCATGTGTCAAAAATTACAGACTAAAAGATGCTCGTTGTACAGTTAAAATTTAATAAAGAATTACTTTCAAGATGTGTAGAAAATTTAAGATGGTGGTGTATGATGTTATCATGTTTACGTCTATGCGACTAGACAAATCGACGGGTTGATGCATTTCGTTTAGATTTTTCGTCTGTGTTTTATTATCATTAAAACGTGTACCAAACTTTAAAGCACATTTAACAGTTTTTAGTACAAGTACAAGAAAGTAATCCAACTATCTCTTGAGTTTATTTTAATAGAAAATAGCTAATGAATAAATTTGCCCTGAATGGATTCCATTTAAAATCTAAAGTTTAAAATTTAAGAATCTAAAATTTTGGTGGAAAAATTGCAATGTATTTGCAAATTTTTGCTATGTATTTTCAAACAGTTTTTGTAATATTATATTTGCTGGCAGACGAAATTATTTTTCGGACCCGGAAAGTTTTGAAGAAAAAAAAATTCGTCGACATGTCTCTTATTTTTTAAAAAATTACATTTTCTTCTTTTAATACCCCTCATATACAGAAAAAGTAAAACAAAATAAAGATTGAATTTGTAATAGTCAAATTTCGATTAAAGCAGTTTTTTATTGAACATTTTAATCGCAAAATTAATAGTTAAAAATTATAGGTTTTAAAAAATAATTCTATTAATCATTGATTTTTTTTAACTTCATCATATAGAAATATAAGGGGATATATTTCAATTTAACGTATCTGAGTCCATTTCTTTTATTATGTCTATTTAAAAACACAATAACTCAAAAAAACTTTGCCGGGATGGATAAAGTTTGGCATATGCATTTGAGATAAATTAATTAGATTCCTATCAAATATGGAACGAAATGCATTCGATGGAACTTGGACTGTCTGACTCAATTAAAAGTGAATTGAGCAACGCCAAAACACAATAAGCTAGATAGATAAAATTTGGCACATGAATTTATTATCTAAAATATTAATTATCAGATTTTAAACCAAATCTGATTTAAAAAAAGGTGCGATTTTTACGTGCATGTACGCAACTTATAAAATAATTATGTGAATCATAAAAAGGTAGTATGCCGTAATCACATATGAATTCCCTTGCAAAAGGGTCCAAAATATATATGTGATTATTTCCGTAAAAACGTTTAATCGATATTTCGTAACTATTGTTCACTAATGTCATACAAGACATTTGAGACCTTTCCTAAGGTATGCAGTTTTATTCATGATAAGGAGTTGAAATCTTAATTGGAGAGTATGCGAAAAAGTTTTGAATATATAATTCCCTATAGTTATCTGATATATATTTACATAGAAATTCTACATTATAAAATTAATTACGTTTTTGTACAAAATAATATTTATTAACCAGTTATATATAATCTGAGATAAATTTTTATCAATATTGCATGGACTTTCCTTTATCCTTAAATAAAGGACCGATATAACTATCAATCTCGTCTACAGAATTAATTTGATATATGTAATACCACAAAAAATATTTTTAATAAATTATTAAAAATTATTTAGATCATAATTTATATCCCTTTGGTAATAAATTGTTTCTTTAATTATCAAAAAGGAACAAACAATTAATAATAAATTATTCCTTAAGTGTTATAATTTGTTTATAAAATTTAACATAACAGTTAATATTGAATATGGTGCAATAAATAGTTTGAATAGAAAGTAATAAATAGAAAAGAAAGCAAATTATTTCAACCAAAAAAGTCAAAATTACGAAAAGAAATTGATTAGACTTCTTTATCAAAAAAGCTAAAACATAGTAATAAAAGGCTAAAAAATTCTTCCCCACAGCAATTTCTCACTGGACCAACTTTATGAAAAATGATAGTAGTAATATTAGTCGTCAAAAAATCAATTTTGCGCTCTATCTTTTCAAATTAATTTATCATATTCGAACTGCTGCACGGAAAAGCAGCTTTTATGCGGAGATGACAAACGGAATAATTGAATTTTATTTTGACGATGGAGTAATTACTCTACCATCTCGGTGGTATTTCAATATATTATTCGAAATTTAATCTGCATTTTTAACGACGGTCGGGGAACTTGCGTCAGGGTTGTCGTAAACTGGGACACGTCTTCCCACTGCAACTAGCAGCCCCCTAATCGCATTTTCATTTTAATGACAACATTAAAGACGGAGAATCGTATATCAAGAATAGATTTTGCTATGGCTGCCTTCTTTCGCGTATGGATGCGGTAGTTAGCGAAATTTTTTATTGGTGTGTGCTAATTGATTAATAATTTTCTTCTTTCAACTTTAGATTAAAATTTATATAATCTAATTCTTATTTGTAAATAAATATTTTTATAATATTCAGCATGCTTCAAAGAACGTTATGTTTTAATATGTCATTTAGTGTTTTGCGATCTTGATTTCAATATCTACATTTTTGAAATCTATATATTCAAAATAATAAAGAATATCAGCGAAACAATCGGCAACCTTTACTTAATGGTCAGATTATGCGGTACGTACTTATTAGACCGTCGATCCTCTAATAACATGCTAACCAAGCCAAATTTCATTTTGGTGGCCAAAATTCTTTAATGCTTTTGAATACGTAGCTAACTTATTTTGGCACGTAGGCAATCTATGGGCAACCGTTTCTTGATTTGGCGAAAATGATCAACGGTTTAATACTCAAGTACCGATTATGCTACTTTTAGTTTTAGTTGAAAGATTAGGACTTCTATACCTATTTTATTTTAAAATAATTTTTAAGCACATAACTTTAATATACTTTCTTTATGCGAAAAAGCCTCGATAAAATTTTCAACATCTGATTTGTTTTTCTTTTGGCAATTATTGTGTTCTCTATATGGTTATCTGCTCATTTTTATAGGTATTGCAAAGTAAATCTTTCACAGAACTTTGCGCTTCAATTGGAGTTGTTTCGAGACCTTTACAATAAGCTTTACAATTCTTCAATTTAATCGTTTTGAAATATGAGCCAGTTATTCGTTCAGACTGATGAAATTATTTAGAACAAAAATCAAACCACTATTTTAAGGTTGTGGAATTTCTTTAAATTTTATCATTTACTGAGATCTATCTTTTAAGCATTTTCTTTTGACATAGTAGGCATGAAGGAAAAACAAATGGTGGTGAAGAATATAGAGGGAGAGAAATGTAATGCAAAATAAAAATAAAAATGCTAAAATCTGTGTGGTAAATATTTTATTTAATGAATTCTTTTCCACGGAGCATGTAAAGTTAAGTGATATTTTTGAAATATCTTTAGTAAAGGAAGGATTGTTGAGAGAAGCACCAATGGTTCTATTTAAAGTTAAATGTCTCTTTTGGCTTTAAGGCCATTAAAAATATATTTAGTATATATGGCAGAGGAGTTTGTTTTTTAACAATTATTTTATATTATAGTTATAGAATAAAATGACTTCTAAAGGAAAGAATGAAAATAATAATGTAAGCCATTTGAATGTGAAAATTCAATAGGCATATCGTGCTAGATACGTGTTTTTTATTTAAAATAGATATAATTTCTATTGTCAACAACAATAATCAATTTCTATCCACAATATTAAACTGGGATACAAAACTGGCGAATATATAAAAGAATACAGACTCACTTTGGAAACGGATTTCACCATAAAAGAATATTATCTACAATTTATTTCCATTCTTCAAATCATTTTGTTGGAAGTGTCTATTTCGGTAGTTATTTTGAGTTTTACATGAATTATCTTTTATACTTGAAGAAATAATATCCTTCTCGGTATATGTCAGTAATATTCTCAAATAAGCGTTAATTATTCATTGTTTCAATTTAAACTAAATGTAGTTAATTACGTACAATATCACTAGATTTATTTTTGATACATCCTTATTCATAATTTAATTCAGGCTATTCTTAATTATAATTTTAGGCTATTATCTTATACTAAAATATTAGGTTGGAGAAAAAGAAATCCATTGGTATTTTACAGCTATCTACCAAGAACATAATGGATTTCTTTCCATATGGAATTTTTGAAAATACTCCATAAAAAAGTATCAAAACAAACACTCCAAAAAATATGTAACAAAAAGAAACTAAATAAAAAGTGATTAATTTTAGTAATAGCGAAAATTATTCTGATACAAACAGAATAATATACAGTTTTTTTATTTAAATATCAATTGCACAGATTTTATAATTTTTCTTAGAACTTTTCTAAAAATATAAAATTTAATTTCATCGTTTTCTTTATATTTGCATTTTGATCGAAAAATCATACAATGCTGCCTTACTACTCTAATCTATTGTAAGAAACTACATCATTTATTCTATTAAATTACACGCCTGTACCCGTCTTTCAAAATCAAATATACTTAATCTTTCCGGCTATTATTTTTCTTGATTGAAAGTGTGGACCCCTTTTCCTTGGCACAAAGAAGTGACTCTTCAAATTCCCATCCCTGCTAGCATGTTCAAACAATTACTCCGCCTACCCTTTTCTTTTCACTGCCCCCCTACCCCCTTTGAAGCTGTTGTCATAACTACGAAATGGACAACACAACTTCTAGCAGAAGCGCTATGGATCTCGTTTTCTGCCGTAACGTCATTTGCCTGTAAATGATACTTTCCCTAGTTGCTGCTACCCCTTTTTCTTGCCTTTCCTTCCAATTTTTTTTTTTTACTTTTGCTGCTCCTGCCTTGTCGATTTCTTGGGGAATTCCAATTTCGCTTGACCTTAGGAACCGAATGAAATTTTGAGACGAGAGAATTTCTTTTCTGGGATAGGGAGGAAGTTGAATCAAAAATCTTACTGCGAGAAGTGATTTTTTTATTGCAATAAAAAAATGATTCTTTCCTTTTTCAAAAGGAAATAAGAGAATCGATAGGTACAAAACAATCCTTAGAATAGATATTTTAAATTTTCAAAAATAGACGATTATAGAACCAAATTTCGACCAAATTCCGGACTTAGTTTTCTTTCCAAATTCTGATATATTTATTAACTGGCTAAAATTCATTTTGAAATGGTGACAAGGTTATATTTTTATTCAGGAAGTACTTATTTAAAGATAATTTATTTATATTTATTAAATGAAATATCAAATTCTTAAGGGAGTGAGCTAAGATTTTTTTTTGCAAAATGTGATTATAAAAATAAAGAGAATGATCTAATAATTCTGATTCCTTTAATAAAGTTATTTACAATTGATTAGCTATTGTATTTTTTCAAGAATTCTTACTTTTCAACAATCGATCATATGTATATTCAAGCTCCTTATTTTAAGATTAATTCAAAATACGCCACCTGTACTCAAGTACTGGATGATCACAATAAGTTTTTTACATATAAATAAAGATTTAAAAACAAAAAAATCCTGTATTGGAAACTTTTTCTACATTAATATTTATTCAAAAAAATATTTAAACATTAAAAATTCAAGAAACTAATAATTATATTTTAAAATAAAATTTTTATGCACGATTACTTAAATGAAGTTTGAATTGTAACTATAAAGTTACCCTCATAAAGGGTTACATTACAAGATGATCACATATACTTAATCTCAAATTTAAATTAAAATTGTATCTAAATTGCATACCTAATGACAAATTTAATCACCCGATTTCGCTACTATCTAATACGCCTGTATTATATATTTACATCAATAGCTTAAAATATATTAGTTACATAAATGTATATATATTTACAGAGTGTTTGTGTTTTTAGTTGCCTAAGTAGGTAATTTCTATACAGCTAAAAATAGACATCAGCCGTTATTGAAAAAAATTATTCAGATAGCACTAAGAATTATATATTACATCATTTCAATCTCTCTCTCTCTCTCTCATATATATACTATAATACTATTGTTAAACATATTTTATAATCAATAAATAACTAATATTTTATACTAACCTACGTTTGTTTCCTATAAATGTAAAATGAACTACAATTCCATTTTTTGGAATTTAAACTGGTTGAGTTATTAGCAAATTGAAATTATTAAATATTTTCGCTATGAGAACGTTCTTCAATAATATTTATCAAATTTAATTCCGTTTGAATTATTTAAAGATAGTTTATGGTCCTGAGATGCAGTGAAATATTCTTGCATTAGTGTTCCATGTACTTGAACGTGTCTAATGGAGACCCTTTTCATAACAGCAGAACGATATTTAAAAAATCCAGTTCATTTGTCTTCTTACAGAGTAACTTTTACGTTTTTACGTTTTCATTCGTTTTTCAAACTACAATATGTTAAACATAATCTTTTTTTCTTTAACTTTTAGCAGTGGAATAAAATCATATGATTAAATATTTGATGAAACAGTGAAAATGATTAATTGAAATGTTTTAATTATTAAAAATTAAAATTAGATTTTTTTTAAAAAAATTGTTTTTATTCTGGAACAATTTACGCAACTGCAAATTGATATCGTTAAAAGACAATTTTTTTAAATTTCGCTGTTTTTAAATTTTTTTAATTTTGTTATTGTTTTAAGTTTCGTATTTTTCCGCTGCAATACTTTCGGAAGTCATCAAGGAAAAACGCCCAAATCACCAAATTTTAGTTAATAAAATTTCAAAGCAACCGTTCCAAAAAATACATTCAGATGCTACAAAAATTAATGTGGTAATAAATGGGGGAGTATTAATACTACCCTAAAATATTTTTGATGTATTTGGCGTGTATCCATCAACACGGACAAGACCCATGCTATCATTTTCCGCAAAGGTCACCCCAGGAAAACAATTCGGCAACTCACATTCTTTGAAGACCTCCTCCCTTGGGACACTGAAGTGAAATATCTCGGCCTCATCCTGGATTCGAAACTTACATTCAAAAACCATGTGAATTACAACTTCAAAAAGTTCTGGGCAAAAATCCATCAACTCATCCCCCTTATTGGACGTCACTCGCCCCTTTCGCTCAATAACAAAGTCAGGCTGTATAAACAAGTAATTAGGCCCACACTCACCTATGCAGCCCAAATTTGGGGGCTCGCTGCCAAAACGCACAGAAACAAAATTCAAGTCATCCAGAACAAAATTCTAAGGATTATCACTAACGCGCCCTGGTACGTCAGGAACGAAGTCATCCACAAGGATCTAAAAATTGAAGTCATCGAAACCTTCATCACCAAACTCTCCAGAAACTTCTTCACTAGCCTCAAGAATCATCCAAACCCCACAATAGCCATCCAAACTTCCTATGCCATCTGTGAGAGCAAATATAACTTCCCATACGCCACCACAAAATGGTCTCTTCCTCTCAAGCCGCCTTAATAATCTCTTTCACTCGTACATACCGATTTTCTTTTTACCTGCCACATAATCAACTACTCACGCTTAAGCACCATCCTATAAAATTCATCTCACGCGGCCCTTTGGCCAAATCCAATTCGCTTTTTTAAAAGCAAACTTTCTCAGGGTTCCCCTCACCTCTGTTATTATATCAGACTGAGTAGAAGTGCAGTTGCACTGGTACTCAAGAAAGCATCCAAAATCAGTTAAAATCAGTTTGATGTATAGTTGTTTGCTATTAAAGAAATTAAAAAGTCGCAAGAGGCTTAACTGTTAAAAGATGATGATTCATCGAAAAGTAACCTCCCGAAGACTTGTTGCAGTGATTTGATAATTTTTATGAAGCTAATTAAACTTTTTATGAAAAGTTACTTAATTTATAAATAGAGTAAATTCTTAAATTCAAAGCAGTGTGGGATTATTATTTTTTAATTTTTAAATTATTAAATAAACGATGTATGCTTCAAATTTATTATAGTTTTATCAATAGAAATTTATTTCATGTGATAATTCAGCAGGTAAAATTAAAACATTCTGTTTCACCCACCTTAAGCAGGGAAATGTCTCAGCTTCAGAATCCGAAGTTTCAGGTTTAAGTTTCCGAATTCAGGTTTCACAGAAGAACCGTTGTGTTAGGGATGAGGTACACGTTAAATCCGTCGGAATCAAAAGTCCTCCCACTGAAGTTTTATAGAAGTTTGAATAAAGAGTAGAAACTCATGTGTCATCCCCGTCATCTGACCTGTGTTCAAATTTACGAGAGGCTTCTCAAAATAGTTCTATTCCTTCTCTAAAAAGGCACATAAATATAGCTTAACTAAATCAATCCTCCCTCCTCCTCAGTTAATCCGATAACACTCGTTCGAAAATGAATACCAAATACGATTTACCACAAATGATTTGCAGTGTTAAGTTGTTTTTTTATGTAAATAATAATTCTTCAAAACAAGTTTATCTGATTAAAATTTTAGAATATAATAACCGCTTTTTATTTATTCATTTTTTTCCAAAATGAAACAAAACTTCCAATCATAAACAAGCGATGAGTGCATATTTTGAACAGCATAGCGATAAAATTTTAGTCCCAAGAAAAAAAATAGTAAATGTGAAAAACTACTGTGATTAAAAAAATGTTTTGTGAGTGTTTTATTAAATTTAGTAAATCTACAGCAATTTTAAAATTAAATAAACTATTTACATACTTCATATGATAGACATTTCAAAAATAATCGGTCCTTTAAAATGAAATTACAAAATGTTGCCTATCTTTCATTTGACAGTAATGCAAACATCCAAGTAAATATTTTCAAAATTAATCTTCTCAATTATCTTTTTATGCATCCCACAAATGGGAAACGGCTTCTTTAATTTGCGGTTGAAACAGAATATTTAGCATTAAACCACAATCTTTGACGTTCTCTAAGAAAAACAACGCACGCATTTTAATTTTTTCGTTTGTTGTTTCGTTTTTTTTTTTTTCAGTATATCGTTTTTGTATGGATGGTTTTTATTCTAGGTTTAGAAGTAAACAAATTATTTTTGTTTGGAAATGGAATTACTTTGCAGTTAAAATAAAAAAAGCTCAGTTTTAGTTTTATTTATGTAATACTTTTTATCGGTGTAAATAAAAATTCAGAACTGCGTGATATAAAAATGCTCTCAATTTGTATCCAAATTGAATTATTAATAAGAAAATTAGCTGGTAATGTAATAATGTGGATCCCTTAAGTATCATTATTTTAATGCTGTCTTAAATATATTTATTTCTACATCATTTTCATATTTTGATTACTAAAAATATTCTTCACTGAATATGTACCGTCAGATTTTTTATGCTTAGAAGTGATAAACAAATATGTAATAAGAAATCCTCTATCATTTTTAAAATTTTGGATTCTCTATTTTATTTTTCCATATTAACGATTAAAATGTTATATTAGACTTCTTTAATTTATAAAATTATGCATGACTTATTGATAAAATAATTCATTTTTAAACATCGACATGCTTTAATTTTACTTTTTCGTGTTCAAAAAATACAACGTGAAAATAGTTGAATAATTAAAAAAAGAAATTCAAAAATTATACGACTCTCATCGTTTCGGACTTTCTTTAATTAAAAAAAGATAAAAAGAATTTTTGGAATATGTCTATTGTCAACCCATGAACATGACTTAAAAACATTTTTCAGATAATTGTTTGAAATTTGGTACTGTGAATCAGCAGAAAATATATAGAGGTTTATCTATTTCTGAACGAAATTCATTAAATCCATTCAAAGGAAGTCTGTACATCCGATTACAAGTAAACGCAATGGCTATAAATGGAAGAGAGCTAGATGGATAAGATTAACATCTAAAAACATATGTTAAATCTGTCCAGCGATTAATTGTCAGATTTGCAACGGCTTTGACTATCTGTACTTCCTATGCTTTCACACGCATGCAAATTTAGTAACTCAAAAATACCTTATTGATATTTTACAAAAATATAAATTTACATAAGTTAAATTGGAATGGTATGTGGTTATAAGTGTAATTCTTTATTACGTTTTCGTTTTAGTAGGTTGATAAAAAAAGACATGCAAGCACATTTTACATTTTAGAACTTGTTTATTAACCATATTGTAGTTATTAACCAGAAAAAAAAATCACAAAAGTCATTGACTCAGTTATAGTTATTGTTCTTCCAGTTATGGTTAATTATACACAAAAACATTTATTTGATGCAGTTCAAAACAATTTCAGGGATATTCCCACTGTTAAGTATTGTATACAATTTGTTGTGGAATCAATAATTAGAAAGCGCTTTGAAATAGACGGATAAAATTTCATATGTTATATTTTAATGGAATTTGTAAAGTTCTCTCAAAATACGAAAGAAATCGATCCGCAGAAAGCGTGTCTATCTATACTTACGCACGTGAACTACAAAATAACAAAACGTAAAAAGCTAGATAGATAATATTTGGCATACTACTGTTTTATAATCTCAAGTGTAGATCTTTATAAAATCTTGAATATCGTATAGTTGCCATAGGATGGCAAAGAGTTGATCATCTGTATGTGGGCACATTCTAATTAATACACGCAAGCTCGATAATTCTGATAAAAGAAATTTTTGAAATCACCTTTTATTAAAAGTGTCGTTTTTATTTTATGGGAATAAAAACGACACTTCGAATGGATCAAAAAGAGGCGTTAATTTTATTGCAATGAACAAGAGGGATCCTTTTCCGTTAATATTCCGATTTCTTTTTACAGTTTTAAAACAAGGCACATTTAGTGTTTATTCTTATTAAATAGCGAAGGAAACTTATTGCTAATAGATAGCGATTCCACATCCGGAATTAGTAGACAAATAAACAAATTCATTTTCTCTACTGACATCCGTTTTATGTTATCGTTTTCCCGTTCTCACGAGAAGGTAGATAGAAGGCTTAACTTTGCCGAATCGGATCGGAAATTGTTTATCTATGAATATTTGTCTGCGAATTGGCTGAATTTAGTGGCGTCATTCGTTAGCATTAGTCTAAATACTTACTTGTCTATCGGTATCTCTTCAAATAATAAAAATAAATAAGTGAGTGAGTGTGTATATGTGTCCCTGACCGTTTGACTTATAACCGCAAGTCTGGAATATATGTTCTTTGGAGTACGGGAATGTGTACGACAGAAATGTTAATTAAAAATTAAACGAGATTTCGGCGACTTTTCGCGATAGCATCCAAAATAGTATCACCCATTATAAATTTTTGCACCATTTTGAAATCTAAAATAGATTGTGTGATCTCCTCATAACTTTTTGGCATATTTTTAATGAAGGTGGTATCCCAGGGTTACGTGGCCAGAACTGACGTGGTCAGAGTGGACAGTGGCTACAGCGGAATCATGAGGGGGGCAGGGGGGACATTCTTACACCTATAGTATTGTTTCTAAAATCAGTCATATGTCAACTATTGTGTTGTTTCGAGCTTTGTACTTGTTGTAGAGATAAGTCAATACTTTTGAGAGAGAATCCTTTCTCATTTTCTCAGTAGATTTTTGATCTTTAGGAAATGTGTATGCTGTTTTCTATCGTCAAAAAATCTGTGATGGAACTTATAGTCATTTCAACAAAATTATTCTCTATAAAAAAAGGAAAAGATTTTTTATTTGTAGAGGATTAACCAACCCGTTTACACCGAAAAAACAAATTAGGGATGAGTTGGGTATGTGCAAAATAAAGATACCTCGTTGTAAAGAAAATGTCTCCCCAAAATTCTTATTGAAATCCCTAAAATTCATTCACACCCTACATTATACTGTTACCTACTAAAAATTTTAACATATTTCGCTGAATATTTTTTTATTTTTATCACATTTTTTTATGTTTAAAATTTATTTACATTCTAATATCTTAATATAAATAATTAAATTTGATTGGCAAAATTATATTTATCCTTGTGATTCGATAATCGAATGAAAATAGAAAAGTTCGATAAAAAAAACATTATTCCACCTGAAAGAGATTTGCCACTTAAAATCCTGTTTTAAATTGTGACGGTGAATTTTGAAAGTACTCATTTATCTGCTCCCTTTATCTGTTCTGAAGTGGTGAAAGCGCTCTGACCAGGAAATCTTATGTGTTCGTTATCCCATGTCTGCTGTACCCACACCACCTATCCCACTACTCACAGCACTATACGTGACATTGGTGCAAAATAATTAAGAAATATTAGCCTCTGAGGGAATTTAACCTTTTTAATGGAGCCGTCTTGGCACGTTTTTCATGATTAATCCATGGCATGCGGTTAATAGTATTTGAAAATGGAATATGTTTTTATATAAATTTTCCCCAACCGCTTGAAATAAATTTCATCCAAAACAGTACTTGAGTTATAATCACAAAAGCACATACCGAATTTGACGTATACAAGTCATGGCGTTTTTACGTTTTGCGTTTACATGTTTCTGAAAGTACAGACCACCAGACGCTCATCTCTAAAGGGATTTGGCTCAAATTTTATTTCACTTCTGCAATATAGAAGTTAAATTTTTAAACCAAATTTTATCAACCCAGCTCTATTTGTTTTACAGTTATCATGCTAACTTGCAGTCGAAGGGCCGGACAGATAGACTGATTGAATTTTGTTCAAAATTTGGCAGAGATCTACAAATTTGTAATAAATAAAACATGCCATATTTCATTTATCTAAATCAAAGCATTTTCGTGTTATTTTTGACGCAGATATACATATTCCAAAAATGTGCTTATAGACTCGGAGAGGTCTAAAACATAGAGAGTCGTCAAAATCTCGACTTTTTTTAACGATGGCAATATTCTCTATACAGAGTGCGCAAAACTGGTATGCTAACAAAGGGGGAGCGCGTCTTCCCCTCGGTTTGAGTGTCCGACGTTCGAATTCATGTTCGGGGATGGTTGTTCTTCTGTGTTTTATCTATACGGCGTATGGTTAATTCCCCCAGTGAAAAGCGAAAGTGAGGGATGAAGTAGCCAAGTCGTACTCTTGCCCCTCGTTGGCACTATTGAAAAAACAAGAAACGCTCACTTGGCTTAATACGCCGACATATAACTGTCAGCGAGTTTGTAAAGTGCCGTAAGTCACAATACAACACACAGGTAAGCGATAAATTAAAAATATATATATCGTGTTAATAATACCCGTTGTGTATTAAAAAAAATAATTGTTATAATTTTCACTGCCATGTTTTTTTAAAGAAATATATCTGTTTCTTTAAAACTATTTTCCCTCTGATTTTCATAACATCATTTATTAAAACTATGAAATAAAATGCTTAGATTTTATTGTTCCGTAAAATACTTAATAATGTGTTTTTTTTCCTATCATAGAATTGTTAAAAAGAAAGGTATTTTTCTGTATCTCAGTTTAAATTAGAAATAAGAGAATGAAGGCACAATTGTGTAAAATATAAAAAATAGAATATCCAGACAATTACTATGATACCAAGGAATTTGATGGCTCGTTTTCAAAATAGATAAAAATACTTATGAATCTATTAAATTATGGCGTCTGAAATGTTTGTGAAATTCCATACTTCGCTTAAAAATACTATGCAAAAAATTATTGTGAATAAATAATACAAACGAAATTTAGGTGAAATTAAATGCAAACAATATTCCTAGAGAACCAGTTACCAAAAATTGCTTGTCTAAATTAAAATTTCTTCTATTATAGATTACTATTATAGTCAATAGTATATTATATACAAAATTGTAATAACCAATTATAAACATCAATAATCTAATATTGTTTTACTTGAAACGAGTTGAATTCAAAAGAATTTGTGAAGAAGTTATTTCTTTTATGTGCTTATTTGCTGATAAAACTATATGTTGAATTTATTTTATCTTTTCCTTATAATTTGGGGCTTTTTTTAGAAGTGAAAAAGGCTAAAACTTGGAAATGTATGAAAATATCAATGCCAACATTTTTGACATTAATTTGCTATTATATTTACATAACATATCCTAGAAAATGAAAATAAGTTTCATTCTTAGATATTAAAAATGTTCTTACATATATATGTAATAACAATTAAGATATATTTTTATTATTTTCATGAGATCAGTCTTGAGTAGATTTATTACAGTATGTCGAATTATTCGTATTTGGCAAATGTTGTTGTTTGATCGTCTGAACAAAGATCCGTCTTTTGGAAATTATTTAATGCTATCCTAGATTTTTTTTCTAATTTACATTTACATCTTTTCAATAATTTAACAACTTTTTTACAGGAATAAAAAGGATAAAATATGGAAAAAAATTAATTCAACCAAAACTGTTTACAAAAGATATTGCATTATATTTGACTAAAAACAATAGTAGCAAAACACATGAAAATACTTAAACTTTATTTCAATTGTGTTGCATTAAATATAAAAAAATAATTATTATTAAAGAGAAATGTAATAGCTTTATTAATTGGGTGGTGTTTCTCTTTTCCTTTTTAAGAAATGTTTCATCTAATAGGTTCTGTTTTTTTCAAGCGTGCCTTTACTTTTATTATCTGCCGTTCTTTGAATTTTTTTCACTGTTGCCCAGAATTGATTTCATATTTTTTCCTTTTAATATGACTATACCCTTCTATTTTTGTGCCTATTTTATCTCCAAGTGACATATCTTTTGCTTTTACAAAGTTGCATCATAATAAATCCTATACGGAAATTTATCTTCGAAAAAATTGGAATTTTTTTTTTGTTATTAATAACTTATTAATATCCTTTTAGAAATTATCAAATACCCATCCCCCTAATTGTTTAGTTTTCATGTAATAATGTTCTTTTTTATTTATTTCGAATCGCAGTACTGTCTTTGGTGCCGATAATCTACTAGAGCAGATAAAAATCTCATTTTGTCCTTCTCGATTATTTGTATCAATTCAACATCATTTGCGAACTATTCCCATAAAAATTTTCGAATTGGAATGAAATATTATTTTAAATATTTTCTTTCCTCATGATAGTGGTTTTCACTTTAGGAGGCAGTTTTGATCGAAAAAAAGCAATTATGAATATTATTAAATTTTAATTTATTATTATACGAAAAACAATTATATAATGTTGTTTTATTGAAATATTTTGTATCATAACTTCAGCAGTCATAGTTTTTTTCTCTTTTTTGACATCTCATCACAACAACAAAAAATTATTCCTTTCTTTTTCTTTCTTTCTTTTCTATTCTTTTTTTTTGTTGAAAATAATGTCGTTTAAAAGAAAACCAAGAAAGTTACAATTTAAATTTTGAAGAATTACAGATTTTATTATTATTCTCATTTTAACTATTATTTTTTAAATACATAAAGATTTTGATGAGATGTTAACGTTTGAATTTTTTAAAATCAATTGTTGATTAATTAATCATTCCCATTATTTGCTCTAAAATTTAAAATAACACATTTGTATTTTTATCAAAGACGATCTTATCAATGAAATTTTAATTATTAGTAATTATTTTAATAAAGTAGAAATCGTTGAAACTAATAGAAATCATTCAAATTTAAATTGTTTATTTTTTCCTGCATTTCGTGATCTCATTTGAATGAATTAACGTTTTTTTTTAAATGCAGGAAATCTTATGCAGTGCAAATATAAGATACAATTTTGAAAGCATTAAGATATTTTTATCAACAGCAACTCAAATACTTGTACAACTTAAGACAAACTTAAAAGACTTGTAATTTTCCATCATATTTATTATAATATTTTTCCAAATCTTATTGTTAACTTTCGATTTAAATACATTTTATCATTCATTCCGGCCTTATTTAGTCAGTCATCAGCAAATGTTCTGTGTTTAAAAGAAATTTCTAAAAAATATTCTTCCCACTGAGTGGGGCATTTTTATATCTTCTTTCGTCATAATATAAATAACAGAATTCAACATAAAATTATTCACAGCAACATCTGCGGTTTCCATTATTTTATTCCTCTAAGTTTCTCTAAAATGGAACTGAGACGCAGACATTGCATTAAAAAAATTCGAATTTAAAAACTAAGCTTGGTTTTGAAACAATATCAAAAACTGAATGCTAATTCTCTTGTCTATATATTATTCGGGAACTTTTTTAGAAAAAGAATTGAAAGGATTATTGAATAGAATAAACATATTTAAATATTTATGCATTTTTATTTTTATATATTTTTCACACATTTAAGTCTTAAATTCTGTTATATTTTATAAAATATTCTTGAGAATATTTATTTATTTTCCACGTTTTTCCATTTTTGATTACTCTGATATTTCAACATCTTCTAGAAAATGAAAAAAAAATTTAAATGTCAAATATTTATTCCTTGATTTAAAGTAAGTTTTAGAAACGAAGTCACGCATAAGATAAGTTTTTATGCATATTCTATATGAAATAAATTTAATTTTATATATCAGATTTTAGTTATTTTAATGCATGCACTTTTTACATACCAAGAATTAGATTTAATTTGGTTATGACTTGAATAAAAATAACCTGATATCATTCCTTTTAATTTTTCATATACTTACAGAAAAGAAATATTTAATCTTCAAAAAATTCGAACTTGAGATTTCGACAATTTTTCACGGTTCAGAATTCCGAGTCCGAAATAGGAATCAGCAATGACCAGATGCATAAAGTTTGGAAAAAAGTTTTACTGTGTAAAGAGTGTATCCTTATCAATATTTAAATCAAAGCATTGACCATCCATTGAACTTGCATTTTTCCATGCATAAAGAAGCGGTAGATAAATATGCAATGACTTGAACACATAAAATCTTGCATACTGTTTTGTTTCAAAAACTGTTGTTTCGCTTCTAATTTTCGTTTCGATGGGAAAAGAATAGGCAAAATGAATGTTTGATTTTTTTTATTTCTCTACGAAGCACACGACTCTTCGGTCAGATTCTAAAAAAGAAATAAAACTTTCTCCAATGCCCCTCTTAAGATTGTATGCGTGAAGAAGTGATAGACATTTTATTAGAAGATGGATATTCAAGAAAGTTTTTATAAAACTACACTCGCTATTTAAAAATGTTTAACTTCCTATTAATTCTAAATAAGTTTTAAGTTTATCTTTTTTATTTAGGGGAAATGCAATAGTGTTTGCTACTAATAAATTTTAACATTCAAAAATCAATTTAAGCTACTAATAATTAATTGAAATAATTATTACTCCTTAATAAAAATATTCAAAATATATAAATGGTTTTAGCTGTCTTAAAAATGACATGAGTCAATTATTTTTAAGCATAAAAAAGGAACACTTAAATTTGTATCTGATAGATTTTTACATATTTATTCATTAACTAACTTTTACTACTCAGTTACTTTTCTTACTTACTCTTACTTCTAAAAGATTATCCATCAAATTATTTCTATATTCCTTCTTAATGAAGACTTTTGCATTATTATCTGTAATGACTTCATATTTCTTAATTAAATTTGGCTCTATGCACTAAAATAGGAATATCAAACGCTAATTTTATACACATTTAGAGGGGTATATCCGTAATCACCAACAACTGTGTTTTTCGTTTCAGGCCCTATCTAATTAGATGAAGTTTCTATTTTGAGATTGTCTAGACGTTTTGATTTAATAAAGGACGCACAGAATATTTTTAAGGCTTCTATTTAATATCAAGGCCTAATTGTAACTTGACATAATTGCATTTTACAGAAAAAGCTTAATAATAGTGACAGCTTGGCCAAATGAGTTATTTATCAAAAAATACAATAGATATCAAAAAATAAAACTTTTTAGTTTTTAATTTTAAGCAATTGTGAACGTTTCATCATGAACCACTTATAATTATTTGAAAATTTCTTAATAGATTTAAAACTTTGAAACTTTTATTCATAATTAATTCTTTTTTAATTATTCTAATTATTCATTACGAATTATTTTTGATATTCCGTATCATAATTAGTAACAGAATGAGATATTAAAAACCAGATTTTGTTTTTCGCTTTTATCTAAAAAATAGAAAAAAGTCTGTTGCCATTGCGTTTTTTCAGAGTTTTACTACAAATTTCTATTCATAAATTTCATGCAGTACATAAATAAGGGAACACTTAATGCACCCTTAAAGTGGCATTAATATACAACTGGTGTTCTCTCCAATTTTTTTCTATACATTCCATTAAATGTGTTATTCTTTTTCTCCCTAAATAAAATTTTATACCTTAGATCAAGATGAGAATCCCATGAATGCCAATATATTTATTTTCATTATCCCACATATATATAATTTTATCTTTAACATTGCATATGTAAGAAAATCGAATTTGAATGCATCTTTGCCGACATATAAAAATAAAATTTTGACACATTTTAGTAAAAAACAATTACACACCCAATTTCATTCATCCTGTATTTTTCGGTTTTAAGTCATCATGTTTACATGCATTAGGAAGTAAGGACTGATCAACAGATGACTAATCCATTCGTATATTTGTTAGAAAACCTGAGAAGTATTTGCGTTTTAGATAAAAATTCTTAGTACTAAATGTATCCAGCCTGCACTTGATCGTTTCATTTCTATTGTATTCGCGTGCACTCGGACCTATGAACTCATTTATCCTCCTTAAAATTTGACAGAAATATACAAATTTAGCGTAAAAATTGGGTTTTTAATTTTATCCGTCCAGCTAAAAGCGATCTGTAATTATCTTCTTTAAAGACAAAAACATTATTCCAAAAATGTGCTTAGAAATTCATTAAAATCTTGAACAGCTTTGTCAAAAACTCCTTCCATTCCACTTAAGGAATCCGATAGCAACGCCACCTTTAATTATAGTCAGTTGATACCGAGACCTCGGACTGAAAGCATTGATACCGGTTCTGCGGGATGAATCTGTAAATTCCGTTCAATCTTAAGTGTTTGTGTGCCGTGAATAAAAATTGCTTCAAAAAGAGTATGGATTACTTGAGCAAGTGTTTATTACTCATCGATAGTGGCGGTCCTGGACAATAAGGTAAGCTCAATTACCTTAATTAGAATTGTCTTTCATCATTTTTTGCTGATAAAATGACAACTGGCGCCCGAACAGGGACCGCCACTTAAGAGTATTAAGTATTTATAAACATTTTGATTCATATGTGCAAAAGAGTAAACTTAAGATATTTTGCATGTTTGAAAACGAAAGTAAACACTGACTTTCAGACATATTGATGAATTGAAAAATTAATGGTTGAATCTATATGATACCTTTACTTTATTAGAAATAAATTCGTAATTAAAAATGTCTGAAGAAAATTTGAATAAATTAAGACGTAAACATGGTTGTTTACGAGGTGCAGTGACGAAGCAATTAACCAAAATCGAAAATGACATTTTAAATCCAGATGTGAAAGTCGAAGAGTTAGAAGAATATCTGGAACTTTTAAAAGATAGAGACGATGAGTTAAGAGCAATTAATTCACAAATTGAAAGTTTGATTAAAATTGATAAAAAAGAAGAATTCCTAAGTGTAGAAGAGCATAAAGAAAAAATAACAAAAACGCGGTTTAAAGCACTTAGATTAATTCGGGAAAATAAATAACAAATCCAAATCTAATAATTCTTTGCAAGATTCTAATATTATTCTGAATAACTAAAGCCAAAACGAAACACAAAGAAATGAAAATGAACGCGTAAGATTACCAAAATTAACTATCCCAAAATTCTTTGGTGAAATTAGTGAATTGTTAAATTTTTGGAATTCGTTTAAATCTGCCATTCACGAGAATGAAAATTCGAGTAAAATTGACAAATTTAACTATTTAAGGTCATTTCTGGGAGGTTCTGCTTATAGATTAATCGACGGATTAGAATTGACAGCGGAACATTACGATCACTCAATTGATATTGTGAAACAAATATTTGGAGATAAAAATATTTGGAGATATAATGTACACATTGAAAAATTACTTCAGACAAATCCATTAAAAAACTTTAATGATGTAAAAAGTTTCCGTAATCTATTTAATCATGTACAAAAAATATTGGAGGTTTAGAAAGTTTTATCTCTGGAAAAGGATAGCTATTCAAGTATTTTAGTTCCTATATTAACAAAATTATTGCCGCGTGACCTACTTTTAGAATATATGAAAGTGAAAAGAGATACTTCTGATTGTGAAGTAGATGAGTTATTAGATTTTTTGTCCTCACAACTCATGGCTAGAGAGCGAACTTTCTTAACCATAAACACTTCAGTTTCGGAACGGAAACCACCTGCGAGAATGAATCGGCCAGACTACAGGCGCCCATCAACGACCTCTGCTTTGATTAACGAGTCCGTTCGTAGCAAGAAAAGTGGATACGACCAGATGTGTTTATTTTGTAAATCTAATAGACATAGCTTAGTTTCTTGTATAAATAACCAATTAAGTCTGGAAGAGAAGATATAAATTTGTAAGCGATCTGGCTCTTGTTTTAGTTGCTTAAATGATAAAATTAAAAAAAGGCATCTTGCTTCGGCTTGCAAGGTTAATGTTAAGTGTGACACGAAAACAGAAAATGCTGATAGTGCTTTAGGCAATACTTCTAACAGAGAAAGGGTTATGCTACAAACGCTTATTGTAAATATTTCGGGGGCCACACAGAAACATTTGATTAGAATAATAATCGATACTGGTAGTTCTTGTAGTTATATTTCAGAATTTGCTGCGCGTAAGTTAAAATTAAAAGCTGTAGGTTAGTTAATTGTTTTGTCATGGATTATTTGGGGGTTTACAGAAAAAAAGAAAAGAATAAAAAATATGCTCTTAATCTGAGTAATGTAGAAAATAATTTCGATTGCACGCTTAATGTAATGGAACAAAAAACTATTTGTGCACCGATTCCGAAATTGGAAAATTAGAAACTTAAAAAAGAAATAAAGAGTTGTGGAATTTTTCCAAGTGATTTAACAGTGAACGAAAACTTCTGTTTGTGCGATAGCAACGTTAATGAAATCCACGGATTGATAGGTGCAGATTCTGCAGGGAAACTGTTTACAGGGGAAGCAAAAATCTGGACGAGTGGACTCGTTGCGATGAATACTTATTTAGGATGGACAATAATGGGAAGAATGGAGGAAAGCTGTAATACTAATGAAGTACTTTTATCGCTTCATGTTAGGGATTTGAAAATTTGTGAACTATGGTCACTTGGTCACTTGACTCGCTGGGAATTAAGGAACCGAGTATTTTACAGACGACCTGCCGACTTTCTTTTATACAGATTCAATGAACGCCCTATACTGGATTAAAAAACAAGACAACTGGGCTACGTTTTTAGCAAACAGAGTCAATGAAATTCGTAATTTGACGGATCCAGAAGCTTGGCGTCATATGCAAGGAAAATTATATCCAGCGGATTTACCCTCAAGAGGATGCAGTCCTAAAGATTTGTTGAAATCCCATTGGTGGGAGGGACCCGGTTGGTTAAAACCACTACTGGAAGAATGTCCAACTAGTGAAATTACTCCAGATATGGAGGTGGTCATGTAAGAAAGAAAAAGGACTATTCTTTTAGCTACTACTTTGAACCTGAACATATTTGAATTCTTTCATAAAATATCTTCTTTTAACAAGATAGTTAGAATCATGGCTTATGTAATTCGCTTCTGTAAGAATTTAAAAGAAAATCCTAGTTACAGGAAAAAAGGAAAAATTGATATAGAAGAAATAAAATCATTAGAGAAGTTAATATTGAAGGAAATACAAAGAGAAGCTTTTTCTGAAGGAAAGAAGTTGAACTTGCGAACTGTAAAAGACAGTGAAGGTCTGTTACGAATAGAAACTAGAATTGCATTTAGAAAAGATTTAGCGACATCTAGATTTCCAATATTGCTGCCACACAAGCATCAGATGGTTGAAAAATTAATAATGAGTAAACACTTTGAGTTAGTACATGCTGGTGTTCAGACACTTATGTCCTGCCTTAGAGAATCTTTTTGGATTATTAAGAGCAGAAAGACAGTAAGAGGAGTTATAAGAAAATGTACAAATTGCAGAAAATTTTCAACGCGGCCATTGGAAGTCGTAAGCATTCCTCTACCAGAAGATAGAGTCAGAGATGCTGCTGTTTTTGAAGTTACCGGCATCGATCTATGTGGATCATTATTTCTAAAGAATGAAAAGAAATGCTGGATCGTACTTGCCACCTGTGCTGTTTACCGAGCTGTACATTTAGAGATGGTGTCATCTTTATCTACTGACTCCTTTATCTTGGCGTTTCGACGGTTTATTCCGAGACGAGGACGTCCATCCACTGTCTATTCAGACAATGGAAAAAATCTAGTTGGAACAGCCAATCTTCTAAAAAATATTGATTGGGAAAAAATTTCAACCTTTGCTTTAGAAAAAAACATTTCCTGGAAATTCAATTCCCCGGCTGCCCCCTGGTGGGGAGGCTTCTTGGAAAGATTGATAGGGCTAATGAAGAGCCCCGTTATTCGGTGCATATCTTAGCCAAATTTTATTTGACAAAATGACCTGTAGAATGCCGATACGCCCACGCAAAAACAGAGTGAAATGTGGAAATACATGCATTCACTTTTGTTATTTGTTGTTGAGGTCCGAAACCCTGAAACATTGTCCCATTTATTGGAAGTTGAATCTATACTAACCCATTTCTCGGCACAATAAATATTTTGCTGAGCACACATTTTTTTCCAAAGGATGATTCATCGGAACAAAATAAATTTTTGAGATGAAAAAAAATCATAAATTAACTATTTGCTTTTGGAGACCAGTTGGTTCGCCAGTGATATATTTTCCTTGTTTTCGGAATTATTTAAAATATATGCTATCATTTTCTATTATCTAATTCCTTTGAACTTGCTCCGCCATATACCAATCTCACGATTTTTTCGTAACAGTTGAATTAAAAATTTTCTGTTCTAATTATCTCCGGTCATTGAACCAATCTTGGGTCTTTTAAGGTTATCTGACACGAAAGAATCTTGATAAAAATTACTTTTCTCGACCGAAGGCATTCTACAATTAGTGTAGTGAGAGGATATTGAGACTAAGCTACTATCCTTGTTACTCATACATTTTTTAGAATTAAATTATTTCTTTAGAATCATAGTTTGTTCAACTGTTTTTGCATCGACATCTGTTCTTCATTTGACTCTACTATCACAAACTTAAAACTTTTAAAGTTTCTTATTCTTATACTTCAAAAAAATTGTTTTTCCCATTTTTAAGTCTTTAAAAATAACATCCATTTTTTAAGTCTTATAAATTCTGTAATTTTTTTCTCTCTCCAATAATATGTCTTACTGTCCAATAGGATAAAAATATAACAGGGATATAAAATTAATATCTATTTGCCCAATGTCTGTTCAATAATGTGACGTTAACGATTTTTATTCATAGATTCAAACACTGAATTGGCACCTGCATTTGAATTATATTATTAAAAAGTATTGAGTCAATTTAACCCTTTGCTCACAGAAAAATAATTCAGTGCGTTAAGGGTATTCACTTAATACAATGACTTGTTAATTAATCATTGTATGAAATTTAATTTTCTCGAAAATTAAGTCTTCATTTACTTATCTTATTTTTAACAGTCAACGTTAAAAAAATAAGTAATAAAGCATGGCGCAGTTCCTTGAAAGTACCCGAGAGAAGATATCCCGCTACAAAGCGTTACAGTTTATATTAACATTTTTTTACCGAAATATTATTAATAACTTAAAGTATTTCAATAAAAGTTAAAATGATTTAATTGGGTATTGTGCGGGATATGTTCACTATTTGTGAAATTTTCCTCAACTTTTTTCTTTGAGATATTATTAAGAATTCGTAAAATTCGGGGAATTTCTATATCCAAGAACACTTATGATAACTTTCTCCGACACCGGTGATAGCATTTATGAGATCAAAACATTGCCACATAATAACTAAATCGATCAATAAGTGTAACGGTAACTGTATTGAAAATATGCCATCAGGTACTGAGTGATAACGCTGTCACAAAAGGCCCCTTGCATGTTTTGTCACTAATCCGGTTTGGATATTCCTCGCTTCATTATGTTGGCTGATAAATGAATGACATACTTGTTATGCTGCTTATATTACTTGATTTAGCTCATGAAAAATTCATGAGCATTCATTATCAAACCATGGATGCTAATTACATTATTGCTATCTGGATATTATTATGAAATCTAGATACAATCAAGATGGGTCAGAATTAAGAAATAAAGTAAATTATGATGAAACTCATGAATATATAAATAGAAAAAATGATTGTATATATTCTCGAGATACAATAATGTTTTTTGTATTTCGAGGGTTAAGTGAAAGAATAATTTTTACTACTAACGACAGGAAATCTGTGTGTGCATCTTTGCATCTCCTCTTTATACCTTTGGAATAACATACTTAACTTACTTCTTAATTTTTAAGTACTCAATTAATAATTTACCATTATTATGAATATTACAGGAGTTTCGAGTTATCATTTATAACCAAGTTTCAGCACTTACTTAATAGATTCAAAAATATTGTCAAGTAGACTGAATTAATGACACGGATAGTTAGAAACGATTGCGTTTATTAGCACCAAGTAACTCGCTGCAGAGCAGAACGAAGAAATCAGCCGAATTCGTGCATTTATACCTCTGTAGAACATTCGAGAATCATCTCGCTCGAATAGTAAAGAACGTTCTAGAATCATCTTGATTTTAGAGAAGTAATAAGAACAATTTTAAATTAAAATGTCAGTCTTTGGATAAGATGCGCTGGTCTGGAATCGAACCAGGGACCGACGAATTCACAGTCCAATGCTCTGTCATTCGAGATATGGTGATATATAACAGTCTTTTTTTGCGGCAATATAGTAAATTAATTCAGTAACTGATAACTAAATTTCCTTAAGTGCAAAATATAATATCAACAATAATTGATAGATAAAAAAATTAAAATTTTATCGCCTTCGGGAATGGAATGTAAAATCGATGACAAATTGTAATTAATATTTACTAATATAGAATAAGCAAAGTTAAGTAAAGATGTTTAAAAGCAAAAAAAGGCCATTTAGAATATTTGTAATAACTTTTGAGTAATAAGGAAATAGATCTGTAAATTCTTATTGTGTGTGTTGTGCGCGACACATGAGACAATTTGACTTAATGTTGTAAAATATAACTTAAATAGGATTTCTAATATGATAATATGTTCCCAGGACCAATTTGTTCAATTTCCTTATTTTTTAATTAAAAATAAATCAAAAACTGTGGCTTTTAAACAACTCGCTTTGTTGGTTGCTTGTTTTATATAAAATTTTTAATCGATTTTAACTTCCAGGTGTTCAGGAGACTTAAAACTTAAAAAAAGGGCTCAGATGCCTTATTAATTGAATTTCATGTCAATTCAGTATAGATTTTGTCATCGAGTGTAACTCATGAGGAAGTTAGTTTAAAATTGATTGCAAGCTTTCGCATAAGCCAGACTAAAAAGAGAAAACAACTATTTGGCTAAAAAATGAAACTTTCATACTCTACAAAAATTGTCCTGAAAAATGTGATTGCGAATTTAAAAAATTCATCCATCCTAGTTGTTTTCTAATTATATAGCTCCTTTGACTTAAAATGCGTCATTTGCTGTTTTTAATGAGATCATTAATTAAGCTTCTAACGGAAAATTCATCTTTTCGTTAACCTGGTTATGCTATAAATTTTACAACTCGTTTAATGTATTGTGAAACGTGAAGGTCAAAATTTTTTTAGTTAGCTGCCCTTTTATATTACATTTTTAGAAATTTCTTTCCCGTCGATATGGATTCTCAGATCTATTCCTAGAAACTTATTTTTCATTAACTTTTTCTTTTGGAAGTTGCGAAAGAATTGGTGAAAAAAAGTGAAAACTTTCAATCTCAACTTCTTTGATGTTTGGGCTAAAAATAAAATATTCATTTCGTTAGTGAGCCAATAATTATATCACTGAAATCATTCGATGTATTTTTAGTTCGTCTTTGTGGTTAGCAACTTTTATTGATTCGATGCAGGCTGATATTTTTTATATTGAATAAAAAAAACAAATATCAAACAATGAATAACTCTTTCCCCTTCAGAATATTTATGATATTTTGTGTATAAATAGCGTTTGGAATCAATAATATTTAGTTTTATTTCCTAATATAAAAGTCATGCATCATTGAATGTTGAGTTTTGATGAATTACTTTACTTTCTTTTTACCATTATATATATATATATATATATATATATCCTCGCTTGGGGGATCCAACCATCAAGCCGGAAGCATGTTTCTGGCATGGTGGTTGGATCTCGCCACGCTGGAGGGTACTCATTTAGGTGGGTTAGGCTCCTTCCATCGTTGACGGGAGGTACCTCCTATGGGAAAAGTTGTACCCTAGCCGGTGATGATCCTTAGGATTCAACCACAGTTTCTGCCAGTTTTGCTGTTGTGGCAGTCAGGTTGGGAAGTTTGGTATGGCTTACAATTTCGGGTATGAAGTATACAATGAGAAAATAGGTAACCGTCTAAAAACTGACAATCAAGATTCTAAAGAATCTCCATGTTTCATCCATCTCTGAACACATTTTTGGAATTATGTCTGCCTCTCACTTTGTAGTTTTGTCGATGTTTGAAAGACAATTTGGGATGGACAGAGGAAATTTAATGTATAATCATATTAAAATTCTATGGCATTTTGGAGAAACTTCATTCAAAGAAATTTTGCCTGATCGACTTTTCAAGTGCAAGGGAACATAACTGCAAAAGTTAAATTAGATGGAAAAGCTTAATGCCTGTATTTAGCATCTTCAGAATAGACCTTTCGGAAATATTGAATAAAATCCACCAAAGGATAGATGGTCTCTTAAAGTGCCTTTTCACATGCATGTAAATATGACGACAACAACAACAAAAAAAAGGATTGAATAAATGAAAACAAATTAGCATTTCATTTTTGGTATTAAAACTTAAATTTTGTTTCAAAGCTTGGTTTCAAAAAAAAAATAAACATAAACATAAACATAAAATATCGTCCAGCATACATTTTCTTCGCTATATTACTGAAACGCAAAATATTCATATGCGGAACGCTGAAAAAAAACTCTGAGTACTCGTAGTGTTCACAACCTTATTAAAAATCCTCAGTTTTTATATAGGCGTACTTTTAATAAGAAAAATAATACTTCTTCTGCTGATTATTTTAAAGGAAATACTCAATTGCTTAATGTCTTATTGAAGACAATGTCAAGAAAATGATACAATGCAATATAATTATGTTGGTAATTTTTTTTAAAATTTTTATATTATTTATTAATATAATTTAAAAATCCACGAAGACGCTAAAATATTTAAACTGATACGAGACATTTTTGCATACTTTGATTTACGTCGATTGTTTCTTTAATTATGATGAAATTTTATATCTTCAGTTTCGATCCTTAATGCTTTAAGTTTCTAAAATTTTATGCATTTCCGTATTTTTGATGCTAATACAATATTATAATATTTTCAAATTTTAATTCTAATTTAATTGTTAAGTTTGATTAAATGCTATTTTCAACTGTTGATATTATAAAAAAATGTTTAACATTCAAAAATTAGTTTGTATTCATATATTAAAAAATAAAAAATAAAATGCGCGAAATAATTATACTTTATTCATTGATTAAAATGTTTTTAAGCCATTTCATGAAATAATTAGCAGCCTTTGGCAAGCAGCAGGTTTACAAGCATTATCTTATATTTTCATTAGTAGACATTGATGAACATGAAATTATGATGGATGTCAAAATCATTTTAATGTGTGCCTTACACCTCTTATATAACTATACGCCTGTTTTGTTCATTATGTATATAAAACATTGTTACCTCAGCCCTTGTAGGATCACGAAGTATTTGACCAATTTGTCATTAAAAGTGTAATAGTCCTAATCACTTATCATATAGATACATTATTAGATTTAATTTTCATATTTATTATGAAAACTATAAAAGTGTAAAATAGAATTCCTCTTCCTTAGCTTTGAATAATGAAAAAAAATATGTGATTAAATATTTGAAAAAGTGAAGAAAACGATTTGAATTTTAGTTTAACAATGATATTTATTATTGAACACTAGGCAAGAAGTTTTTTCGTCATTTCTTCCATGAATGTCGTATTAAAATAATATTCTTTCATACAATGTTATTCAACTATTCAGGAAAAAATATTTATTCTTTATCTTGTCGGCATTACCCTTTTTAAATAAATGTTTTTTATACTTTTTTTATTTAGTATTATTAAAAACAGTTTTACTCATATTTTGCTGATGTCATTTGAGTTAAATAATTTTTATTTTTAATTAGCTGTTGCATAAATGGGTTTCATACAAGTCTTGTCCTAGATGCACTTTCCTTTGTTTGCCCTTGATAAATCCTTTTTATATTCTTTTGATTAATTTGATTTGTTCAATATCTTTAAGGATAGATATTTGTAATATTCATTCATTAAATTTTTGAAATAGTCTCAATTTTTAAGTGTCACATTTTAAACAGTTGTGCATTCATTTTGAAAATATAGTTTTTTCAGACCATAATTATGTGTTAAATTAGTAATACCAATTATATTTTGATACATATGGTAATATATTTCAGAAAGAATTGATTTTCTTTTTTCATAAAGATTTCTTTTTACTTTTTTTACTTATTTCACATTATTTTCATCTTACTTTTATTTTACTTATTTTATATTATTTTCATCTTACTTTTATTTTACTTATTTTATATTATTTTCATTTTGCTTTCTCTTTAATTTCATAAAGATTTCATATCTCATTTCAAAAAAATTTCCCTTTATGAAATAAAAACTAAATTATTACAAAAATATTTTTAAATGCTGAAAAACAACAAAAAAAGAAAGAAAAATATTTTTAAAATGGATTTTTAGTTTCCTAATGTTTAAAAACTGTTTTTTCCACAATTTATTTTTTCTCATTTCTCTACTCTCAGGAATTTTTCTGTTTAATATCGTATAAAAAATAACATTTTGTTTTTGATTTTTTTTAAATCAGCGTATATATATTTCCAATTTCTTTCCTTAAAATTAATCATATATATTTTCGTTCTTTGTAGGTGAGTACAACAATTGTCTGTTTTCAGAATTCTTTTATGTGAAGCTTGTGTATTCTTTGGAGAAAGATAATTCCTAAGAGGCAAACTGTAAGACTTTACCATATATTTTTCTGATCAAAAATAAGTTTTCAAGATGATTATGATAATATTATTTATGTTTAATCCAAACGGATTTTATTTCATATTAACTCATACACCCACTGTTGCTAAACATTAAAATACTAGCAAATCTGGCCAAAAGTGTCTGGGCATCCCTTAAAAATTGGTTCTGGTGGGTGACGCAATTTTGTAATTGTAATTTTCAGGTATAAAAGCGTTAGTTGGTTCGTCAGTCTGTATTTATGCATTTGTGAGGCAATGAGCAAGTCATAGGATCATAGTGAGTTTCATCGTGGCAGTATAAGGGGGTGCCAACTTTGTGGAAAATTAGTTCTTGAGAGTGCGGATCTTCTGAAGAAGCCTAAATCCACTGTGAATGACATAATTGAGAAGTGGAAATGTTGAGGCAGTGAAACTGCTGAAAAAAGAATCGGTTGGCCAAAAGACATGGTGAACGCAACCACAGAATTTTGCAAATGTTAATGAAACAAATTCGAAGGTCTTCGTGGGGAAATTCCTCAGGAGTTCAAAAGCTCATCAGACGTTAGAGTTTTCAGCAGAACTGTCCGTCGAGAGTTTAAAAAGAGCTTGAGATTCCATGCCGCGCACAAGCTGAGCATCTCTCCACAGAGTGCGAAGCCTCGATTGCAATGGTGCAGAGCTCACCATCATTGGACTGTGAACATGTGGAAAGCTGTTTTTTGAAGTGACATTACAGTTTTGGTAGTAGGGTGGATGCTTTAGAGTCTGGTTTTAGTGTCCCGACGAATGTTTCCTTAGTGACTGCATTGTACCAACTACTAAGTTTGATGGTGGAAGCATAATGGTGTCGGGATGTTTCCTGTGGTCCGTTAGTTTGGAAACATGAACTGTGAGATGGGTGTGGATATTCTGGTCAATGCTGATCTCCCAACTCTATGGCAATATTTTGAGGAAGGCCCTTTTCTCTTCCAGCAGGATAATTATTTCATTCACTCATCGAGACATGCACAGATGGGGTTTAACAAAATGGGAATTCAAAAACTGGACTGCCCTTCTCAGAGCCCCGTTCCAAATCCCCTAGAACATCTTTGTGATGAAGTAGAGCGGAGATTACTTAAGCAGCCTAATCGACGATCCTCACCGCAAGCACTCATTTCAGCTGGAAGTCAATCCCTATAAACATTTATCAAAAACTGGTGGTAAGTCTTCCCAGACGTGTGCAGGCTGTCATCGATTTAAAAGGAGGACCAACATCATATTAATATGTGCCTCAGTATGCTCCAAGTCCATACCATTGGGTGCTCGGATACTTTTAACCAGATAGTGTAATAATGCCTATTTTGATATAAAAAACTATCTTTGCTAAGTATATAATATACAAAATTCATGTGCCATCAAAAATATTTTTTAAATTAAAATAAGAATATCATTTAAACCTGGCGATTTTTAAAAGACTACCAACATTTAATTATTCCGAATATCTATAAATAAAACCAATCGTTATTTTTCATATAAAATGTTGATTTTATAGTTGATTTTAAACTTTTTTATTCTTTTTCCTGAAGTTTTCAAATGTGTTCTAGCAATTGTTTCTTATATGCATTAAAATGTTGAGATAAAAAAAACTAATGTTACAATAATTTATGAATGTATCTGAAAATTAATTGAAAACGCTTGATAAAAATGAAGCAGAAATATCAAAATAACGATTGTAAAATAGTTTACCATTTTTACCATTTCCTAACAATAAAATGCCATTTTTTCATATTGAATTTTTTTTAATCCATTAAATAGTTTGCTAAATTTCTAAGAAAATTAATAAGAAATTAAAAAGGAGAATTTGCATGTAAATGACATTCTAACCATTGGATAATTTTCTTTTATATAACCATACAAATCTTCCAGAAACAACGATAATTTTTTTGTGTGTTGTTGCTTTTGCGGGTTATTTTATAGGCAGTATCATAGAAAAAATGAAATATCCGTTCTTGGGTTGGAAGATAAAAAAAAAAAACTCCAACAGGTTAGAAACAAATTTTGCCACTTTATTCTATATGAAGAGATGAATATGTTGCAGTAAAATGGTTTTATAAAAGAACAGAAATTGAAGTAAGCAACAGCAAACGATTTGTAGATCGCTTTTAAAAATCTCAACAGCGCAAAGGAAACTTAACTATTCCCTATCCACTTGTTCAAATCTATTGACACTTGGCATTTTATCAGTACTGTGGAAAGGCATCTATAATTCTACAAAGATATTGTATCTTTGCTCCTAATCGAAATATCTCCAAACTTTTCACACGTTCTAAATAATACCTTTTTGTAGATTATATCACTAAATGATCGCCTTAGAACAGATTAAAAATAATTACGTGCAAAATACAGATTCACTGTTCCCCATTACACATTGAAATGCAAAAAATTCTATCGGGAATCTAAAAATACAATGTTGACCAAAAAAATTTGGCGATGAACAATTTTACTCTAAGTCCACAAACTTATGTATAATAGACGAATAATGAAACACCTATTTATTATTTGATAGTGTGCGATGGATATTCAGAGACATTTATGCGGTCAAATGGAAACAATTTTAAAATTACATTTTTCTGGTTCAAGAATAACTAAAACTTTAAACACATTTAAATCTCGAACTTGGTACTTTTTACCATACATTACTTTCCACATTATTTTCTTGATATATGTTTCAGTAAACACAAAAAGTAAAGACGTTCCTTAAGAAAGTCATTTAGTAAACCGAACGTATAAAAATGTGATCATTCGAAATTTACTGATCATAATAGATCACTTCATTTTTTTTATCTCGCGATGTGTTATCGAACGCTTCCAGTTTCAGATTCAAAAGTATCTTATCTGCATTCTGCATGATATGTAGCGATTAGAACGAAAGGCAGAATCTTCCATTAAGAATATTCGATATCAGTTTAACGCACGGAGAGAGCCTTTTCTCATTGTTTACCCATTTAATGACATTATCCATTATCCCTTCGGGGACTGTGCAGTAATTGTTGAAATTTTTGATTCAGTATTCATTTTCTGATACTTTCGTTTCAATTTTTTTTCTCAATATTACACCAAAAAGAGAAGAAAAAAATAAAATTTACAGGTATGGTTCTTTTTATTATGTAAAAAAGTTATAAGTAAAAATTAATTTGTTTGATGAAAATTAAATTAGCTTATGCGTGTTACATAGTAATTTGAATACAAATCCCTCCTTCTTTTGTTATTAAACACTCCGTACTTACAAACACCCATTATTTCAGATTTGGTAGCAATATTTGTCTCGTAAAATATGATTGATGTAATTGAATACATTTAAATAAAATGCCCCGATTTTAATTCTTTGTTTTTTTATATATTTTTAATGCAATTTTGCTATAATTGAAGGATTATTGGGCAGGAAATCCCATCCCAATTTGTTTGCTTTTTTAGATAAAATGGTTTGCGATTCAAAATTAAAATTTTAACTTATTTTCAAATATATATTGTTTGTTTGCTGGTCTTACATTTTGTCTTACTTAATTATGTGATATATTCTGTTATATGTAGCTGCTGGGCCTTATGGCTTGGTGGTAAAGTATCAACTTCTGAGCCTTAAGTTTTCAAGTTAGAGGCCACACTCCACCGAAGGACCACAATTTAAGCGAGTTTGGGGCTCATTAAATCCGGAAATTAATCTGCTCATGAAATACGTTCACCCGCTGATGTGGTGTGGACGTTAGGAGAAGTTGGTCCGGGGCTCGGGTGTTGTCATCGTCATATAACCTTGGCTCAAAATTATGAGGTCTTCAAAATATCCCTAGGACTAGACGCTAATATAGCTAAATTACATGTATACGCCAAACAATAACTTTAAGATTTTGTATTCTATTTTATCAAACATAATTCGGAAAATGTTAGCATATGTTGCTGTTGTTGTTGCTTTTCCTTAATAATAATTGCTTTAAGGTTTTGTTTTATCATAGGTAATTTGAATATTGTAGCATATGTCTTTCAAGTTTTTAACCACAGAGATGGTCGAGGAAAGGAAAACTTATTTCTTGGGCCATTTAAATTTAATATATTTATCCATATTTTGTTGTTATGCGTTTGTTATAAATCGTAATTAGAGATTCGAGTAATATTTTTTTATTGATTAATAATTTAGGATTCCTTTGCATAATTCTTGATGAGTTTTATAAGCTAAGTCCTGTTTGAAATAAACTCGAGAGCTATCATAGAACAGTTTTTGTAATTTGGAAACGCAGCTGCTCTTCAAATCTGCGTACTATAGCAATAAAAGGACGTCCGAACAAATAATAGACATGTATCAGATACAGATATTCCCTTGTTGTTTTTAAAATGTAATCCTTAGCATACATGCAAATGAATATATAGTTTTAGTTTTCAATATTCCTATAAGCTCGCATTATGAAAGAATACATTTTTACTATAATTTCGACGCATTTTTACTATATTGTTCTCGGTAAGATGCTGCATCGGAGATTCCTATTAAATCCTATAGAATGTATCACAGAGACAGCATCATCTTATATTTTGAACTTCTAAGATATGCCAAAAATGAAACGGGGTTGCATAAGAAATACATAAAATGCTTATGTTTGACTAGCCACACTTCCAACATGTTGAAAAATACTCGAATTTTACCCTCCGAAACAGAACTGGGACCATCGTAGTGTTTTACTCATTTTATCATATTCCACATGATTTTGTTCGGGAATGAGGATTTTTCGCGTCAACAAAAATGCGTGGGCAATGTATAAGGTATAAATGGTACGTCCTAAGCTTTCTCTCGATAAATCTCTGAAAAGAAAAGAAATTGTGTACATTTTTATTTAAATTATGAATTAGATTTACCTGCAGAGAGTCCTGTAAAATGTATTGAGATAAATGGGAGTTTACCATAACTTCTTCAACATTTAAAAGCGTTCATAGATTATTCAAGTAAAGAAAAAAAGCCATTTTAAATTAACTGCTTGTATTTTTGTAATATTTATGACATCAAATGGTGAAAACAATAGAAAATTAAGGTTTTTACTTTATATAAACAGCTTAAACCGGATAGAACAGGTTTACATCGAAATGATCTAAAAATTTTGACGTTTGGTTACAAAACTTTCGCTCGCTCTTCAAACATATAAAGCATATTTTGTAACATTTATGACATCAAATGGTGAAAACGATTGGAAAATCAAAGTTTTTTTTAACTTTATATAACTAGTTCTAAGCAGATAGAACTAGTTAAGGCCGGAACAATGATTTGAGCTTGCAATGTGGTCCCGATTTATTGGATAGAATAGGCGATATCGATTGAGCTGAAGATGGTGGTTATCCTTTATGGTAATAGAAGAGATTTCTTTAAATAAATAAATGAAATTTATTAAAAAAAATATAGCATATGATACATTGAAATATGCATAGCAGATTTCATCGTAATTGTTTAAATTTATTTTAATTACAAAATCTGAAGTTGTGACACTAGCAACATAAGCCAGTAACAACAGCTCGATTCGAGCGACCACATTTGTCTAATGGTTATGTTGCGTGGCTACGAACCATAACGTCGTTGGTTCAATCCTTCACTTTGAATTGCAACAAGCTAATCCCTCTGGAACTGATTATATTCCCTTATACTTCAAAAAAATGCCATGTCATCCAATGGACAATACAAGAAATAGGTTCGAATCCCTTATCAGTATATAAACTTCAACTTGGAAGAGAATGGATACAGTATTCTGATCTCTTTCTAATGGCATGCTGCCACAAAAAAATTTTCTCCATGACTGGTGGATCATTGACTCAAATTTAGATTTTAACTTAATAGCAACAACAGTGCCCAACAGTGCTGTTAAGGTATTGTTACGAATCTATAATGTTACTTCCAACCATAGTTGACTCCATTTTAAGTTTTATGATCAGCTCTGTCAGATGCTTAATAAGTACTCCCCGGCTGACCACCATTTGGTTTGGCTACTTTCGTGACCTGATGATATTTTGATGATATAAGAAACAGGAGCTTAAATACGCTTGATTGCTCGATAACCCTATATGTCCTGCTCTGAAAACTATAAAATACTGCCATTTTAAGCCGACGACAGTTTTAGAGCTTTAGAATCACGTACTGGTCAACGGTGAATTAGTTGGATCAGTTCAACGAAACGCAAGCATTGAGTGACGTTCAAGCGATTTGTGAATTGAGAAGTCTGCTGAATCCTGGAGTTCATTTTAGAAATAGATTCGAATCGACTGTGGAGTAGCCAGTCGTGTAATAGCGAGTCGGTAGATGGATACAGCTAAAGCGAGGTGGTGGAGAATTGCAGACGTTTGGAAAGACTAGAAGATAGGTACATAGATTCCCTACTCTTATTGAATGGTCCCTCCTCTTGTTGAACTGGTCACTTTGTGTGCTGTGGTTGTGGTCGGCTACCTATTATTAGTTGTGAGCTACTTTTTGTTATAAATGAGCTGATGTGTATTGCTTGTGTGCGTCTCAGCTGTGTTGTTGTATGTGCATTTGTGTCTTCTTGTTAATAAAATCGTGGTTTGCTACCGAGGTTTACTGATTGTGTTATATTGAAACGGTGACTTCGCGAATTTAATTTTGGAAATTCCGTAGCAATATATTTGCAATATTCTGTGGTGTTTTGAATATCAAATAACCTCGTAAAATCCTTCATTTTTTTAGAATGCTACACAAAATTAAGAAAATTGATATTTTCACAGGTATCACACTTAAGTCTGCTAATATTAGTTTAAACCTGCTTCCCAAACAGCTATTGGGAGGTTTCAAAATCGGATGTTCATATGTCTCAGTTAAGCTTAATTAACCTTTACAGAGTTTTGATTTTGTTTAGCAACTAATATTTTCAGGACAGTATTGACTCTGTTCAAAAGTGTAATTTATGATACTCAGACCATTTGTTTCTGTTTATCAACACAATTCCAACCAAATACCCGTTTTTACTTTAACAAATAACTTACAATTTGTTCAAAAGTATAGACAAAATCGATGTGTTTTAAATTATTTTTAGAATTATTTATTTTAATCTTTAGAATTCATTATTAGAATTAAAATTCTTTATTTTAATCCTTTATATTTTTATGTTCCCCAATAAAATGCATTTTACAATTTAATAGTATTTTTATACAAAAGTAATAGAATGGTATTAATATTCTTTCAAATAACAAGCTCGGACGTGATTAAAACGTGTAAAAATTCTTTAAATTAATTTTTTTTGTATTGCTATTAGTAAATTATTTTATATGGGAATAATTCCACCTGTAATGTTTAAAAAAATCACACATAATAAGCGAATTCCCAAGTAATCATTTTATAAAGAAAACGATGGATATAAAGATTAAATATACTTTTTAATTATATGTTGAAACATTTTTGTGGATTAAATTAAAATTATAGTGGATTTTTAAAAAGAATTAATTTGACAGAATATGTTAGTCAAATTATTTTTAAGAATAAGTAATCAGACTAATTAAATCTAAATATTCATTAATGTTTGAAAAACGTAGTTACATTAGTTAGTTTACAACAAAACAAACATTTAGGCATTAATAAATTACTTGTTGTGTTAAAAAAAACACAGAAAAAAATTGGAACTAAAAAAAGGAAATATTTTATATAATTTCTTTTATTTTTGGATCAATAAAATATCATATATAGATTATAAAATGTTATTGGAAATCATTTTATTTGTAATAAATAAAGTAGTAAGAATCTATTATTAAAACCATATGTTGGATTTTTGAATTAGAAGTTATCCCAAATCAAAATTGAATAAATAATATGCAGCATAATTTCAGCATTATTATTTTTATTTTTAAAGGTTTAATGATTTTTTTGAAAGTATTATTTGATGTTGAAAGTTATTTCAATTATTTATTACTTAAGCACATATATGTTTAAAAAGTAATGAAACATTCATAAATTTAAAATAAATGTCAAGTGGAAATTAAATAGAAGTACAAAAATAAATACTAAAAGTAAATATTTTTATTTTACGTTCCTTTTCTTAAATACATTGCATTATTTATTTAAATTATTCGACGGAAAAAATTATTGTTGAAGGTAATTTCATGAAATATTTATCCTTCACTTAGTTTTCCCTAGGGAGGAGAAATGTTTTTTAATTTTGTAATTCTGATAAACAAAACATTTTTTGGAGGGCTGGAACTAATTATTGCGTAAATTATATATTTTTACGATTTTTAAAATTAGCTAGATAATTGTTGCAAAGAAATTATCAATAACTAATTTAACAATTAACAATTATATAAATAGCAATTTATATAATTGTTAATTGTTAAATTAGTTAATTTAACAATTTATATATAGTAGTTTGTATGATATTGTAGGTAGTAGATGTCACAAAAAATACGATTTTTTATAGATAATTAGGAATTTTGATTAGAATTTAGTTTCTTAAATATTAATAAGCTGCTAGGTTAATATTCATTAACCTAGCAGCTTATTAATATTGAGTTTTCATGAAAAACATATATCATGCTATGGTAATAACTCAATAGCGACAAAAAATTAGTAGAGTGTAATTTTTAGACTTGGTATCAATCTAAAAAAATAATTTTTAACAGCTTTTGTTTTTATTCAGAAAACACTAATTAGTTTTAGATAGATTCCTATAGAAAGATTATCTCTCATATATATATATATATATATATATATATATATATATATATAATTATTTATATCTCACTGGCTTGTTGATTTAGTTATTAGTTCAATTATAGTTCATTAGAAACACAGGATAGCACAGAGAACAGGACTCGGCAAATAGCAGTTCAGTAAGCACTCGCTTGAGCTTCACTGCACGATAGTTCTCCGTCGGACTTTTCTGTCGTTGCTTCGCTATCTTCTCAAAGACCCTAATATTTTCCTTCAACTCCAATTCCGCTTCCAGTCCAATTAATTCACCTTTCAGTTTGAGGTTGCTGACCTTTTATAGCTCCCAGGATGCGGCCCGAGAACTTTCTAGACCAATCAGAGCGCATCTTGATTTCTATTGGATGAACCGTGAAAATTTTCGAAGTTTCTAGTAGTATTCATTTTTTCGCCAAGTTAGTTGTCAATCTTTGGAATTACTGACTCGGCACAAGAGCGGTATCTAATATGGATGATTGTAACTCGGTCTTTCCGGGGATGGCACTTTTCGTGATAAGAAGCAAAATTACAGGTTTGTAATAATATATATAAGTCAGAAATGAAGAAACCTCAGATGAGTTCATGAATGTGTCATCTAGTTCAAAGAGTGTGGAAATAATGGGTGAAATTTTCATTTCTCTGTAATGTCCTTCATATTTGAGACAGAAAAATATATTCAGTTAGCTAAATTAACACCTCACAAGATAAACATTTTCGATAACTGCAATATTTTACAAGTTACAGACTGAAAAGTGGTTTTGAATCGAAAAGTTTTCCTGAAATTATATTTATAACATTAAATTGCGTGAAAAGGAAATTCTTCTTTCCAGCTTGGCTATATAATTTTTTTGAAACTTTCTTGCAACTTTCATGCATATAATTAACCATTTATTATTTTTTTTCATGCTTTTTTTCTTTTGGTGTCTATTCCTAAATTATTTTTATATGCAACTGTATCTTTGTACCAACTCTTAATTTGTAGAAAATTGAATGGTACGAGTTGCTGAGATGTACCTTCCAGACGTAAGAAAGTTGGTAGTTTTTATCTCCCCCAGGGCAGACACACTCAAAGTTACAACTGTTTTCCAGGTAATATCTTATTTCCCGCAAACATTATTATAGGTAATCTCATTTGTTTAGTGCCTAAGAATAAGGGCGAAATGTTACTTAGAGACATTGTTTATTTAGCCCCTTGTGTATTGCTGCCTATTCCAGACTCCGCAACGAAAACAAAATATAACCCGACGTTTAAGTATCCATTCCCAGATAAAAACGACTTTTTTTACTGGCCCCGGTGGAAACTTCTTTCACTTCTGATATTCGTGTTAGTCGAAAGGGGGGGAACGCGGAGTAATTTTTTTGCACTTTGGAAACCTTCTTTTAACTCTCAGTTTAGGTTTCATACACATACATCGCATGCATATTGATGTGACTTATTTATAGATTCCTAGCCGTAAAGATTCGAAGCAATACATAAAACGAAAATAAGTTGATACACCAGGTATTTCATTATTTTATTTTATTTTTGTTCAATTTATCGTTTGCGTTTTGTCGGTGGTAAATGCGCTGCAGGGTTTTGTTTGTTTTGCTTTCACAAGCAAAGCATTGGTGACTGTTTCTTGTTTTAAAAAAATGAGCTGTATGTTTCTTTTGAAGAATGAATAAAATATACCTTTTTTCAACTAAGGGTATATTTGCCAACTCTTTAGATTTATTTATTTATTCGTTCGTCTCTTCGATGTCGGTGATTTTTCATGTGTGAAAAACTGAATATCATGATTTTGGATTGTAATAATACATTATGATCTTTTCTTTTCTTTTTTTAGAGATTCGATTCTTTAAATTTGTTATTTTTGGAAAGTGTTCTTATCAGTATGTAGAACGATATTTGAAGTAAAAATTTCAAATGAAGGCACAATGTTTGATTATATATACATCGGGCGGGATACATCGACGTTTAGTTGTAATGGTAACATTTGTTTGAGATAGCAAAATCATACAACTCATATGTTATAAGGTGCAGTTAATGTTTGTCGGATTTCATAGGCCAGCTGATTGCGTTAAAAAACTGTAATTATTGTGGTCACAATAGTAGAATCCCATAGTTTCAATTTATAAATTTAAAAAACGGAAATTAAAATGATTATTTTCTTGATTAGGTTGACAAAATTATTTCTGCTACTTCACTGTATTGAACACAAAGGAAAACCCTGATGCGAATGATAGTGATTTCCCCCAACTTGATCAAAAACTTCTTTAACATGTCCAACGTTTGTCATTGATAGCTCATAGATCGGTGTCTGTCTCCTGAAGCTATTAATCATCAAGTGTCCATAGTTTGAAGATTATTGTAGCATGGTATAGTGCCCATTTTATTCTTGTATAATCACCGTAATTGTGAATCTTTGCCAGATGCATAGGACGTCGATGGAGTCATAGTTATATCCACCATTCTTATCCAGTTCATGACAGTAATTTACATAGAGATTCTTGACTGAGGTATAAGATTCGGATATGAATATTTGATATGTTTTGCTACTTGAATATGAAGGATCGAAAACTGTCTGAATATCTCCCGATTTTACAAGGCTTGATATTGAAAGCTTGTAGATTGATGTCCCACAAGGCTATCAAACATGAAATATTTGATGTTTATTTTTTATATAATGTTGATTTTCTTTTTGGTAAGCTTCCTAATTTTGTATCTTTTTTTATGTATAGGATGGAGACTGTATTATAATCAAATACACGAATTTAACCTCTGATTGACATTTTGCAATCTACCTATTTTATACTTACTAGACTAAATAACCTACAGATTTATTCTAGTTCAGAGAATCTGGAATGGAGTATAAGATCTAAGGTCCGATATGAATATTTGAGATTTTTCACAACTTCATGTGAAATATTAAAAGAAAATGCCTGAACATTTCCCTGCACAGATTGTCGGCGTTGGAAATCTTAGATCGAAATTCTAGGAGAACGTTTACCTACAACGTTACCATCTATTTTCCTAGAATGTATTTGTTCTTGCTTAAGATTCTAGGCAATAATCTCTCTTTAACTCTGAAACCAATCTCATTGCAACATGAATCCTCGAAATTCTGCAAATAATATCGACTAAACACTGGATATCGTAGACTGTCAATTCCTAAATTGCCGATAGGAAGCATTTATGATTGTGGTAGGAAAAAATTAAGTGACTTTTAAATGCTGAATACACGTTTTATTCCAGTGGCATAAATAATTTTCTAGCCCATTATCGACTTGCCTTTTTTGCACATTTGTCGCCATTCTAGTGCATCAATATGGACTATATATTCCTTGTAATGAACTTCACAGCTATGCAATATATTCCAGCTTTTGTTGTTGACTTTTCTTTACAAAGCTCGTGCATTTGATTTAGAATCAACATATTTATAGAAATTAATAGACAGTTGTTATATATTTGTATAAGAATTGCCTATAACCTTCCGATATGTTTTTTGGCGCATGTTTATTTATATGTTATTTTTGGCTCATATTTTTTTATATTATAAGGAACTCGAGCAAATTCAAAGGTGTTTATAGACATGCATATGGTTTTTCCCTTCTATTCAGTATCTTTTTATCATGTTAGAACATCATGTTTGATATTTTTTGAAGCCGCAAAATGCGTAGGCAACGAATTTGCAAATTTTCGCTTTTAGGGTTATTAGATAATGCAGAAGGTCGTCCCATTTGACGATTCATTGTCAAGAAAAACATTGACAAATATAATAATATGCAATTCAAAAGTTTTAATCTATGGCATCATTGCTACATTTTTTTTTGGTTTGTTTGTTTTTAAAGATTTTTGAAAGAGGCCACAAAATAACCGTGTAGAAAATTAACGATTTATTTTTGGATCATTTATTTTCCTCTTTTAGTTTTATTAGAAAATTGTTTTGATGATTGTCATATTTGGCGACTTATCGCCAACAAAAAGTTATAACTTGGCACAAATGTCCACCATGTATCCGATTCACGACATATTGACGCATGCGTATTCTGATTATCACATGATTGTTTCAAATATGTTTAGATTGGTCAATGATTAAAAATATGCCTTAAGAATAATAATGTTCTAATATGATAACGTGAAATCTGGGATAGCAGATTTTAATAACAAGAGCAATATCAAAGGTATTTAAGAACGCGCATATGATTTTTTTTCTTTTATTCAATATATATATATATATATATATATATATATATATATATATATATATATAACTTTGTATTTGGCAATATATTTTTTTGTTTGTAGATCGCGCTTGTTACAAATAAGTTTTAATGATTGATTTTTATTTGAATATTCTTCAGCATTATATTGTTATTTTGACTAGATCACAAATTTCATATTTTAGTTACATTTTTTTATTGCTGAATACTAGAAAAAGTTAATGAGATAAGATTTGCTAATATTGTTTCTGTTTCATTTTAATTTTATATTTGGTACTGCCATTTCAGGGAATCGTGGGTTTCAGTATTTTCAGAAATAGTATCATTCTTGTGACTGATTAATTTTTTCAAGAAATAATTCTGAAATATCTTTAATATCTCAAGAACATTTGTATAAATAACTTATTTTATTGTTTGTTTCATTATAATTTTACTTTTTGATGTTTATGTTTCTGATGATGTTTGATTTCTTCTGGTTAATTTCTTACTATTTCTTCAACCCTAGTAATAATTTTTGATTTGAGTATTCTTTAACTTTATGAATAGAGAAGACTCCATTTTCCGGGAATTATAACTTGGATTGTTTTTACATATTTACATCTAAATTATGCAACGAATGATTTTTTTACTCACTTTGCCACTATGTGTGAAATTTCCAACAACAATTTGGTAAATCAGCCTTTGACAATTCTTATCTCAAATATTATTTACCGGTTAACATTCCATTTAGATAATCATATTTTCTGATAATTTACAATTTAAAAAGAAACCTAAATTTAATTATCTAGATGTAATTTAATTGTTTTAGAACATTTATAATGAATTTAGTAATAAATTAGTAAATTTTTAAAAGAATTGCAATAATATTTTGTTCTTTTGCTGTTCTAAATTGAAACTGCTTGCAGATCATTGCTTATTGGATTAATGTTTTAAAATAATGACGATATTTCTATTTAAATGAAATACAATAATATTTTTTCCCTCGAAATTCTAGATAAAAACAGCTTGCAGATAATTTCTTGTTTCCTTATAGTAATACAGAAATTGTTATTAGCTTAATACCTTAAAATAAGGAGGAACTGTTACTTAGCGACATTGTTGATTTATTTCGTTGTGTAATACTGCCCATTCCAGACGGTGCCACAAAAACAAAACAAAAAACAAAATACAATTGATCCTTAAAGTATTCATTTTCCATTCAAAACAACATTCTTTTTTTATTTCCTTCGGTAAAGAATTTCTTTCCTTTCAGTTTTGGAAAGAAAATAGACGCAAGAATATTTTCTACTCTTTTAAAGCTTTCCGTTAATTTTAGTATTAAGTTTTCATGCAGATATACAGCATGCATATTGATGGGATTTATTTATATATTCTAGGTTGCAAAGACTCGGGAATAATACATAAAATGAAATTATTTGGAAATACTTATGGTTCTTTATTTTATCTTTCGGTATCTTTTATTTGCTTTTTGTTGCAGTTAAATGTAAAAGCAAGCATTGAGTTTTTACTACTATTTTTCACTCAATAGCAAAGCACGGGCAACTATTTTTTTAAAAAAGTCGAAGACTTGTAGAGGAGTGAATAAATTAAAGATTTTGTGAATTGCGTGTTTTAATACATACGTATGGGCAATATTTGCCGGCCATTTCAAGAATTTATTTATTTATTTTACCATTATCCGGTTTCGGTAAATTTTCTTCTCTGTAAACTGAATACGATTGTGACCATAAATTATTCAGCAGCTTTTCTGGAATTTTTAGAGCTTTTTGAAATGACTTATTCGTTTAATGTGTTTTTGTCACTGTATCAAATTACGAATAGGAAACTTTCAAATGAGATATACTTTGCGAAAATCAAGAGCATAGGATTGCATTATGAATTTGTTTAAACTACTGTGCTTATTAAGTGTGGCTTATGATCTCAAAATGAAATGAGGATATACATTTTTAAGGAATAACTGAATGTCAAGCATTACTTAGATAGGACAGGTATTATGTCTTCTATTATTTATAAATAGGTTCTTGCAACTGTGTAAATGTAGTTTAGGATAACATTTTTAAATTTAATTTTTAATTTTTTATAAATAGCATTTTGCAAATGTAGTTTAAGATATCATTTTTTAAGTCATATTTTCAATTATTTTTAAATAGGAGATTTCCATTGCGTGCGTAAATTTAGTTTAAGATTTTTTTTTAAAAAAAATAGAAAGTTAAATGTAGTTAGAAAAAAATTAATTCAAAAATCAGCTGTTAGATGTTTTAATTAAAATTGATATTCTTGCTTCTTTTAAAAATAAATAGCAAACCTTATCAAGATCATTGTATCATCAGAAATGAAATAACAAAAGAATTATTTAAATATAATATAATAGGAGTTTAATTGTGGCTCAATTGAACAAGAAACCACTTTCAGCATTGCAATATTTAAACCAATGGTTTTTAATAAGAAATGCTGTTTAGAAAGACTCGCAAATTTTCATATATTGAAAATGGATTGACCGTTCAAGAAAAAAATAAAAGGACATTAAAGATTTTTTTAAAAGTCATTAAAAACGTCTAATAATGTTTCAGAAAGAAAAGAAAAAAATTAATTCTACGTATTTTGTTTAAGATCCCTAACTGCACAAGATATTTTATGATATATCCAAGGTATTGTTCGATTTTCTGAATATCGTGAAATATCGTTACTGTGTTGTAGGTCATTTTGTGCTATAAGGAATTAAAGACATAAATGGTAAAATGAGAAAATGTGTAAAATATCTTTTATGGGTGAAAAATTCATTCAGAATAAAAACTTTAATTCTGTTAATCCCTTGACTGCACATTTATTTGAAATTGAATTCATATCAATCAAATATGGCACATTCTGATATGTCAAATGTACTCAAAGGATTAAAAGACACTGAATTTCGGTTTGAAAATTTTCGATCCAGTCTGGAAAAAAAATTTACTTAATAAATTCCGAGTCATATTTTACTTGCTTTTTTACGTACTTTGAAGATAAATTAAATTTATCTACTTTAATGCAAAGAGAAATAAATTGAAAAAGGATAAAACTTAAACCAATATAATAATATTTCCTACTTTAATTTAAAGATAAATTAGCTGTAAAAATCAATACTTTTATTAAAATTGCATCTTTATTAAAGCATGTATGAAAATATTCAAACGAACTAAATTTGATAACCTCCTCGTATAATGCAATCCAGATTTGTAGACACTTATAAAAAATATTATATCTCACTAAATGAAGCAATTCTCATGCAGAATTATGTAAAGACAAATGAGCTTTTTAATAAAAAATACAAAATGCTTTTTTGAACAAAAAATAAAAATTATTTTTTAAATTGGTCTCTACTGACAGTAATGCATATATGGAAAAGTAGATGCAGCCCTACATTTTTCAATAGGCTCTTTTACGAACGTCAAAACTCGTATAGTCGAGACTGTATCAAACCGTAATTAATAATTGAGATACATACAGCAATTACTTTTCAACTGATGTATGTATTTATGGCCGAAGAATACCGTCCTTTGGAATCTTCTGTTTTTAAAAAATTGCTTTACGAAACTGGCGATTCATATGAGACTTAGACGAAATTTCTTTGGTATTTTAATGAATGAAAGTTTCAAAGTAACTGCGTTCAATATTTCTACTATTTCTCTTATTCCTCAGAAAACAAATGCTTAGATTTCTTCTGCTAGATAGGTCTGATTGCATTTCAGAGTTGTATTGCTTAGGGTTAAAAGCAGTTTTATATCGAATTTATGAAATGTTTTTGCTCTCTATAAATAATAATTTCTTAGAGTTGCATTTTTTGAATTTTTGAAGTGTAATAATGCATAAAATTCTTTTGGGCACGGTTCTTAAAAGATTTCCACTGTAAATTTTTTATTATATATATATATATATATAATATAGCACACGTAGTATAGAAATCGAGCTTATTATTAATAGTCGAATGGCAATAGTTAGCCATCCCATTAATGTTGTCACTCAGTTATAGGAAAGAAGGTGTTGAAGAAATCAGGAAAAAGACTTCAACCAACCGGTTCAGTCAAACGCAAAAAAAAACCCGAACAGTTTTCAGTTAAATAAGCGTGGTAAAACTTAAGATTAATGCATAGTTTCTCTACAATCACATCAAAATTCTGTCTGTAGTCCAAAAACTCTCTGAAAGTCTAACATCTTCAATGTGTACTAGAAATAACAACAAAAGTTTTTTTTAAGTAGCATTACAAAAAAAAATTGACGATTATATTTGGCGAGAAATCACATCAAAATGTTTCCGTTTTGGCGAATTCATAATCATATCAGAACATGATGTTGTTTTTAGAATGAGGATTTTGGCGTCAACAAAAATTTGTAGGCGAAAAATAAAAATTTTATTATCTGCACGAGCATCTCAAAAAATCGACTTTTAATAACGCGTTGTCATTGCCTTCACAAAAGCTCTGATAAAAAATAACTCGATGACTAAAGCAAATAAAATATCGAAAAATGTCATTTTGAGCATGTGATTATACGAAAGGAAATAAATAGGAAATGTGATACTTTTTTAAACAACAAATGCGAGACAAAATTTTTTGGATGGTCTGCAATACTAAAGTGATTCATTCAATGAAACAATGAAAATGAATAAAAATATGATTTAACTTACACGAGCACATGCTATATAAGCCAGATAGCATCCCTCCGACATAAGAGCACTTTTGGCCCAACGGATTTGTTACTTGGCTTCAAACCATAAGGTTGGGAGTTCGGGCCTAGCGCTATCCGCTACACTCCGACTCGTTCAAGAAATTATGTTCTGACATAAACATTGAAATATGCATCGCAGATTTCATGTTAATCTTTTTTATTTATCTTAAATCCATCCATAATCATTATCACTTACTTGCAAAAAATGTTACTCATATCTTATTAAATCTTTAAATTATCTTATAAAAGCGCTTTTTGCATTATCTTAAAACTAAAAAGAGTATCTTTTTAATTATATAAATTTCATTTTTGTACTATTTTTTCCAAAAACTTAAATAATATTTAAGTTCAATTTGGAATACAAGTTCCCCATTTAATCATGGCTTTTGTCAATAATTAAATCAATAGTATAATTTTCTCTGCCTTTTTATTTCATAATATATAAAATATGCAATAAAATTTAAGTAGAATTTGTGTATTTTAATCTTACTTGATAACTAGGTTAAATGTTGTTTTTTAAAAAAATGAGTCCCATATTAGTAGCGCAAAATCTCAATATTTTAGGTGAGCAAATTAGTGGCCGAAGGCGGCTAGAACTATATAAGGATTTAGGATCTTGTTGTTGCTGCATGCCCCCATTGGCCAGAAGAGCTAGACCAGGTCCATGAATTTGTGGGGAAAGATAGAAGCCTCTTTTTATTTACAAGGACCATAGCACCTAGAAATAGGTAGATAACCGACTTAGCTCTATCACACACATTCGCTTGCACGACCCCTTTTCATAGGAGGGGGACATATTCACACAATTCACAGATAGCACATAGAAGAACAGCCATACCCTAACCGGGACTTGAATTTGGGACTAGATTACGCTATCACTGCCTAAAGAGGTAACGTAAGTCATAGGTAGCTGTGTACCCACGCTACCTCTATGCCAGAAAGACGGCATTTAGTATGTACTTGGTATTATTATATCCTCTAATGTATAAGATCCACAAATACTGAGGGACTTAAACAATAATAAATTCCCAAATACTTTGACTCTATAATGATTACTTATAAGGTATCTAACAAACTCGTAATTTTTTTTAAATAATTATCTGGTGTTAGCATTTTACTGAAATACATCTAAATTAAAAAAAAATCGCATTCTTTGTTTCACCTTTTAAATAGTAACTGGCATCCTACGGAACTTAGTTTCCTAAATAGATTAAAAGCGGAGGAACTATTTTTCTAATGGAATTTCGGAAATTGAATAACCTAGTTAGTTGTTCATTCTTACACTAACAATTCATTCTTCTAAGGTAAAAATGTTCTCCTGGCGTTACAGTGTTTTGTTAACTAGCATGGAATTATCTATTTAGGTCATCGGGAGAAATAATGGTTATAGTTTCTTCAAAAAATATCTAATTGGTTACTTTCGCCTATACGATGAATAAACATAAGCAAGAAATATCGCTATCCGCAAAAAATTTGACCTCACAGATTTAAGAATCTTTATATTTCAGATATCTTTTAATTAAGGAAATTATTTTCAGAATAATGAACATCCCTCTGATGCTGTGTCTGTAAATACGATAACATAGAAACGTCTTTGATCTAACTGGACGAAATTTGGTATATGATATTAATATTAAAATTTGTATATTTCTATGCAATTTGAATTGAAGTACATACGTAGGAAATGTATTTATCTGTCGAAAGTGAACTTGTTAACTACAAGTCAAAAATAACTATGGAGGAAATTCGATGCATAACTTTTGATACCTAAAGTACAGATCTATATCAAATTTTGACTAAAACCCGTTTATATGTAATATATCAATTTATTTATCCAATCGAATGCGTGTAAATGTGATATTTATATACGTAACTACTGATATTAATAAATTATATGTGATCTTTACAGCAAAATCGTAGTTGTTTCGAGTTTCGGTTATATATAACTCATCCACTTACATAAAATCAAAAGTAACGACCAAGAATTTTTTAATGAGTTTCGTGCTATTACCGCACATTATCTTCCAAAACTTCTTGCGAATTAGACGAAAAATTTATAAAAAAATATTGGAATATATAATTAATTTTTTATATAAATGCATTGATAAGCAACTGGTTTAATTTAAATATTGATTTTTTTACTTCCTCATATATCCTGTTTAATAAGAGAAAGTATGGAAACCTCAAAACGCATACAGACTCGAGATTTCAACGATCTCCACATTTAAGAATTTGATGATCATGAAAATGTATTTTTGGAATTATATTTGTCTATCTCTGAACATAACTCAAAAATTCTTTTACTAAATAAAGGAATTTGAGTACGAGTTTACAAGTTCTTTACATCATATTTGTTAAATGTCAATCTTTGTTAGAAATCTATTGGAGGAAGTTGGTCTGTCCGATTCAGTGACAGATTTCTAATCAGGTAGTCATGTGGCACAAACAAGTTGATTTAAAAAATCAATTCCATAGTTTCCAAATTAAAATTATATTATATTGGATGATATTTCCAAATTAAATTATATTTTGATGATCAAGTCTATATTAATAATAGTCATACATTTATGTATCTATGAACATGCATGTGTGTTAGCGTTCTTCAGATCAGACCATTTGACCTATAGCTATCATATCTGGCACGTCAAACTTTAGAAATTAGAAATGTGAAGCTCTGATTGATGTTTTAGAAATTTTTTTAGAGTCTTGATAGGTTAATAATTGATCTGAATTTTGTATTTTTTCGGCAATAAATTCCATGACTATTTTAACACAAAATTATTAAAATGTACAAATTTAACTGAACTTTTATGGAAATTTATTAATGAACTTTTTAGTGATATTTTTTGCCCGATTCCCAACAACAGATTCCCTAATTGACCTAAAATTCAAACCGTTTTTAATAATTTAATCGAATAATCATCTGAGTTTCTTCCATTGTTGATATCTGAGGATTATATTTAAGGAGGATTATATTTAATTGCATTTGTAGTTGCCTAGACGATTAAAAGGAAAGTAATATCACTGTACCGTTCAATTTGCTTGCTTAAATGATCCTGCTATTCGCGTTTTTAATAGCACTATAATGTTAAGAGATTGTCTACATTAGAGAACTCCAAACGCGCTACTACACGTATCAGCCGGCAATTGCCACAAAACAGTAATAAAAGCTACGTTCGCAACCCATCGATTGAAGTTATTTACTGGGACAGTTTTAATAAATTCAAATCAAAAATTAATACATTGAGAAGACACAAATAACTTTCCGATTTTTATCAGATATGGGATGCTTGATTTGATTTCTCTACGAATTGCAATGGACCATTTTTTCACACATCATGTAAATTTCTTGCCAATGCAAGGGATAAAGAGCTGAAAAATCACCAAAGATTATACGTATATTGATTCTTTCTTAACTATTATTCACGAATAGCATAACGTTAATAATACACAAATATTGTTTTTTCTTTCATTTTTGTATAACTAGATAAGCAACTATCATAGGTTAAAGTAAATTCAGATCATCCTTGGCTAAATGCCTTGCTCAAATTAAATATTTTATTTATCGTGATAAAACATGATGCAGTTTTGGTTTGAGGTTTTAGGAGCTTCAAAATGAACAGGCAACAAATTGGCGATTCATCGCTTTTGAGGTATTAATTTTTCACTTTAAAGGTTATTAGAAAATAATGCAGAAAATTGTCATATTCGATGATTTATCATAAAAAATCATTTAAAAATAAAAAAAGTGTTTATAATTCAAAAGTTTCATTGAATGGCAACGTTGTTATATAAATTAGTTGATAAAATGTTTTATCATGTGAGAACATAATGTTGGTTTGATATTTTTGAAGACACAAAATGAATGGACGGAAAATCGGCGATTTATCGCTTTGAAAGCATTAATTGTCCGCTTTCAGGGAAATTAGAAAACGTTAAATATGGTTTCACATTTGGTGACTTATCACGAACAAAAAGTCGCAACTTCGCATGAATGTCCGCATGTACCCGATTCTCGATGTATCGATGCATGCGTATTCTGATAATCTCATGATTATTTGAAACCTGTTTAAATTTGTTAATGATTTAAATAAATTAGGACAAACAATGTCTTAAACTAAAAATGTTCTCACACGATACAATGAAATTTGAGATAACAGTTTTAAATTTTATTTAGACATTTTTTAAACATCATTTTGAGTTTTTTTTTTTTTTGAGAGACGGATAATATTTTTATTAGAGAATATTCGAGAAATGTCTAGGCACACCATTCGCGAAGTTTTTACATGGTATTTTAAGGAAAGAAATAATGTTGCAACCTTTCCTAACTAGAAAAAAATTTAATTAAGAACACAACTAAAAATTCTCACGTTGTGAAATTTTCAGAATTAAAAGAAAAAAACTGCGTTAAGCAATTCTTATCTCTATATAATTTAAACGAACTGAAATCTTGGAAGTGTTCGCAGTCTAGCTTTAGAATTAAGACTATGAGAAAATTTGAAACAAAAGTGATTAAAACACGCAAAGCACATACATCAAGCTGTTTGCTTTTGGCTCTTTTCCAAATTACTTCTGGCGTTCGAATAGTAGGCAATTTGATTTTGGTAGTTTCTGGGAGTAATTGCCCTCACCAATAACAATAATTGGGTCTACAACTTGTTCGAGAAATATTTGACTCTACTTTTTGCAATTATTTTTGAACTTCTTGGAACAGATAATTTTTTTAAGGGAACTGGGACGTTCTCGCCAAGGAAAACAGTCAAAATTTCAGTTGTAATTAAAGGGGATTTTATAAGAGTAAAAATTATTTCTCAGTAAAAAGATGATACATATAGATAAAATGTACTATTCTCAATTAAATACAATAAAAAATTACCTATATTTTAAAGTATTTATTTTTCTATACCAAATCGAAAATGTATTATTATGCAGCTAGCCACGCATATAGAGGTACACAAAGGTACACTCAGAAAAAATAATTCTGCTTAACATTATCTCAAACCTAGCATAATATGTGCATAAAAGTATAATAATTATAGTGAACCTATTTTTGTTCTGTTAGAACCAAAAAATTTTTTTTAAAAAAATATTAAATGTCATATAACTATAAATCCTCAAAAAAATGTGATATTTTTCATTATAAATATCCTCTTAGAATTATATTACTATCCAAATACATATAAAAAAAAAGGTTTAATAGATACATAATAATGATATATATCATAGTATAAAATCTTAACTCTCTATGATGAATAGAATTTTGTGATGTGTACCTAAAATTGAAAAAAACATGTTTTGAGAAAACTGTAAAAAACTAGATATTTACCAATAAAATGATTTACATTAATTTTTAATACCTCCCTGGGACATATTCATTTTGATTAGACACTTACAGAAGTTCTGACACTCTTTTCATTTGTCTATTAATTGCTCTTGCTTCTTTAAAGGTTTTTTTATGCATGATATCAGCTTCTCGGATACGAAGCAAATCTATTTTTTTCAACGCATCATAAGCATTTCTTCCAGGTGTAATACCTAAATTTTTAAGTACCTCAGTTCGACTGAATAGTCCATCATTAAAACAGATTACATCATCCATGACACCCATTTTTAATGTATTGAGCCCAACAAATGTGTTTTTTGGGATACTTTCAATTACACAATTGTTGAATCAAAATTGCAACATTGCTTACATTGTTAAAATGTATTTAGGAGTGTTCTTTATATTCTCAAATCAATGATATTATTTGTGGACTCCATATCGCTAGAATAACTAATATTGTTATGAACTTCCTTATCAGAAAATAAATCAGCACATTCCAATTTTCTTTTGGATGCACTTACATTCAATTTTTCACTGTCAGCACATTTCTATGTTTGACTCACAGTAGAAAATCGATTCGAGTGAGATTTTCTTTTTCCAAAAAGTTTTATTCTTGCCATTGTTACGTATTAAGTAATTATTATTAAGTATATTAAGTAATTGCAGAATAACTAAAAAACTTTATCTATAAAATGCAATAAAAGTTTTGAAGCGAGATCACGGTGAGCACTGTAAACAAAAAAGCACGTGGCGAAGAATAACAGTTAAATGAACTTGTAAATATCAACATAACAAGTTGAGTTGTTCGTATCCTTTCCCAAAATTATAAAATTATGAAAAATACTTAAATAATAAATAAATAAAAGTGAAAATAAAGGTTAATTTAAAATGATGTCCCTTTAAAAAAGGGGCGCGGTACCTTTGTTTACATTTTAAAATTTTAATTTCTAGGCCTTCATATTTATAAAAATATACATATCATACATTGCTGGATTCAGCGAATTTTCCTCTATTTTTTAAGGCAAAAATTGAAAAATCGATTTTTTGAAGGTAAAAAAACCTTCCCAGTTCCCTGGAAAAAAACAAAACACGGTTAAATCTTCGATTAAGAATACGTAGCTAAGTATGGGATTAAATGTTTGAAAAATGGCATAAAATATATAGATGTTTTTTTTTTTAATTTTTATGTGATATAGCATGAAAAATTAGCTATTTGAAAATATGTACCATTTATTTTTTGAAATTGGAAAGAAATGCGTTGTATTTTTACCTAAAAATAGGTACAAGACTTCAATTTTCTGATTTAGAAGTTTCTGAAATGATTTATTCAAAGTCTTGTAAATAAGCAATGTATTAAAATTAAAATTAATTGAAAAATATCTTTAAAAATATATAATTTTTAAATTTTTTTGTATGAAATAGTTTGAAAATTGGCTGAAAAAAATAATTAATATTTTAAAAACATATTTTTGTTTTGAAATAAATATGTGTTTTTGCTTTATTTTTGTTTAAAATGCGTAAGACATTAATCTTATAATACAGGAGTTTATCAAATGATTAATTCTAAGTCTTTCAAATAAGAAAAGCATTGACTTTTTTAAAATTTAATTTTTTAGGCCCTGAATTAAGAAATAAGCTGTATTTCTATCTATATTGGGTTAAAAAGTCAAAATTTATTGAAGAAAAATCTGTTTATCATTTGCACTGTTAGTACTAAAAATAAGTTATTGAAATGAAGTACTGCTAAATGCAACTTTCAATTAGAAAGTGGATTTCTTCGATAATAGTTCTAATTTTAAGGGCATTGTGTAATCATGGGACTTAAATACCGTCATGTGCTCAATAAACAAAACAGCATGTGAAATGCTATTAAGAATCCCTATTTAATTGCCTATGCGTTATACCTATATATACTATAATATTGTTACGTTTTTAGCGTAGCGGGTTCGGATTGAATGGACTTTATATGAGGACAGCACAAACAAATTTATTTACAGCTATTTACAGGTATATACAGGATGACTTGGAAAAAGTAAAATTTCAGAAAACACAGTCCAGCAATAATCAGTCACTTACAGCGTAAATACAAGTCTTACGCACAATAAACACGGTTTGC
>JAOUZG010028144.1:1398961-1461507 GCA_026289955.1 Argiope argentata
GCGGCTAGCGTTTTCACCTTTGGCGTGCGTTTTGCTCGCTCGTAACAATATATATGGAGGTAACCTTGAATATCAAGTTATTTTTAATAGATTTAAGTGAAATTAAATATAATCAATTATTTACCGAAAAATTGATTACTAGAGGTTGTTTGTCCTATTAAAATAATCTATTTTAACCCTTTGAATTCTGATGGGGCCTCTCGGGAACCATTCAAGAGAGCGCATCATTTTGATTTTCTTTATTTATTTTCCAAATTTGGTTGTTAAAAAAATGTAAATTAATTTTAGGGGGAGATTCTACATTGAAGCAAGTATAAATTTACATTTACAATTATACATTTGATTGTTGTTATGCATAGGGTCTTTAAAATCAAAGTTCCATTTTGAATTTAACAATAAAAGGAAATTTTTTTCAACAAAATATTATCAAAATTGTTAATAGTTACAAAAGGTCTCAGGAATTCATTTTCACTCATATAATAAGTTCAGAAACTCGCCACTGGACAATATTGGTGTTATGCGCAATGCTGTGGAACAAAGTATTATATAAATACGTGGATTTAAAACATTTTAATCATTTCTAAACCAACTGTTTATGGAGTTATCAAAATTGCAATGATCTACTGCTAAAAGAAGTACTATCCAAACGTGCTTTACATTTGATTTTTCAACTATAAAATTTCATTCCTTGCCCGAGATTTTAAATTTCAACTAACAATGATAAATGAAATTATGCATTTCGATCAAGTGTTGCTGTGAATGTCATATTAAATGAAAAACTGGCTTTGTAATACTATTGCACCCTAAGATGAATAAGCCTAATGCCAATAACTACAGAATTAACAAAAACTGGTGTTAAGATTTGTAGCCCCAAATTTATTGTCTGTTTGATAAAGATTAAAGCCTGATTAAGTGAAAACTCAGGGAAATTATTGCATTAGCAATAGAGTATGTAAAAACGGAAAACACGTACGGAATGTTCAGCTTAAGTGGTATTACTAGTCGAATGAACTTACCATTGAGTATGGGGCTCAAAATCATTCCTGCAGTGTTATCAGTATAAATTTTAAATTATTACCAAAAGAAATACAACGATCCTGCTGCAGGAAATTCTTTCACTTCTAAATTCCTTGTACGAATGGAGCTGGGTAAACATTGAACGCGGATCATTTTGTAGACTCATTTTTACTTAATAGTAATGTTAACACCCATAACTTCTGGATTTAGGCCAAAGTAAGTCCTTATGGTATCAAGGCCAATGCATTCTCCTAAAGTCTTTGTTTGGTGCGATGTGACAGATGTCATAATTTCATCATTTTTCGATAAAGAGCAATTGCTAGTTGAGTGTGTGACAAACACTGTAAATTATAATCGCTTAGAATTGATATTGAGACACGAGGTAGCATCTGAACTTCAACAACGCTGCATTGTGGTCTTCTTGATTTGCATTCAGAACAGAGCTATACCTTATATGGATACATGTGTAAGTGTAATACTTAAAGAGCATTTCAGGAATGATCGAATACGGAGTTGACATTATTTCGTTTCGTGGTGTCCTTGGTCACCAACTCCTAAACCTCTAAGTTCTGTCTGTGAATTATTTAGAAACTGTTGTTTATGGTTATAAGAAACAATACAGCAATATTTAAAACAATAGGATACACTAATATGCTCATAACATTCTTCCTGCTATGCTAAAAGCTATTGTTGGAAATGCAATAAAACCATTTAATTTGTTTCCAAAGTATGGTAAAAGTTCCATATAATACAGTTTATAAAATCTTCAATTAGCAAAATGTTTAAACAAATTTAAATAGATTCAATAATTTTATAGATAATAGTTAAAACCATTTTAAATAGATTCTTATGTGTGTGATTCCGTTTAATAATATTGTGTATAACGTCATATGTGTGGGAATAATATTCTATGACAGTTTGTAAATTACTATTAAATTTAAGAGATTTCATTTTGCAATTTTAGTTTTATGATAATTTTTCTTTAAAATTTGAATTTTGAATTTCAGAATGATATTGCCAAAATTTTTAAGTTTTGCTCTCTCTGAAACCATCTGAAGATACTTTCTCTAAATTCGGAAAACACAAAAACTTAGTTAAGAGGTTAAAAATGAAAAAAAAGTAATCAAAAGTTTATCAAAATTGCGTACAAAAATACCAATCTACAATTTTGGAATGTATTACAATTTTTTAAAAAAATTTAAATTCTAATTTTTGTTAATATAAAAGATTTGGACTTGGAAAATAATATATTTATTTGAGAACAACATCACACTAAAACTATAACAGAGTTAATATAGTTATTTGTGTCGAATGTAAATATAATTAAACTATTTTATATTTAATGTTTGAATTTTTATACATTCCAAATTCTAAACTTAATTCTAAAATTCTTTTTTGATATCTTTCAATGAGGTATCAAGTAACAGTTTGTTCAAAAAACTTTATAACTCACATATAACTTTGTCTGAAGCGTCTGCCATTGCATATATTAGTATGTATGATTATTATAAGTAAGCTAGTAAAAATTATCTCAAGAATATATGCGTTTTTATATTTAACGTTTTCGTTATAGTATCATATACTTTAAGCCCAAATTATAAGAATTATTGATATTTACAAATGCAGGAAAGTATAATAAATCAATCAATTGTTAATTTAAAGTTTTAAAATATGCTTTAGTGGTTCCCTTCAGATTTGTCGCTAATGGGGTAATCCAAACAAGGAGGAATATTGATTCCTCTAGTAAGTCTATGTATTACATTGTTTATCATGGCAGCAATCTTGATTTTTGATTTGGCGATTTGGCATTGTAGGCGTCCTTGGCTCTGTGGAGGAACACGCTAAGGCAGGTTTCAACTTATTTAAATTACTCTTAAAACGGAAATACTATTAAAAGGAAACCTTTCAGTGTTAATAATCACGCTGACTTCTATCGTAAGATCCGCCGAGTAATTTGGGTAATTGCCTTTGTTAAGAGTGTCCTGCTCCCTTGCAGAATCCCATTAGTTCTTAATAGTTAAGAGGAAACTCCGCTTTCCAAAGTGATTCACTGGAAATTTTAAATCCATTAAAATTCACATTACCGTTATTTAATTTAAATTTATCATTGCATCCAAAGCTACTGTTAGAAAATCTCTCTTGTGGAGCGTTCTCAATCTCTTAGCATTAAGTTAAATGCATTAATGTTGATCTTAATGTTACAGGTAAACGAAGCTTCTTAAAATTTTAAGCTATCTTGGAAGACTGGATTCTGTGCTACTTTCAACTACCTGTGAAATAATCTTTAGCATACTTAGGCTTCAGGTTGAGTTGGCTTTAATGGAAATTTGGGACCCGAGAAATATCCAGCAAGTCGATATTTTTTCTTTTTTTCAAAAATGGAAGTACGTAAAGGATTGTAGTTTTCTAAATCTTGCTTTCCCTAGTGTAAGATAAATGTTGTAAGTTTCCCTATTAGTTAGGGATAAATCCTGCTCAATTATATATTTGTATGTCAGCTAATGATGAATATTTTCAATGGGTTAAGTTTCTTTCTTAATTAGGGATGAACACTGTTCAAGCCAGCGTCATGGTACAGAGGTAGCGTAACTTCCTCGTGATCTGGGCGTCCCGGTTTCGAGTCCCGGTTAAGGCATGGTTGTTCTTCCATATACTATCTGCGGGGTGTGCGAATGTGCCTCCCTGTAAAAAGGGACTGTGCAAGCGATGGGGTGAGTGTGTAGCTAAGCTACTTCAAAAACAAGAGACGCTCTTTCGGCTTAAAACCGCTGACGGCCGTCAACTCACTTGTCCAATGACAAGTGCCATTAGTAACAAAATCAGTACTGCTCGATGATAAATTTGTCTGTTAGTAAGCAATATGTATCGTTCTTTAATGAATTTGTACGTTAGTTAGTGATGAATAATTTTGATTTTTAAGTTCCTTTTTTAATCAGTCATGAATACTTTCAGTTTTAAGCTCCTTTTTTTAGTTAGTCATGAACACTGCTTAATCAGTTTTGATATGTTAGTAAAATATGAATTCTGCTCAGTTATAAATTCGTTCTTTATTTAGGGATAAATATTGTTCTGTTAGTGTTGATTTGTTAGTAAATGATGAAACTTGTATAATGATAAATTCTTCCGTCAGTTAGTGACGAATACTTTTCTGTTAGTTATAGACGAGTACTATTCGATAATTTGGTGGTCTATTAGTAAGTAAGGGGTAGTCCTCGTCATTTGACCGCTGTTTAAAATTACGAGGTTCGTCCCAAAATAGTCCTAGTAAAGCTTTACAGCGGGAATTTGATAAAACTTAACTAAATTAAACTGTTAATATGCGATGAATACTGCTGAGCAATGAGTTTGTCCGTATGCAACTATTCAATTGTAAGTTCTTCTATTAGTGGAAGATGAACACTGCTCAGTAATGATTTTTTTCAGTTACTGATAAGTTAATTTATTCTAATATCCACATACTTTAAAATTACTTAGATGGAGAATATTCAGTAAAATATACGGATTCTATTTTCTGGAGATTGAAGCCCAGTTATTTTCATTTTGATGAAATGTCCTAATTGCATTTGCTTTACTACTGTTTAGATTATGCCAGGCATCAAGATAGGAGATGAATAATTCATTTGAAGTCACTGTTTCCAGTATATGTTTCTTAATCCAAATGATGTTTTTATTGTATCTATTTATAATTCTGGTTTATTGTATCTATTTATAATTATGACAAATCCTTTTAATAGTTAGAGACAAGTCAAGTGTAACTGTATCCTTTTGAATAACTCTGAATACTAAGCATAATTTTATAGAAGCATATTTAGTTTTAAACAACAACAATTTATATTTTTAAGTAATATTTGTTTAAATTTAGGATTATGTTATGGCAGTTTTCAAACTTAGAGATATGTGCAGTTAGTTTGTTATTCTCGGTTTTTACCGGTGATTCTTTATGAATGACCTAGTTGAATTTCCACCAATAATGAATAACTAAGATTCAATAGAACCTTTTTTTTCATTGCACCAAAGAATTTAAACCACTAAAATATCGTGTTTTTCTGTCATCCAATTTACACTCATTGGATCTCAAATACTAGGAAAATTATTGAACAAGACAGAGAGAAAATTAAATCATAATAAAGAAAATGTTATTTGGGGAAAAGTTCAATATTTGAGTGCCCCGTAAGTTTCCTTCCTGTTTCTAATCTGAAATAATACACAATATTTACTGTTTATGATATTATTTATTATGCTATATAAGAGCCCTGTTGCTCTATTACCTTCTCCCGTGCCTCCTTTCTAAATTATTATGTTTTGGACAAGATAACCCTCGAAGTGCGCTCTTATTTCGCTGATGGATTTAAAGCGCTCATCGCGAAGTTGATTTTTAAGGACAGAAAAGAAGCAATAATCAGATGGAGTGAGATCTGTAGAGTATGAAGGATAAGGTATAGCATCCCAATCAAACTGTAAGAGTTTCTCTCTTACAACTAATGCAATATGTGGTCTCGCATTGTCATGAAAAACAACACCGCTTCTGTTCAATAATTCTGACCTATTTTTGCTATGGCAGTTTTCAGTTGATCCAATTATTGACAATATTTCGCAGAATGTATTTTTTCACCTTTAGTAAGGAACTCATGGAAAATTGCTCCTTTCCAATCCCACCAAAGTGGCAAAAGAACTCTTTGGAAGGAAGTCCCTGTTGGGGACGGTTGAAGACCTATTGTCTTTACACCCAGAAGGCTTATTATGCACATTTTTATATAGAATTAGAGTTTTGGTCTACAGTTCTAAGCCTTTTTAAAAACGCCTGATTAGGTCCTTCATTATGCAATGAGAAAGAAATTTTTGGGATACTCTAAAAAATAAAATACAAAAAATGCATCCTAAGAAATACCTCGCTTATAATTCTACATCTAGAGTATTTTAAATATTAGATTAAAAAAGAAATTCAGGCCATGAAAATCAATTAAACAAATTATTATTTTGTAAAAAATGTTATAATACTAAATTCGAAATAAAGTTGAATTACAACCATCTTCTAAGTCTAATGGGGAAATGCGAGCTCATGCATTGAGCTTCAGATGCTTGTGTCTATGCTTTTTGCCATTAGAAAATGAGATAACGCATGAAACATTTATAGCCGATTTTCAAATAAAAATGTATGCAGAATCTTTGAAACTGTTTTTTTTTTTGTCTTAATGAAATCACTATGATTTTAGACACGACCTTTAAATCAAAATCATTCTCTGATCGCAGTTGCAAATAAATGCAGGAACTTGCACTTAAATCTTAAATAACGAATCTTTTAACCCTGAACCGACAATATTGGTTTATAAATATAAAGTCCTTCAAAATCCAACAATTTTTTTTTGTTAAAATGTAAGCTTACGTTTAATAAGTAACGAAGGAGAAGGTCACATTCCGCACTTAATAAAGCACTTCTCTCCCTGTTCTTTGTTTTTACTTCTAGCGATGAACAAATCTGCTTTGACTTGCAACTAACCTGAGTGATTTAATTCCTGCTCAAAATATCTCACTTGTTTTGACTACAGTAAGACCCAACGGAAAGTGAAGAAAGACTTTTTTCTCACGCACAGTGAAAAAATATTTTGATTTCCGATGCATAATACTGTAGTTTGATGAAAACATTCAGCTGAAATCAAGACTGCCAGTTTGATTATTTCAAAGCAATCGGTGTCAGCAATTCTTATTGCGATCATGTATGTTAATTTCTTATAAGCTAAGTATTGAAAACATCGAAGGATTGGACATCGAATTTTAAAAGAGTTTACTATTTCAAACTTAGAAAACAAAAATGAACTTAAATGAAATTTTTTTTGAAATTTTTTTAAATATAAAATATTTTAGATTTCTATCAAATTTGAATGATATTCATTCACTTCAAGTATTTATGTCTGACAGTCTACGTGTAGATAAACACGATATCAACAGATTCTAGAGAGCTAGATAAGCAAAGTTTATTTAGAACTCCAAGGTGTTCTCTGGGATAAACTTTAAAAAATTGCGAGGAAGTTTTGTATAGACCCCTCTCTTTGGTTAATACAGAGAGGGAGAAGGCAACAAAACTCATGGATTTTAATTGTTCATTAGAAGCAATGATACTGGTCACCTTGTGACAAGGTTTGTTGTGCAAGGTGAATTGTGACAAGGTTTTTTAAAGTTTTAAACAGATTGTCACATTTTTATTTTCTACTACCCTATTTTTGGAAATTATCGTGAAAAACCGTTGACATACCTCTACATTTTTTTCCTTAATTTTAATTAGAATTTCCATCCTCTAAAACATATATGTTCCTTGTTTTATAGCTCTAAATCAGAATGTCTAGTCTATAGACGTCAGCACACGTACATACATACTTTAATATTCATTGTTTGTAGATATGTAGTTGTCTGAGGGAAAGGTCTCGGCCTCGGAAAGGAAGAACTTCAAGTTCGGGACCCTATCCACCGAAAACTCATTGTGTAAGCATGTACGGTGCACGTTAAATTGGATGGTACCAACCTTCGTGTTTTGTAGCTGGTATGGAGGAGAAGGGGGCAGATGACGTCCTCGATATTTGACCAAGGTTTAAAATTACCAGATCCATCTCAAAATAGACCTAATTTTTCTTTAATACTGGACTTGATAATGCTAAGCTTAATTATTAGTAGAAATAAAATTGAAATCTTAAGCATAGAATTGGTCTGTATTTCACCTTTAAAATTTTTAAAATCTAAAAGTTAGGATCCTGAGTTTTAATGAAGCGAATCTAGAATTCTGTTCCCCATGTTTTTAATTCTCCATTGTATTTGAAATTGAATAAAACTCCAGAAAACTTATTATATTTGTTAAAAGTATCATTCAATCTTATTTGTACATTTTCCCCCTTCCCTTAGTTTAAAGAACGCATATATATTTGCCAAATTAATACAAAAAACATTCAACTCATTCCGATGGAAGCCAAAGGTACTTTATTCATTTCCTCCGAGTCTAAATGTTACCTTACACTCTTTCGGTAACAACGGAAAAGAGACTTAATGTATAAATAACCGGCTCTTTCCGAATAAATTGGGTCCAGAAAATATTTCGCGAGGAATGTTGTTCGCGAAGTAGAATCATTTTGCAGTGTGTGTGATAGAGTCGAAAGGCTCGACTAGCATTTAAGTGCTGTCTTTATTGCAATTCTGGTGCGGCACGTTGCCATTCAATAAAATGGAATTGCTACTTCGGAAATATTCTGAAAAGATTTGACGGGGATCTAAGGTTGGAAAAATCCTGACCTTATAGAATATTTAGAATTTTAATCTCGTAAAATGGTCTCGGAATTGAAAATTTGTAAATGAGTTTTGAAAAATGGTTTCCGTTTCGATGTTTGTTTGTTTTTTAATGTTTGATTTTAAATTTGTAAGTCCGATAAATAAATTGCTCCTGTGAAATATGAATTGATTAATCTTTCTTTAATATTAATAAATAAAATAATTTTCCTGGAACTAATTCATTTCATTTACTCTGTATATCCATTTATATTTCCTTTGCTTTCTAAAAGATTCATTTAAATATTGTATACAAATTAAAAATAGATTCTTCGAAAAGGAATTTTAAATTTCAAATTTCGATAGACGCGATGCATTTTCTGTTCATAAAGCCATATACCATCCAATTTATAAAGCTATCTAGAGGGTTAAATCTTATATTAAATTTCACCTTATTTCATCTAAAATTAGAACTTGTAGAAAGGAGCTTCAACTACTTCTGAAATTAATCTTTGTCCGCAAATGCAACAAAATTTCAAAAACTTGCTGAAGGCTCATTTAAAAACAAAATCCCTGCCTGAAACGCAGAAAAAAAAACTTACTATTATGAATTTTGTGTAATTTGATGTAAATTTTGTAAATACTTGTAAAAGATTTAAGTGCATAAAATTTATTTGTAATGAAATCGCGTGTCAGTGACAAAAAACTTGTAAGGTAATTTCCAATAGAATATCGCCATATTTGACTAACTTGGCAATGTAGGTATTTTGGCGACATAATGAGGTTGTTAACGGATTTTACTACATTCTAAAATGTGCAGTGGAAGTTGAGAAATAAAGACTTTTTCATAGAGAACGTTAGAGAAATTGCCACACTTGCTTGGAACGTCCGTGCAGTTTCTGCGTTTGCCCCACCCTCTTTAGAGGGACGCTATATAAGGTGCGAAGTGGGAGGAGCATGAGGTCAGTTGCGAAAGAGAGTCGAGTAGCTAAGTTAGCTTGAAATAACGTTTTTTTTTTTTTTTCTTTTTCTTTTTTCATTTTAACAAGAGCTTTGCTGTTACTCATACTTAGAGGATTTAATAGTGTTAATTCGCCGCGTATTTGTAGTTTGCGTTCTGTGTATTTTATACATGCTTCGTAGACAATACCGTCTGCATTTCATTTGTATCTTCACAATATTCTGGAGGAAATTTTCGTAACACTGCCTTCATGCCTACATTAATAAAATTAGAAGAAATATCTTGAATTAATTATTTTTAGCAACAATGAATTATATCGTTTTGAAATAACTTTTTTAAAATTTTAAGCATTTATATTTGATTTAAATTTAAAATTGTTAATTTTCAAAATTTTATCTAAAATTATCCCATGCAATTTCCTTCTAAAATGTTATCTTTTTTTCTGATCTAATTCTCAGGCTTTATTGAGTTATTTCTAACACGCTTTCTAAAAAATTTATTACTATTACATTTTGTCACGCTCCTCCAAGACAAGGGATCAATAATCACTTTATTACAACATACTTTTCAAAGATAACTTAGATTCATTTTCCTGAATCTATATCTCTATAAAATTATTTTAGTAAAATCACAGAAGGGGTAAATAACTGTCACTTCGCTCTTATATCGCGAGGTAAACAGTCGTGATTTTATGATCGCTTTTTAGTTCTCTAAATTGTCCCATCGAGATAAAATAGATGGAAGTTGAACTTTGAGTCGCCTCCTTCGTTTCGGCTGCCGAAATATAAAATATTAATTGCACTCGCCTTCAAATTTGAAATTTAAATGGCAAATGTGTAGATGGCACGTGCTTGATGGGCAAAGAGTGGATGTAATTGAATCTGAAAAATGATTAATGAAATAGGAAACATGCCTCTTTGTTTTTAATCTAAAGCAAGAAAGATCTATGAATGAGTGTTGTTGTAGAACAATTAAGTTTAGTATATGGAAAATAAATAGAAGAAAACTAAAAATTTAGTATTATTTAAAAAAAAAACATTCAAAAACATTTAAAAAAACTCATGAAAAATTATTAGAGGTTTGTACCTTTATTTGTGACGATTATTTAAATAGTGAGATCATTACAAAAAAAAAATTGGATAGAGTTATGCAACTTTAATATTAAAGGAAACTACGTGTTTAACGGCATTAATTTTTATAAACAACTAAAGGGAATTCCAATATGTACAGCCTTTTCAAGTGCTCTAGCTAATATTTTTCTACATTATTACGAGAAGAAAATAATTGGGGATAATTTAATAAATGGCTATAGATATATAGACGACCTATTGTTGTTGAACTTAAATAATACTAATATAGTACTTAACTGTTACCCAAAAGATATAATTTTAACTGAAACAAACAATAATCAATGTAAAGCAAACGATCTAGATTTAAATTTGGAAATTTCAAATGGGAAAACTTTAATACGTATTTATGACAAAAGGGATGAATTTAACTTTAAAATAATTAAACTTAGTAATTACCACTCTAATTTAAACTCCAAAATTTTCAAGAATCTTATATTCTCACAGTTTAATAGGATTTTTAAAAAATCTGTAATAACAAAAATGCTTACATTATAGCAACAAAAAACCTAATTAAAAACTTAGCTACTAACGAATTTCCCAAAAACTATTGCAACATACAAACTCTAATAACAAAAAGTCTAACGTTTTTTTTAAAATTAAAACAAAACTATTAAAAACCGTAACCTTAACCTAATAGATGTTCGCTTCAGGTACTCATTAGGACTATATATACTGAACATGCTTAGGGATTCAAATTCGCGGGGTATGTAAGCTTATTGTGATTTCTATGTGAGATGACAAGCTTCAAAGTTCTGGAGTTTTTTTTGGTATGTGTTTGGATTTCTTTGTATTGTTTGGTGTGAAGGTTTGATTATTTCTCTGTAATTCTATTTAGTTTTAAATATTTTTTGAAATAATTTACTTAAACTGTTGGCTTGTGTATTTTTGGTATATTCTATTTTGAATTTAAATAGGTTCTTATATTTGCTATACCCGTTTGCTTGTATGTTTATTATACTGCTTTATTCTGCCTTACAATCTTTTATATGATCTAATCTATATGTGTAATCCATCTGGATTCAAATTTACTTTTTTATATTTTCTGTGTGATTAATTTGTCTCTAAGGTCTCAATTTTCTGGGATTTTCGGGTCACGAGGGGTCATTTTTAGACAAACTTGTCAGATCCCTCACAGAAAAAATCCCTGGTTTGAATCTCTGCCTGAGGGTGACCTTTGATAAAGTCTTCAGGCCGGATTCATTATACTTCTTTCACTTTTGATCTTGATTTTCACTTTAAACTTTTTGTTTATTACTATGTGAGATTACTAATATCAAGCAAGAATTTGTGGGTCTCTCTCTGTGTGTTGGCGCTCATAGGACGTATCGTTTGAGCTAGAAAGTCATATTTGGCACGGATACAATTTAGGAACAGAAACAAAGAGCCTAAGTTTTTTTTTTTTTTTTTTTTGAAAATTTCCGAAGTATTAAAAGGAAAGGAAATTTTTTCCAAAAATATTATTGAATAAATTTAATTATTGACCAAATTTAAAGTTGAAAAAATTGTATTTTTAATTACAGCAATTTAATTGTCATGGAAAATATTCCTCATGTTTCCCACAAATATATAATCAAAATTTAGACAGTCTTCATTATTCCATGCATTATCATACGATTTTTTTTAATTATTCAACTTTAAAGAAGAATTCTTTTTCAAATTAAATTAGACTTCGAATTTTTCACGAAAATAATGTAACATAAAACTAATTTTTACTCTATTTTAAAATTGAAAAACTGTGTTTTTAATGACACTAAATTAATTTCTTTGGAAAATATTCCTCACCTTTAATAATTTTTGAAGAACATTTTTGTATAATGTTCAGCAAAATAAATTCCATTGTTAAACAAAAACTCAGACCGTCTTCATTAGTCCATCAAATACATAATAACGTAATTTATTCCATTATACAACTGTAAATAAAAATTCTGTTTCAAATTAATCGAGACTGAATTTTTCACGAACATTTTATAGCACAAAACTAATTTTTACGCTATTTTAAAATGAAAAACAAAAATGTATTTTTACTGGCGCCAATTTAATTGTCGTGGAAAATATTCCTTATCTTTAACAATATTGTGAAGAACAATTTTTATGTATTTTCCAACGAAACAAATTTCATTGTTAAATACAAATTAAAACCTTTTTTATTGTTCCATAATGTATATATTCACGTGATTTCTACCATTATTGAAATTTAATATTTGAATATCTTACAAAAGTGATTAGAAAAGGAAGATACAATACCATTAAAATCAAAAGATGGATTATCCTGTTATTTTCAATAGTGCTAGAGTAATAAAAGTATAAAAAATTACTATTCGCAATGAGCGGCATAGGCGAATGATTGTTAAAACAACATGACTTTAATGTCCTTGATAATTGGTGCTTAAAAGTAGATTGTTCATTATACTAAGAATAGGAAGTTATATCTATTAGATTTTACTGAAATTAAATACAATCGTACCTTGAAGAAATTTATTTGGTTTGTGAAAAGTGGGTAGTATTTCATAATTTTTTCCCTGGATTTGATTTTAAACTGCTTATTATTCTGGAAAAAATAAAGTAATCGAATTTTACTTTTATCCAAGACATGTTTTTAAAATGTTTGCAGATTCATTATTTTCAATGCCAAAATTAATAAAGGAGAGTTGGACTCAATTTTTAAGCCATTTTGTAGCAAAATAATTATTTCAATATCCTTCATAGATTGGTAATGGCCTACATTTAAGTATTTTTGTGAAGATCCTTATAGTTTTCTGGTATACGTAGTATATAGAATGAATGCTATTCCTCAAAATAACGCGAACTCTTGATTTTATTGAATCTCCACCTCCTGAAAAAACCTCCCTGGGTCAGAAAAAAAAATATTTTTTTTGAAAAATAGCTGTCTGTGGTGAAGATAACTCAAACCTGCTTTGAGCTTTCATGGTTAAAATTTAGCATAGTACTCTCTTTCAGATGAATTTCCTGAATTGTATCAAAGTTTGAGTAAAATCTAACCAGATGAAATTTGTTTGTCCGGCTATCTGAATATAAGTTAACGCGATAATTACAGACCGAAGAAAATTTAATGCAAATTATTCGGTACAAAATGTAGACCAATCTTGTAACGGTTTTATTGTCTGCTGTACTTATAAAAACGTATGTTGTTGTTGTTTATGACACCTGCCATATTGGACAAGCCCCTCGCTGATACAGCGGCAGATTTAAGCCGAAAGGAGCGTTTTTTGTTTTTGAAGTAACACCAACTAGGGCCAAGAGTACGACTTAGCTTCACACTCACCACACTTACTTGCAAAACCCCTTTTTACAGGGGGGAGGGGCACATTCGCACATCGCACAGATAGCGCACAGAATAACAGCCATGCCCGAATTGGAACTCGAACCCGGGACTCCCAGAACACGAGGAAAACGCGCTACCTCTGCGCCAGAAAGCTGGCATAAAAACGTATAAATTATATAAATAAAAACAAAATGATTTAAATCAATTGAATTTGGATGGTGTTTTGTGACTACAAGTACATCTTTGTTTCAATCGGTTGAGAATTTTTTTTTCTAAAGCACAAAATCGATTATTTGAAGTGGCATTCCAGCGATTAATCGCCAAAAGACTCTCAGCGGATTCAGTAACAAATTCTAAATTCACGCCAAATGTTAATATTTCGTAGTCATTGTTAATTAGTGCGAAGCAATGCATTCTTAGGCGAGAAAAACTTATTAGTTAAAATGCGAGTAAGTTTTGGGGGAACACTACTCCAATTTGTTTGAAAAGTTAAGGATTTTCTATAAATGGACTTTGAAACAAAGAAATAAATAATTTTAAGAGCTGTGACGAGCTATTAATAAGACTTAAAAAACGTTTATTTCACTTAAAATAACAAAAAAGTAAAAATTTTCATTATTAAACATATTTATATAATACTGAACATTAAATATTCATTATTATATATACATTTTCTTTGAAACAAGATAATAAAATGCAAAACGCTCTAAAAATCTGCCCTATAATACTTCATAACATTTGCACATTAAGTAAATGACTTTTACTCTTTTAGATGCAATCGAATGATATATATAAAAAAAATCTAATTCATGCCATCTATCAATTCTCGATATAATTACAAATTTCGTATTTAGAAAACTTATTGAATAATCACTGGATTCATTTTCTACAAAGTGGAACATTGGATAATGATGCATCCTTTTATTATAGAATATTACAATAACCTCATATCACACACTGTACGCTACCCATCCCAAGCTGAACCATTGACTGAACAGTGTTTCAAGCGTTTTAGTTCATTTATAAAGCCTTATCAGTTACCCATTTCATATTGTTATGAAATTGATAAAATAAAAACGCATTAAAGCGCCGGACTTTTCCATCAATAAAGCAATTACCATTGACTCAAAATGTCATTAGAAGCGCGATTTCTGTGCGCTTGAACCATTGCAATAAATATTTATCGGCAGGGCCCGGAGTAAAACATGAGCCCTGTAATGATTATAAGGAAGCTGTAAGCACATAACGGGGCCTTAAATTGCATCGTTTAAAGTTCCGTTTAATGGGAAGAAAACTTTTTCGCGTCCTTCTTTGCCTAGAAAATTGCCTGGAAACTCGGAGGATTCTTAATTAAAGTTCAACTGTGCGGATACGCAAAAAGGTATCTAGAATGGCAAGTTTCGTTCATGGTTCTGTTAGGGCTTTTAAAGCATCGGCGTTAAAGTCGAAATAATATTGCCGTGTATTTCCATACATCGGGTTCTTGTGTATGTTATTAAATTGATTTGTTTTTCATTGACGTGCTTCTTTTCCCTTGCGTGTTTGTGAGTGTTTTCTTCCTCTAAAAACCGAGCCTGAAAAGACGATGTAAATGTTCTTTATCGTCATATGATCAATTCGTTTTCCAGAGTAAAAAGGTAATGATCGTTTTGAAATTGTGTTTTTGTATTCAATATCGTGTTTTTTGGATCTTAAAATATTATTTTGCTTTTACAATGGATTTTTTTTATATGAATCGATTCCTGATGTTTATATTACGCATATTTGGGGATTTTGCTTACTGATATGCTTTACTAAATACATATTTAAAAGCCTAATTTCTAAATTAATCTTTAAAAATAGTTAGAATATTTTTCGGATTTTGTTTATAAATAATTGAGCAAAAGTAATATTCGTTTAACTGTTTGAGGCAAAACAAATTAAAGAAATAAAAATCCAAACTACGCAAAAATTATGAGGCTTTTTTGTAAAAATATTCTTCAAACATTGGGAAAAAAATCTAAAGAAGTAAACCATTATAAAAACATATATAAATGGAAATATAAATATAAAAGTAACTTTAAAAAAACCAGAAACAAAGTTCAAACGCCTTAAACGCCAAAGTTTAGCGCCTTATCAACTTCCTCAAACATTAAGAATATTAAATTAAAATATATATATAATTTTTCAAATAATCTTTTATTATGCAAGAACATGATTTAGTCTTGGTTTGGGGTTTTGAACCCTTACAACACGAGGGAAAATTGGCGATTTACTGATTTGGGAGCATCTATTTTTCACTTTTAGGGTTATTAGAAAATAATAAAGAAGGTTGTCAAATTTGGTGACTTATCACCAAAAAAAGTTACAACTTGGCTCAAATGTCAGCCATGTCCCGATTCTTCTGTCTGTCCAATAAAGGGCATTGCCGTGTTATCACGCAAAAAAGCACGGAGAACAAAAAAGGGAATGAACCCGAAACAGCGAGGATTATATATCGAAAGTTTACATATTTTGATTTTCAATTTTTCTAGCTGACAAAAAAAGTTTTGGTGCTCGAATGATTTTGAAATGGGGGAAGGGGTAGATACGTTTTTCTTAATACTGCACACGGGTAATTTGAGAGTTACTTAATTCCTTAAAATTGGTTACGGGAAAAAATTCTGACCATGAGAAAAAAAATAACATGATTCATTTTGTGATGGTCAAAAACAATAGCTTTTTTCTTAATTTTGGTGATTGCGAAAAAAGAAAAATATGAGAATGTGTTGCTTTTTTGTCAGATTGATAACACGTGCATTCAAAAAATAATGTTCCCACATTGTAACTTGAAGTTTGAGATAGCATATTTCAGTTTTTTAAATATTTTTTAAAATTGTCACCTGTCTTAATTACAGCAGCACACACAACTAATTGAGGCCTTTTGATTTATACATTTATTTTCACTTATTTATAAACTTTTGCTTCACTTACTTATACACATTGCCGGACTAAATGATTTTGAAAATATTAGACTGTATGACTAGGAATATCTCTGGGTTTTCGAGCTGGATTAAAATATAACGAAGTATGCAAAAAAGTTGGGCGAAAAATAAGATAATTTTTAACCCACATATTCATAAAGAGTCAAGAAACAATATGGTATTAAGTGAAAAGGTCTTTGAACCAGACACATTTACTTATGTTTATTGTTTCGGTGTAATCAAAAGTTTTTGAGAGAGGTTTCAGTGACATTGTTTGGCTTAGTCTGTTATAACAGCGCTACTATCTCATTTTCTCACGTAAAATTGTGAATTTCTGCAAGACCATGAACACTGCAAGTGCTAAGATTTTTAACCTTCGACATGTTCGGAAAATGGGTAGCTAAATTGTCTCACAAGAATTTAGAAGTGACGAGCAAGATCGTCAATTACTGGGTATGTGTGATATAAAATTATGTTGTATTGAAATGACTTTTATTTTTCTGTATTTTAGTAATTACATTTATTTATTTGCTTAAACTGTACTTTTCCGTTAGCCCGGTGCAGGCAAAAAATCACCAAAGAAATTTGGTGAAATTTTACATTATGTGGTTATGTTTTACTTTAAAATCGCCGTAAGAAATTTGGCGGAATTCCACATTATTTGATGATTTTTCGCTCGCTTCTGTCTCACGGAAAAGTATCATTTAATCTAACATCTTTTTTTTATATGAGCGAAAATGGACATTAAAAATTGTTTTTCTATTTTAGTTCGTTGTTAGAGAATGGTATTCAGCAAAGCGTGATAATCTTTTTTTTCTTTGATTTTAACTTGAAGTCTTAAAATTTATAGATATGTTTGAATTTTCAATAAAACTTTAATTCAAACTGCAAATTGTTACTACTCCTGACTAAAAAAGCTCGTCATAACGCAAAATTTTCTACTTTTTCTATCACGTGTAGACTCGTGAAAAACATTGAACAGAATTGGTTAAGTATATATCTTTTCAATCTATGTTTTATGTTATAGCCTGTTGATTTGATATAATCTTCTATTTCCCTTTTAAACATTTTCGGATTTCGATGAAATGTATGCGTTGTTCCAATTACTCATCAGAAAAACATTAATGTTCGCAATATACAGAAAAACTTTTGGTTTTTAATTCCCAAACCAGACTTAAACTAATAAATGCGACTTTTTAGTATTCGTACATTTCTTTTAAGGAAAAATTGTAAGAAACTTACCAAAGTTTTAAACGGGTGTTTAAACTACAATATATGTGGTACATTTAGCACGGGTGTGTACTAAATGTATCACAGATATTGTAGTTGTACTTGTCGCAAAAAGGATTTGTTCTGCGACTTAAACAGTCACCAACCTTTAAATCTCACTAATAAATAAGCATCATTTTGCCACGTTTCCCAAATTCTAATAATAATAATAATAATAATAATTGATTGTAATAATATGTTAAACCATTTGATTCTTTGTATTATAATTTTTCAGTTTGATTGATCGATGAATGATTTTTTTAACGGAAATCAAATTCGTTGTTTGCTCGATTATATTTACGTGATTCCTTATATGTTGGGAAGAAATAAATAAAATTATGTCAATTTCTTTAATTCCAAAAATATTCTAAATCGTTTAATTCTTTATGATGAAACTTTTCAAGTGACTGAAGTGTGGATTGTAAAACTGTCTTAGCTCCATTTTTTAGATTTCAAAAAATAAACAATATTTGCCGTTGTTCCAGGAAAGAAATTATTTCCACTTTAATGAGTACCTAATCCTCCCCAGGCGACCACTCCTAATGAGGATCAGATGCTTCCAGCTTGGTAGTTGGGTCCTGCCATCCTGGTGGGTTACACTGATAGGTAGGGGTAAGCTCCTCCCTTCGATGATGGAACGGGAAGGGATGTACCGTAGCCGGTGATGACTCTTATGACTCAACCACAGTTTCCGCCAACGTTGCTGTTGGGGCAGTCCAGTCATTCAGTTTTATGGTTTAAATCCGTGTGCTTTCGTGGCAGGTTGGTGGGTCTGGTTGGATTTAACATGCATCTAATAGATAGTGTGAAGATTATCAAAGTACTTTGAGAAATGAAACAATTTACCGTACTTTAACGTCTAACTACAGTAAATGTGCAGGATGTATAGGATGTTATAACTACAGTAAATAATGTAACAATAATAAGTAATAACTGTAGCAATGTACTGATTATCTAGTAAATTTCTACACTTTATTAATAAGAAACCTTCGGAAGGATATTTTCAAATTTGTTTTATATAATAATTTCTTAAAGTAGAGAGAAAAAAACTATATACCAGAAACTCTTTTGAAAGATACTACATAAAAAAGTGAAGTAACCATCAAATGAAAAATAACTTCTAACTCAACCATCATTCGAATAGTTTCTGAAACCGCTTTTAGAATTTATGTGCATGGTTCCGTTCTGGGTAAATGTCCGACGACAATATCCAGCGATTGTGAAACTTACTCCCAGACATTTGATGGGGTTCTCGACCTATCTGTCTAAATGTGCTTCCGCTTTTTTTAGTTCTTTGAAATGTAAGCACAGAAACTGACTGAATATATTAAGTGAATTGAAGTTGGAACTGTCAATTTAAATCCAGAAATCGACTCTCTCGTGGAAAGCAAATCCATCCAGACATAACAAATTTCAGCTGAAACTCAAATTTTTACTTTCTCTTATTCAAATTTTATATCATTGTCTAAATAGATTTGTTTTCTATGGCATAAATTTATTATTTCTATTCCTGAATTAATTATATTTATTTCCCATCTTGCTGATAATGCAAAATTACAATACATTGTTGTAGTTTTTTGAAGTTCAGCTTCTTTTTTTCTAGACTTGTTAAAAATACCATTCAGAAATTTTTAAAAAGTTTACTCAGAATTTTGATCGAAAATTTTAGTATTTCCAAAAACTGTCATAGTTAAATAATAACAAAAAACTCCTTTTTTAGTTTTATATATGCATTGATATTTTAAAATTTGATTTGAAACCAACTTTCTATTTTAATTTAGCTCATGTTAACACCATTCTGAAATTGCTCATAATTTGATAAAACAATTTCGTCTTTTTTATTTAATTAGCTATACATGCGCTGTATAAACATGAATTCAACATCTCACTTTCTGAGCGAAAGGATAAAAATCCCAATGCTTATGGAGTTCATTCCTTTTCCTATTGATGGGATTCATCCTCTGTGAAAGAAATTCCTATCGAAATCTCACAACCACTGAAAAATGGTAAGATCACTGAAGGAAAAAAAAGGGCTCTCTTTTACTTCTGCATCGCGGGGTAAACGATGTCAATTTTATCACCGCTTCTTTTGCATAAAATGCTTCTTCTGATGAAATAAATTGAAATTTCAGATTTCGAAGGTTTCTTCTTCTATTATTCGGGTACATAACTAATTCCTTTGTCGGGGCATGAAAATCCATCCGGACAACACAAGATCGTATGATCCATGCAGACATTGTCCCGGACTCCAGATTACGCCGAATCATGTATTCGAGTGTCCAAAGGCCACCGCAAACATCATCAAAATAGAATTAGTACCAGTCAGAGACACTGGAGATCATGTACAGTCCTGGAACACCACCCTTTGCGGAGGCAATATTTATGACATTCGAAAGAATTGAAAGACTATTAATCATATTTCTATCCCTTCGGTATGAACTATCCTTGGAACACGAGAAAAACACTTTTATAATGATGATGAAACACTTAATAACTTTTATAATGGAACACTTTTAATAATGATAAACAATACCTATAATAATAAAAATATGCTTAATGATTCTAGATATATTTATTCTAAGTGTATTAATTTTCTCATCTATCAATATTGATCCTTGAAAAATGGAACTAAGGATTCCGATGCAGTCAAAAATTTTAGCTTGTAAGACTTGATTATATATAATTATACCTTTAACTTTCAGCTATCATGCTACACTACTAGTGATTCTAGCTAGTGTGTCTTCATTTTAACACTAGCGCTAATACTTTATCCCTAATGAAAAAACGTTTTCATTGTCAAAAGCTTTAACTGCGTTTATCTCGAGTTAATTAAAGAACAATACAAAGTCTTTCAATCGTAGTAAATTACGAGAAGATCTGGCACATTTTTTTCAGTTTCCACAACAACAGAAATTGTAGAAAGAATTTATACAATTCTTGTAGAAATTCCGTCTCTGTTCAGAAGAAATTCGAAGAATAATGCAATTTGTTATTTCTTTATCCTAGTGGTTGTTTTTCGTTATTTTGTAACTTTTCCTCAAGTTTTCTTACAGAATATCCATTTTGGTAAACATCTTGCGATTGCCATCTTATTCGTATTGGTTTTTATTATCATTAAAACTTTATAATACGCAATCGATAATTTAACACTTTGTTTTTACCATTTGCTTATGAATTTAATGACGCATTACTTCTTCCTCTTGATTTCCTTATTATATGCAGTTTTGCTGAATTACAACCAATAATTTCTAATAATACAAATCAGAATTTAAAACATATGAATGATTTGAAAATGGAAATAATTATTTACATTATTATTTATCATCGTTAAGGTTATACGAAGGGAAGTCAAAAAATAAAAAGACTTTTGCACTTACTCTTTGCAGAATTTGGTAACACGGCTAGTATCCACTGCTGAATTAAAGTAGTCAGTAACACTACAGCGCAACGAATAAGTATTATTATCTTGTCAGTCTTTATACTATAGCAGACCGTTAAGTATGGATATTCTTTATTCATCTGTTCCAAGAAGAAAATAAAAGCAGTTATTCGCCTTTTTTTTACAAAAGGGGCTAAACATGCAGATATTATTTGCCGAATGCAAGAGCAGTATAGTGACACGTTTTTATGGGGAATCAAGATCTAAGAATGGATAGAGAACTTCAATCAGGGGAGAACTTCTTTAAGTGACGACAAAAGATCGGGCAGACTATCAACTACAACCACTGAGGATAATTTTAAAAGTCGTAGATGGTATGGTGATGGAAAGCAGATGAATCAAAATCGATAATATTTAACAAATCGGTTGTGATTCAATATATTTCATATTACATGACAGGCTAGAATTTCGTAAAGTGTGTGCAAGATAATTATGTCCAACGAGCGACCGAAACAATAAAAGAATTGTGACTCGCAGTTTTGAAACACTCGTCATATAGTCCAGCTCAGAATTCAAGCGATTTTCATATGTGTGGACCAAGAAAGCCCTAAGGGTAAAAAGATTTGCAACCAATGAAGAAATTTATTCAGTCTAAAATTGTTTGGTGTTGCTATTAGTGACACTTACCATAGACAGTCTTCGCCGAGGAATCAGGGAATTTTAAGCCGATAGGAGCTGCTCTTGTTTTGAAGTAGCGCCAGCTAGAGCCAAGAGTACGACTTAGCTACTTACTCACACAGTCGCTTGCACAGCCCCTTTTTACGGGGGGGAGGCGCATTCATACACTTTACAGATAGAAAGAAGAAAAACACTCATGCTCACATCGGATTTGAACTCAGGACGCCCAGCTCTCGAGGAAGACACGCTACCTCTATATGAGGACACCGACCTAAAATTGGTTACTGATACAACCGAATTTTTTTTTCCTGTCAGAATAAAAAAAAAACTTTACTTTAGAAAAGTTTAGGAAAAGTGTGTTGATGTCCTAGGTGATTATGTAAAAAAATGTGTGTTTCAGTTTTCTATCATTAGAATAAAGGCATTTTTTTCTGAAATGTCTCTTTACTTTTTGATTTTCTCTCGTATATACAAATATTTTAACTTTAAAAATTGAATCCCAGTGAATTGAATTAACATTTATTTCTGTGTAAAAAAATAGTAACTTATTAATTAAAAATATTTGTTAATTGTTATTTTAATTTGATATAACATTGAACATTTTTGTAAAAAATATTCTTCTGGAACAATCGAAGCAAATACCTTACCAAGTGAGCTGGCTAGATGCTCCGCGCCGTTGACAAATTACTAGAGCATAAGCGAAGCAGAAAGAAGAAGGATAGCCATTTCCTCGGAAGCCCAACGCATTGACGTAAATCAAAATGAAGTAATTGGGGCTAGTTATTTGTTATGGTTAATGATGGGAGAAATGGTTTACTAAGGAGTAATTATTTTTTTCTGTTTTACCATCGGACTAACATGCGATATAACCATTAGTAGTGTAGCATTAGGATTTCATTCATCTTTCTTTGTGTACTTTCTAATTTCATCAAGTAACTAAATATTAACATTTGGGTTAGTATAAAAAAAGATTAATATTATTATTACGAAATATTGTAAACACTCCTAAAGTTTTTAAAATTTTCATTCTCTAATGTCTATCATCAACCCTTGAACCGGCTTGAACGCAGAAAGTCGTTTCAGAGTCACTTCTATAAAGACTTCAACGCAGAAAGGCGTACATCTATTACTATTCAAAAACGACTGAAACAATTTTCAAAAACGATTTATTAAGATCTCCTATGATGTAAAAATCATCAGTGATTTCTCTCTTTATGATAATTGTCATTTTGTGAAGATTCAAATGCTGGGTATTTGACGATCAGTGGGTTAATATCTACATTTAATGATTAAACTATGTTGTTTATATTGTAATCCATTTGTTAGTACGTTTCATCTTTCTTCTAAATATTTCATCTTTTTCTTAGAACTATTTAGTCATTAGAAAAATGTATATTAAGGTTTGAGTTACTATTATCATTATCATTCTACTAAATGTTACTTTGTATAACACGGGATACCGAGATTAAAAAATGATTGTTCTAAAGTTTAGATAATATAGATTCATTCCGTTAATATATATGTATTTCTGGTAATATGTATTTTGTTCGAACAACTTAAATATCGCATAACAAAACACAGTTCCTTTCATTCTAAATAATTTGATAATCATTACATTCTTCATAATTTTCCAGGAATTTTAATAATTTCGAAATTGCCTTCCTAATTAGATCAATGCAGTATTTATTGTATTACATACAACTAATAATTGAAAACTGATAACATATTATTTTAATCAGCGACTTATTAGCTAGTTTTCTGTTTATCAGGCTCAGTTTGAGTATATCCTCTGCACTACATTGTTTGGAGGAAATTCTACACGTATTATAATATATACATATAATATTCTTCATTTTTATCATATTTTATATTTGTATCATAAAAATAAATTGCCTTATCCATATAGGAAATGTTCAGTTATATGTAATACTCTGTTGTGATTAAATTATATTCACATAAAGGCATCAATTATGTGAATACAATGTCATTCGGGTTTCGTATATTCCTTTTATCTTACATTAAAACCTTTGTATTGGCTGTATTTACTGGATTGGAAGTGGAATTTATGATAATCACGAGGCATCATATATGAATTTTAGAGCAATGTCAGCTTTCAGAATATTCCCCATTATATCCATTGTAATATCTTCAGTAGATTACTAATGGGAAAAGCCTTCTGTTTATAATTAGGGTTACTATATCAACCTTATATACGGGACTGAAACCATATTTCACTACTTAATGCCTTATTGCAGTATGTCTCATTGATCAATTTTACTGAAATGCCAACAATTTTTTTAAATCTCTTATTGCTTGATTCCGGAAATAGAATTAAAAATAAAATCTCTGTAAAACAAGCTATCAATGTCTATATGATGCTGTGGAATATATTGAGATGTTTTCAGGAAAATTCTGAAAATTCTCTTTCGACTGGATGATCCAATGTCTTCGAAGAATAGGATGTCGATGCCTACAAGTAAGGAACATCGATATATACTGTTTGTTTCGGAATCCCGAGACAAGGACTTTTCGATGATTATACTTCGCTAATTGGTGGTATGCAGAAAGATAATTTCTGCTGATCTTAAGAATAACCTGAATCTTTCATATAGTTATATGCTCAAATCTTCTCCTTTCATTTTTCCTCTCAAACTAATTTTAAGAAAACAAAATCCTTGTGACGCATGTGCAAAAGCTCGGAGTTTTTCGAATTTATGAATGAGCTATATATACTATGATTACACTCTGAGATTCTGTTTAAAAAATGAGTCGATCTAAAAGATTATTTAAACAAAAATTATTGCAGTCAAATTTACAAAGTAGTCATGAAATTAAATATGGAAGAGAAATTCCTTTTATTTTTTGCAGTTACAAAATATAATGCTTAAAAATCATATTTTCATAAAGATATGCGAATGTATATAATTTTTCATTCTACTGTTTATTGCAAATGTAGTGAGAACATTTTTCTCTAGTATCAATTGAAATGAGCGTGATAAGTATAAAACAGAAAAATATTGGTAAATAAGATGTTGGAATGCAGTTTAAGATACTAAATCGTAAATTCGTAACAAATTTTAAATCCAATCTATTTGTGATGTTTATCTTCCATTGGTGACGTCTGAACAATTGGCGAAATTCGCCTCCGCCGTTAAAAGTCATTGCTTGTTTAATGATATGATGAAAAGAGCTTATGTGGTGGAAGCAGTTTGATGGCTGTGGTTTTTCTTTGATTTTAAATAGATGGTTTTAAGTGCGGCGTCTTTTAAAGAAATGTGTCTTTTTTAAGAAGTATAAAACGACTGTTTCATTACACTATTAATGTCTTGATTATTAGTTGATCTGTCGTTTTGCATGCATGTAAGATTTTAATAACTCAAAAATGAAACACCTCTGTGATAAATGAAAATTAGTACTAGACCTTATTACTAAAATTGTAGTTTTGTACCAAATTTAGTTTCAATTCGACGAAAAACTTCAGAAATGCATATTCGATTTTCTCTATCATATTGGTGTTGTTACTAATGGCAGGCCTGATTTGGCGAAGTCAGTGATTTAAGCCGAAATGAGCGTCTCCTGTCTTTTCAGTAAGGCCATCTAAGGCTAAAGGTAGACAGCTATTCATGCGTCGCTTTCGCTTGCACTACCTTTTTTTACGCCCCCCCCCGCGGATAGAACATAGAGGAAGCATAGAGGATAGACATAGAGGTTCAAGCAACCATGCTTGAACCAGGCTCGAATCCAGGACGTTCAGATCCGGATAAGAATCTCTAACACTACGCCAGGACGCCGAATTTCTTCATTATATTACAAAGCACAAAACGTCCACCCAGAACCCTTAAAATAAAATTCTGTACACTCATGGATTTCGTGGTCTTGCCAAATTTTCACAATTTTTGTACGATTTAGGGAAATAACGCAATAATAAAGGACCCGATAAAGTTTTATATAGTTATTTTCATGTTGTTTCTATCACATTTCAAAGGTTTGAATAGCATGATATTATTACTAATCTATAATATTGCTTCTGAGAGTAATCAATTTCATCATAAGAAAGACCATTTTACAATCAGCTCTGTTGAATGCTGATCGAATTCCGAATCAATGGACCCCCTCGCATGGTGACAAATTTAGTCATTATTTGACTACTTCAACGAATTTGGAAACTTTGCTAACAAAAGGGATGATACTGGAATTTTCAAGAATTTTGGTGTTAGAGCCAATAGGAGCAGGGATATACTTGCTTATTCGAGCACATTATCCTCTGTGTATGGGGAACTATAAAAGGGCTTGAGACTCGGCTTGAGAGCAATCTTTTGAGATCAGCCATAGCGAATAGTTGAACGATTTATCTCCCAGAGTGCTTCGAGCTGTTTATCATTGTCCTGCTGCAAGCATTCTGTTGCTTTCTAGAAGTGTTGCTGTGTTTTGCTCGTGTTTAAGTCTTTGTATTTATTACCTGTATATCCGTGACTTCGCGTTAATAAAGTCTTCATTTGCTGTTGAAGGTAGCCTATTGACTGTGTAAATATGCACCCACTACAGCGAACCCGCTGACTTTACAGATTTAATAGCATAAACTCCGTTTGTATTTATTTATATCCAGTCACTTGTGTTACATGACCTATTACTGCATTTTGATAGTAATGATGCGTTCAAAATCAAATATTTATTTTAATTACAAATAAAAACAAGTTTCCACTACTTCGTATAAAACTAATGGGAACTAAAATATTTTTTAACCCTCCAAGCGTCAACCCCGCAAATAGACGGAATCTCTGTTCCCTTCAAAGCGTTAAACCCGTGAATAGACGGAAATTTAAATCCCCTTAAAACTGTCACTGCCCGTACTTTCACGGGTCGAGTTTTTCGCTTCCCCCAAACTCAAGCTGCGAGATAATGAGAAAGAAATGTGAGATAAGGAGAAGCCAATCGTTATCAGTGGACGATAGGAATGCTATCTTCCTGGTCGCGTTCTTTTAAGCAGTTTAAAATTTCGTTTACATTCTCAACCTTACTTTTGAGATTTTGAGAATAAATGCGAATCCACATTAAGTTTTAAATAAAAGGAATAAAACTGAACGTATGAAAATATATTTCCGGAATGAACATATATGAGTATTGTAATTAATAAATTCATCCATAAGATTTTAAAACTTTTTAGGGTGAAATAACAGTTAAACTAAAAAAATAAATATAAAATAAAAATGTGACATTTTTCTCTTTTATAACGTACTTTTATTTAAGGATTTTCGAATTAAGATTGCTTATGCAACTTATTTTTTTTAAAAAAATAAGACACTGAAATTATATGCAGAATTTTATTTAATGAGCGAGACTTTTCATCTTTGAATGATTTTTTTTTTGTTTTCATTGATAAGTGTAATTAAAAACCGGGAGATATTTTATTTATATAAAATCCATAAATTAAAGTGAGTTTTTTTAGAATGATAAGTTTTACATTCATTATATTAAATCATATATTTTTATAACGTAATAATTTATGTATAAAAATTGATAATTTATTTAATTTGCAATTTTTTGGTTTATGGAATTTCACATTCCTTGACGAATACAAACAGAAATTTAAGCATTGTAGAGATATTGTTTTTATATTTTTCTCTAGTTTTTAATAATATTTTCAAAGTTAAAATAAGCGCAGTTTTTATAGGTAATATTTTTTTAATCGAAATATTAATCTTATTTCACTGTACAGTCTCATATACAACACGCACTTTTGTGAATGTTAAACACAGTGTTAAGTGATATTTTTATATACGTTTAATACTGAGTAATTTAATACGCAAATTTTAATGCTCGTGAAAGTAAATGAATGAATGAGTTAAAAGTTATAATATTTTTAAGTTAATTTAATTAAAGTTAAATAATTATACTTTGTATTTTAAATTCTAATTTTTTTAACTCCTTGGTCTAATTTTATTTTATATCTTAGCATTAAAAAAATTAATGCTTGCAACTGGCATTTAGATAACCTTCTTTTCTTGTTTGCAAAATTTGAGTTCACTAGGGGTGATTTTAGTTTATTTATCTAGTTTGTTCACAGGAGTAAGAAAAATTCAGAAATACCCACATTTCAAGTAATTTGAAATTCTTAATTCTTAATAAACTTTAGCCTCACGTTTTCATTTTTTAAAAACAGAACTTGCTTGAACAAGGGTGTCAGGCACGCAGGTCTCTTACCACCATTTCTACTAAAATAGTGAACATCCTTACTGATAGTGAAGATGAATATTCGTTTTAGCGATCTCCAGATCAAAATGTTTGACCTAGGGCGAACACATTTTATCCGTATATAATTTGGAACTGGAAATAAACACCTCGGGATAAAATTATCAATAATTTTAATCAGAATTTTTATTACTTAAAATTACATAAAATTTTAACATTTATTCGCAATAAAAGTTGAAATTATCACAACATTATTTATTCAGTGTATAATTTTATTTATACATTTGAATATATCACCAAGAAAATTCATTCTTTAAGAAAATTAAGATCTTGAACTTTTTGTATCTTATTTAGTGACATGCTAGTTATAGAACTTTCGCTTCAGCTACATGGTTTATTTGTAATTCAATAAAAAAAAATTTGGAAAATGATATGGCAAAAAAATTTGTATCAATGATAAAGAAAATTTTGAATTCACATTTAATGTACCAAATATATTTCTACTGTGTTATTTTCGAATGAAATGACAAATTTTAACATTTTATTATTGCTTGAAAAAGAGTTTTTTCAGTCATGATGGATTTAAATAATTTTAAATTGAGATTGACATAGGAAAAAGTAATTTATATATTAGATAAATTTGATCTCATTTATTAATTAAGTTTGTCATTTAATAATTAAAAACAATTCAAGACACATCCTTTTAATTGAGATAAATTCGTAATCGTAAGAATTTATGCATTTCATTCGTAAGAATTTATGTATTTTTTTTAAAAAAAATTCTTAAGAATTTATGCCAATTTGTATAATTTTATTCAAAGATTGATTAATTTAGTGATGAGCGTAATACGCATGCCTTTAGAATTAATATTTTGAAAGCGCATTTTTGAATACTAAAGTACATTGGAAATACTCTGAAAGAATCTTTTTTTTCATGAATTAAATCACTTGCATGTAATTTCGAAATATAATTTCACATTACGAGGGGATCAAAAATTTTGAGAAACTTATTCCAATAAAAAAAATAATAGGCGAACACTTTCAATTCATAAAAATTAGATTCGTATCATATTAAGTACAACAAAATTTATTTCTAATTTAAATTATGTGTAGTATTTCATGAAATAATCAGAAATCCTCTAAAACACAACCATACTTTCTGTGTTTTCAATCTGTGTTATTTCGATCGGCTGAAAGAAAAATGCTGTTCGAAATCGAAAGACTGCGATAAGCAACAGCTGTCACTCACAACATGACATCGGTTAATCTGCCTACCCCTGCTGTGCGGTAATAGCCGCAAAAGGGGAAAGCAATCCTTTTGTCCAAACCCTGACACTTTTAAGAACAAACCTGTTATTCAGACGCGCCGCTTTCGGTAAGTATTGCATTCTGAATATCGCTGCCTGGAGGGTTAATTCTATTGAATTTGATATTGATTTAATTATAATATTTATAGAAGAATATATCTCTAGATGTACTCATCTTCATTCATCTTAAAATTGTCTCCGTGACGTTGCTATTGGCATTTTGATAGTCACATTAATATTTATGCTGTTAAAATGGATAAGGAATATTTTGTCTCGAAAAATCTCAGTTTGAGCTGCTCTAAAATGAATATATATATATATATATATATATATATATATATATATATATATATATATCGCTGCTCTTGCTGCCATTAACCGGAAAATGAGAAAATTCAATAAGATATGACATTAAATGTTCTGAAAATCGGAGAGTGTATTTTTCTCATCGAGATTTGGCATCAGCTAACATGCTGCTTTGGATATATGCTACATTTACAAGAACATTTTGTTACCGCATCTCGTTTTACATAAATACTGAATATAATGATATTCCAATAGGGATTCCATGCGGATGAGTTTATTGAATAATAATTCTCAGCTGTTACTTCCGACGCTGCATAAATTTTTAGGTAATGCCTCAAAGCTAACCATTTGGCAAATTCAAATTTCAAATATTTGAGAGATTTAAACTTAGATTATACATTTTCGATGTGTATACGAAAAGCATGATTCTCTCAAAATGAATTATCATTTCCTGAATGGTATTCTAATACATAAATAGGTTAACTTGAATGACTGAAATTGGAGTATATCAATACATACCAAATAGATTTATCTAGGAACGAATATTTTATTGCATTTTATACAGCCAGGTTTCCATCGGTGTTTGCTGAGAATCATAGATAAGTTCTGGTATGAATCGAAGCGAAACTATGCGAAGAACAGCGAGCGAATGGAAAATAAGAATTGTTAGTACTTTGAAAGAGAATCTGAATTGTGAACATATCGAGAACCATATTGCAAAGGAAGGAATTGAAAAGAAGCAGCAATTTGTCATATTTTTATCATATCACAAAACTAGTTTATTCCTAAGAAAAGAGTGGCTTCTTGTGTTGAACCCAACGAAAATACCCTGAATGTCAAAAAGAAAATTTCTTGCTGAATTTTGGGCTACCTTTTGAAAACAACTCCCTGTTGTTGGCTGTGATAGCATAGATAACCCAAATTTGTGCTGTTATTTTGAGAATTAAAATATCTGTTTTTTTTTAATAAATTGGCAAACAAAAATTGTATCTCCAAGCAGCAAGTGATATTTTATAATGTTAATAACGTAATTTTTGTGGAAATTTATTATTATGGTCAAAGTCATTTTTTATTTAAAATGTAGTGCTCGTTTTAGGTTCAACACTTTATTTGCATTTTACGTTAGTTTCAACTTTCTTTTTTCTTGGCATTAATCATAATTTTTTTGAATAATAAGCGATGTTGGATTTTTTCATAATCTATACTGATGATTTAGTCATGGGCTTTTTACCATTAATTTTATGCTTTGATAGACACCTGAAAATGCTAAAATTTTCTATAAGTTGGTCATTAAACATAATATGCTTATTAAATCCAATATCCGATCGTGTTATAAAGGAAATTTTTACTTTCTCTTATATGAAGTATGGAGAAAATATTATCACCAAAAAGTTCTAACTCGACAACCTCCACTTTTTAGACCTCTCTGAAAAATATATTCTAGAAAAATATCCGTTTGCTTGTCTCTCTGTCTGTGACAAAAATAAATCAAAAACGTTTTCAGCTATATAAATAAAACTTATAATACCGTCTTTGTATCAAATTTTCAGATTTGTATCAAATTTTGAATAACACTGGTTAAAAGGAAGTTTGTTTTTCCGACAATTCCAATCTAAGCTAACCTGATAACTACAAACTCAAGAGAACGAGCTAAATGACATTCAGTTCAGGATTTGAAGTCTATAAATTTTGAGTTAAATCCATCAATATATTATTAACATTCTGTTGGTATATTCTTTCAAAAACGTGCAAATTCGATAGCACAAAACCGCTATGAGTTAAATATCAAATTATATATGAGAATTTGTGATGACAAGTGCACTTTCGTGTCCTTTGTTTGAATCAATCCATTGAGGAAAACGTGTCTTAAAGCAAAAATTAGATTTTCGGGTCTGTTAACCGAATAACACGCATAATTTCCATAAAACCTGCTGTGAATCACACGATACTGTTAAGAATAATGTTAAATTCCCACCCAAATTTAATATTTTCTAATTATTGTTCGCCAGTACCGTGAAAGGACTTCTCTAGCACTACAAGTATATTTGAGAGTATGATAAAAAGTTTTTGGGAGTGCACTTTCGCTGGTTTTAAAATGATATAATATTCATTTGTATCCAAGAATCTCTTTACGTTAATCTTTGTATTTTACTGGAAACAGTGGAAAATTTTATTCCAAGAAGCATTTCTTCCTCTTAAATTGTAATTTATTTAATTCATGAATGATTTCAATGGCATGTGATTAAAAATGAGTTCATAAATTATAAATTCTTTTTAATATAGGTATAGTTTTTTTACCACATTATCATTCGTGGCAATGAATCATGCAGTTGTTAAAGGGATCATCTTGCTTTCATTTTCTAAAAATTTTATTATCTTTGATTTAGTTTCGAATTTTTTTTTGCAAGAATACAGTTTTTATCGTCATAAAATGAAAAGGTATCATACATTTATTCATATGAGCTTATCATTCTATTGTTTTTCTGAGTTTTGTTTTTTTTAAAGGTTTTCAGTCATTACTATAATTTTCACATCGTAAAATAACGCATTTTAAATAAAAATTGCTCATCGTAAATATAAAAAAAAATATTTAGTATTTTCATTAACGGAATAGATATGCAAATGCTAGTAAATGCAAATATGAGAAATATATATTTGTTTGATAAAAGGAAGAACGGTAAATAAATATGATAGTTAAAATTTTATATAAAATTCCCTATGAATGGTATGAATGCGAAAATAAAATTAAAATACTTTGCTATTAAATATTAAATAAACCTCATAGCTGAAACATCTCTTTGATTTGGAACAGAATATCGTGTTACTATATCTCTTACAGCCCGTGGATGCTCACCATATACACAACTGTTTGATATGAAGACCAATGCAACCGTCTCTTCCGTTAAATTTAGAACAAGAGCTGCAGAAGCGCACAGACAATTTCAGAACTTGACCACACGAGGGAGTTGCCTCTGGGCCCCCTCAGCAGAGGGCGCGCGAATCGAATAGAAAATTTATTTTCTTTCCTTCTTTAATGAACTTTTTTAACATTGCATTTCAAAGACAAATAAACAGAGGGGGCGTCCAAAAAAATTTCCCCCTGGTCCCCAATTAGGCTAAGTCGGGGCCAGAACACGCTAGGAGCAAACCCGAGTGATTACCCTCTCACCTTCTCCCCTTTTTTACACCCTAATTTCAACTTGCTTCTCATTTTCCCCCTTATTGGCTATTTCGGATTCGATTCTTGTGATCTTGACAGAAATGAGTCTGGTTTGACAAGAATATTTATTTTCGATCGATTAGAGGTTTTACATCTAAAATATTAGTCAAATGATAGCTTTTGCGTGATCATTTACTATCAACTGAATGTAAAATTGACCAATTTTTGCATGTTATTTGATGTTTATTTTAAAATGAGCAGTTTCTATGAACGAAAAAGTTGTACAGTTCTAAATAATATTTATAAAGAATTTTTTTGCCACCAGAGGGCGTAAAAAAGCCTTATTGTTTTGCGATAAATGTAGATTGCAAACGAATGAAACAGAGAATTTTTTTTTGTTCAAATTTGAATGATAATATTTTCGTAAAATATTTTTAAAGAATTGATATCCACCTGAGAGAGCAATAAAATCAATCATATTTGATGTGAATCTTTTTTACTACGTTGTCTCGAAGTAAAAAAAATTACTTTTAAGTATCAAAAATATTCTGGCAAATTTTCAAAAGCGTATCATTTTTCATGCATTCTTTTGATTTATGCTTTAAAGCTAAAAATCGGAAGCACTCAATTTACTTTCGAAAAAAAATTACAATTTTATTTTTGCACTTCTTGTAGATAAAAATGAGTTATATTTTCTTCGCTGAGAAACGATAGGATTTACATATAAAAATATGGGAAAAAGTATGACAGAAAATAAAGAAAGTATGCAAAGATAAATAAAATGAAGAATATTTTCTTATATGAGATTGCCAACATTACGAACGAGTTTAAGCAGGCAGTAGTTTTCTATACTTATAATAAAGTCCAAAGATGTGTGTGTGTGTGTGTGTGTGTGTGTGTGTGTGTGTGTGTGTGTGTGTGTGTGTGTGTGTGTGTGTGTGTGTGTGTGTGTGTGTGTGTGTGTGTCACACACAGGTAAGATCGTTTGACCGACAGCCACCAAATTCGGAACATATAATGTCAAAAGTTTGCACCTTTAAGCAGTTCTTTTGAATTTTTCATTAATTAAAAATAAGTTGCATTTCTTAGCTTTTTCGCGATAACTTCTGGAAATATCATCGTCCAAAGATTATTTATACAACAAAATAAAATCCAAAAATTATCTTATTAATATTATCCATTTTTTATTTACAACCTTTTATTCTATTCTTTTTTTAATTTCTATTTTTTATTAATTTTTAAATAAATATATTAACCATATTTTTCAACAATTTATTTTCCATAAAATAAAAATAAAATTTTATCTATAAGAACACGTTTCACGTCCATGGGGAAAAATATTTTATCAACGGGTTGTCATCAAATTAATGAAAGCTCAAATACAAGTATAAGTTAACTGTTACTGAGAATTCAATCTTAGAAAATATAATTTGTGTGAATCGAAATAAATATGAATTCTGATTTGTGTGTTTTTTAATGTAAGTGTAAGGAAACTTTTTCTATTATCTTTTGCCATACCAATATTACTAATTTAATGAAAAACTTTTATTTAAGGCAAACATGGTTTAATATCTACAAAATATCTACTCAAATCGGAGATCAATAGCTCAGGAGCCTCCTGCGTCATCTAACCGCGGTTCAAGATTACGAGTTCCGTCCCCAAATAACCCTGGTGTTTTTTACAACGCGACGTTAGTATGACTATACTAAACCTAATCTCCATATTCTTAACTGGTGCCACTCGTATTAAATCGCAATATATATAATATGGGAGTCTAACCAAATCTTCCAAAAGTATTAGAATCTTCAAATAGCGAGAGTTTTAGTGGTTAGGTGTCAATGCTTTTTTAAAAAAATATTTACAGATTCAGTTTGAAAGCCAAGATTAAAATAATACAAGCGAATGATGAAGAGACTTCTTTAAAAAAATAAAAAATATTTATTTAGAGTTAAATGTAAAAATTTACTAAGGGTAGTATTAACAGCGAAATATTAAATAGGTTAAAACATGGAGATATTTAAAAAAAACAGGAATTTAGATTATTTCCTTTAGGAGGACATTAGAAATAAAGATAAAGTCCTCATGTGACTGAAAACATCTTACCAATTAATAATAGAATGCGAAACGTCTTTATTATTCGGTGGTTAGTAATCCTCTGAAAATTATCGTCCTCTGGGAAATGATCCAATCTTTTACAATTCTCGCTTTGAATTACGTCTACAATTGATGTTGACGAAAGCAAAAATGAAGGCACAAAGGATAATAAACAAAATAGTTCCATTTTATATATATATATATATATATATATATATATATATATATAATTATGATTCAAAATAATAAATCTGTATTGTCATCAAGAGTGTTCTAATTTTTATATTCTAAATTCAATCCCAATGCCATTAATGAGCAATATTAAATATCCTGAGGTAACCGTCTCTCCAAAACTTTCTCGCATTACTCTCTAGTAAAGGATTTATAATTGAAACTGCCTTGTGATGGCGTTAGAGTACAACGGACATGGAACTATTCCCATGAATTCAGCATTTTTGCTGAAACTATCTTCTGATCCTTGGCAATTAATCATCGTCGCAGTGTCAAAAGCACCCACAAATCGGATTTGTGTTATACATGTGCTCTTTCAAATCTATTGAAACAAAAAAAAAAAATTGACGCATAATTATACCCATATTCACAAAATCCCATACTAAATTTGTTATTACATCTATGAGTACCGTATTTGCATTTTTCTGGAAGTACAGACCGACGGACCGTCAACTATTTGTTGGAATTGGTTCTAAATTTGATAGCTGATTCCACTAGAGATGTTAAATCTTTATACTCAATTTTATTTATTTTGCTTTCTTCTTTCTGCAATTGTTGTGTTGACGTGTATTCGAGCAGCCGGACATACATATATTTGCTGATAAGAATTTTCCCAAAATTTAATTGAAATCTACAAATTTGGATAAAATAAGGGAAGCAGGTTGTATCCGCTTGGCAGAAAGTTTTTTTTAGTTATCTTTGTCACAGACAAACATATGTTTTCTGAAAATGTGCATCCGAAAGGGAGGCCTGAAACGCGGAGATTTGTCAAAGCCCCGATTTCGAATTTTTGTACGATTACTATATTTATTCTTACTGCACCATAATACAGAAATTGAAATAAGTATTATTATTAAACATTTTTTGAATTATATATTCTACGAGAACACGTCTCTTGCTTTCTTCTGAAGCTCTATGGAATCAATCATTTCCTCATAACCTGGAATCTAAGTCGTAAAATATGCACATTTATTTTAAATCCTTTTCTTTCATTTGAATTGTTTCATATCTATAAAAATGTAATTTTGAAATCTATTTCCTATTCTCTTTCAGAGACACTATTCTTTTCTATTCTTATTCTTTTGAAGGTTCTCGATGACAATCCACCTTTTTAATATTTTTTGAAGTTAGTTAGAAGTTGATGTAGTGAATTAAATTAAATTCTGATTCCATAGAGCAACACCACCTTTAAGTTAATTTAATTCCCCCGCCTCTTACTTAATTATGAAATTTCATACTATTTATAACAAGGAATCACAATTCATAAAAATAGAAAATAATTTAAATAAACATTCTTCTTCTTTCTTCAGTACCCTGACAAAAAAGTATTTTTAGAGCACTTACCTCTTCTATATATAAATGTTTTAATTTGAAACAATAAACATATAAAAAAGTACCTCCGTTATATTTTAGGATTAAAATTAATTTTTAATAGCAAAACTTTTGTTGGGTCTCAAAGCGCCGAATAAATATGACATCGTATTTAATATCTAATGTATATTAGTTTTTCTCGATAATGAATTGATTAGTAGATTTTTTTTATATGTTGATACGTTCCAAACGGCTAAATAAGATTGAAAAAAAATTTCTATAAAATTAAACTCCTATTGTAAAAAAAAAATGTTTCTGAAATTTTTTTCTCATTATTGGATTTAAATACTGTTTAAAAAGCTTAAATGAGTTGATAATTACTTTAGTAAACTAAAAGAAAAAAGTTTTCACTTCTACATAAAAGAATAACTTTTTGTTTTCACTTCTACATAAAAGAATAACTTTTTGAAAAAATCTTTATCCGAATCATTCGTAAATATTAGAATGTCTGTTTGCTCGTATTTCATTCAATTAAAAGAAATATTTACGAATTCTTCTGGAAATTACAAGATCGGAATCTGTCTCTATGAATTAGCAATTATAAACTTTTCTCCCGCAAAAACTTTCATTTATTCAATAATTATATAAAAAAGAAAAAACGCCAAACGATTTTTTTTTCTTTTTTGCTATCTTGAAATATATAAGGTATTGGGATTTATAGCAACAAAGGCTTTTATCCCCGGTTTCCAGAAGTTAATATTTAAAAAAATCTTGTCAATAAACAAAAAAACACACACGCACAAAAACAAAAACAAATTGGAGTTTCACTCAGTTAACAGTTAAAAGCAGTTCCACTGGCGCACTTTAGTACATATTCGGGAGTTCCAATGAACTCTCTTTTTTTTTTTTTGCTAATGCTTGTAGAAGAAAACTTCATTCAAATTTGATTAAGTTCGCGCAGCTTGGCGGTAAAAAGTTCTTTTTCGTTAAAAAAAAAAAAGGCAAACGATTTTTTGGAATAGTTTTCCTAAATGAGTGTTTGAATTTCCATTAAAAGCTTCTTAGAAACAAAAAGTTGTCTCAAGAGTTTCAGATCTTTCTAATTTAAATCCACATCTTTAACGTTTCGATTAAAATTGAATGGTAAGCCCGATATGTTTAAATTTTCTCGCATGGCGTAATAATTCAGTTTTTTTATATATAATTCCACGAATGTACCGAAATCATTTTTGCCATTTTTTTTTTCATTTTTACTATAAAAGCTTTCTACCAGTTAGCTATAAGTCAACAAATCTATTTCCTTGATTTAATAAATAAAAATGAATATAAAGACTCAATGTATTTCAGAAAATTCATGCAGTGCATTTAGCTGGGATAAAAATAGGGCAAGTGCCCAATTAGTCGAAATTACCCGTATTTAATAAAAATAACGTTTTAAAATTATGATGACTTTAAAAGAACAGAAATCTAAAATTCACTGAAATGTTCGATGTTGAGTGAAATTAAAATAATTGATATTTTTCTTATTTTCGATAAAAATAGAACAAATACAGTAGCTGTTAACGCAGTGAACCATTAAATGAAAAAACCTTTTGTAGAACTGAAATTGAAAGAAATGAAACTGTTAGTATATCTGCAGCATTTTAATGGTTTATATTGCATTGCATTAAGTGGGTTTCCATTAGAGTTTTCAAATTAATTTTGATGATGTGAAACATTGGAACAGAGCCAAACTGCTATACACAGTTATTGTCATCAGTTATGAATTCGAGAATCTAATGGTTTTTTCTGAAATGTTCATAGAATGGCGAATCACTTACTGTAAAATATCGTCATTCTGTGAAGTTATGAAATATTTTGTAACTAAAAAATGAAATAAGCATCCTACACGCATATATGCAGTGTACTTACACACTGTATATTTGTATCTACATATATTCCTGCACAGATATATAAAGTGTGCTGAACTACCTACAAATTTGGAAGGCTATTAGTGAGCATCAAGAAGAAAAAAAACTGGCATAGTATATGGTTTCTCATTTGAAAAGCATGAGAAACGCATGCAGGATCTGAGTCTAGATGTTTTCCTGCACAAATGTCGCAAATGATGCATTATCCGCCTGCTAGTATACCATAGAAATCTCGACAGATTTGGTCTTAACATGTGAGGAAGTATCATCTGTGGTTATGTCTTGGGATCATATTTGCTGTGAACTAAATTAGACTGCAAACTAAATTAGACTGCAAATCTTGTCTTATCAGCAGGTCCTCTCAAAAATATTGCAAAGTGTAGAAGTCAAAGTACGATGGGGCAAGTAGTTCTTTTATTATGACATTTTGTAAATTTTCTACGAGATGCGTAATCGCCATGATGTTACATACTCAAGGGTTAAATTTGACTCATGGAACCCATAACCTGACCGTCAAGCAATGTGCTTCGGCCTCACCGGAATCTCATCAGTGTGACTTATTACTTTCTCACATACGAAATCGAAACAGAGCAGAAATTTTAAAATGATCGCCATGTTTTAGACCTCTCTTGAGTTCAGAAAGTGCATTTTTGTCTGATCTTTAATCTTTAGTGAAGAAAAAGATAAGTAAAGTGAAATAATTGTTTTAACTGAAAATAATGCAGTTGAAAGAATTTTCAATTCATAGCTAATATTTCAATTGATTTTTCAATTATAATATAAAAAAGATTAAAATGAAGCCTGTTATGCATGTTTCAATGTATCATATCAGAGCATAATTTCTTGCACGGCCAAGCACCGCCTGCTCGTGCAAGTTAAATTATATTTTTATTCATTTTAGCTGTTTCGTTGGATAAGTCACTTTAGTATTGCAGAAGATCCAAAAAACACTTTGTCTCGCATTGATTGTTTAAAAAAATATCACATTTCCTATTTATTTAATTTCATGTAATCACGTGCTCAAAATGACATTTTTCTAAGTTTTATTTGCTGAAGTCATCAACTTAATTTTTTTAATCAGAGCTTTTATTTGCAGGACATCACGTTATTAAAAGCTGATTTTTTAAAATACTCTTGCAAATAATAAAATTTCAATTTTTTGCCAACGAATTTTTTTAAATTTTCGCTTACGGTTTTTGTTGAAGCCACAAAACCTCATTCCTAAAACAATATCATGTTCTGACATGATAATAATATTTTACGGGTCGTTAATATTTAATTTGAATTAATTATATATTTATTTAAATCATAACAATATCTGAATTTAATCTGAAACACCTTTCTTGCCCATATTTTTCTGGCACATCACTTAGCATGACCCTTTCTTTTCTTTTTTCTAACATCTCTGGTGTTGATATGAAGGCACGCTCATTGTATGAAAGTATAAGGCTTTTTTGTCTCGTGTACAAAATATACATGACGAAAAAAAGTTAGAATCACCTAATAATGCGACTTCGAGTTTTTCACGAATTTCCAAGCGTGAGATATTCTTCAATTTTGCTTGCTTTCTGTAAGAGAACACAGTAATTCTACGATGGAAAGCCTTTCAGACCTTAAATTTGATAAACAGACTTTTCACAAAATTCATAGATTTCTACCATTTCTTTTATATGAAATTCATGCTTGGAAAATTTAAATGTAGCAGGATAATTCAAAAATGCCAAAAACAAAACAGACGAGATTAAACATAAATTTCGCACTGGAATTGAACTTCTTTATCAATCCAATTGATCAAAGGATTGATCGTGTGAAGAGTGTATAGAAAGTGCTCATTGGGAAATGCAAGGACTTAGAAAAGTAAAATTCCATCATACCACCCATAATTATATATCTGTATTAAATGTATAGCTCAGTAAGTCTATTGGTAATTTATACTTAGTTTCCTTCAGTACATTATAAAGCACAAAACATGACTCTTTTAAATCTGTAAATGAGAAATTTCAAGGAAGAATATATATTTTTATAAAGTTTCAGATTTATTTTTTGAAAAGATCTTGCATTAAATATTTTTTTGTAATGAATTGAAATTAATTCAATGAAATCCAATCACTTAAATGCAGTTTGAAGTTTTAAGCCTAAAAGACTCCAATTAAAAAGTATTCATTGAAACATCTAATTCTCTTCTAGTGAAAAGCTTCAAAAGGGACGGATTTCTCTTTTCTTTTATCCTCATTATATGCGATTTTGCAAAATATTTTGCTGCGAAAGTATCCAATTTAACGACCTAAACGAAAACAAGTAATTCTCATATCTATGAAAAGAAATGAAATATTTTTGCCATTACTTGCATAATTTTTCTTATCATGATACTACTGGTGTTATAACTAAGATACATTTTTCAAAGGCAATAAAGCACCATATGGCGATAATAAAACAACACGGTGCCAAAAATGAAGTTGTCTCCGAAACTAAAAAGTAAAAAATACGACTATGACTGATATAAAAAGTAATTGGTGTCCCCGAAGAAGGCAAAGTAAGGAATTGTCAGGTGCGATGAATAATGCGTTCTTAGCCAGCATTCGGCGATAGATAACTATTAATATTCTTATCAGATTATGCGTAACGGTTCTAGTTAGGGTAATTTGACTCCCATAATGGCATCAATCACAGTTGTTAATGATTTTCTTTGCACTTTTTGAACATGCTCTGATCTGTAATGGATGTTCATTTTCTTGCGCTTTCAGATTCTTATTTTATGTTTCTCTTATACGAAATATGCAAAGCGAAAGAATTATAATCGTCAAAAGAATTCCGATTGGAGATTTCGGCAAAATTTCTACGTTTCATACCTCCTGGAATCTAAAACTTACATTTTGGAATGAGGGTTTGTCTGTGAAGATGGCAATTCCCCCCCCCCTCTCCTTCGAAAAATTGCTTTTAGAGACCTAGGGGTATTTGTAGCTTCAAAAAATTGATTTTCATTTTTTTTTTCTAATAAAATTGGTGTAAAAAGTATTTCAGAGATTACAGAAATAAGTGAGAAATATGAGATTATAGATATTGTGATATGAGATTACAGAAATATATGGTTGAAAAGTCAAATGTTTGAAATTATATTTTTAACAATAAATCAAGCAGGTGCTTCTATGTCCTATGGAAGGAATGTTTTACCCTTTTCTCGCATTTTTTTCGAAACATGCTTTCGTCAACTTTCGGCCCGCTTCAAACACAATCCATTCATCAACAATTATACTAAGCATTGTGCACTTGTAAACATTATGGCAACAACATAGAAGACAACAACAACTTTTTCAGAAATGAGATAATAAAATTCTCACTGGCAACTAATATTTCTCCTTGCAAGACATATTAGGAAAATGACGGACACGTTCAGATATTAAACGGCTCTTGTTTTGGTGTCATATTTAATCTGTTAATTTACTTTATATAGAATTTAACAGGTTTTTAAATGAATTCCTGTTTAATGATATTCTAAATGCATATTCTTTTCTAATATTTTCAGGAGAAATTCCAGGACACATTTCATTAAATTGTGCTTAGATTTTTTTAAAAATATATATATGTTGCTCCCTTACTGAGCAAGTTTCTATGCCAATTTAGAGTGATATCTTTAGATTCAAACAACAACAACCAGCATTTAGCTTTACTACATACAGTTACAAGATCTACAAATACAAGAATTGCAAAATTATAGTTCATCATTAAATGCTTGAAAAATAAGCTACAAAATCTCCTTTTTACTTTCCCATATACGTAATATAGAAGGAGTATAGTTGTAGCAATTTAAGATCAGGGATCGAACCTGCGACACTAGGTTCCATATCCGCGAAATATAACCACTATACAAAAGTGATCACCTTTGCACAGAGATTTTTAATTGGTTTATGAAGCTAAAGCCACATAGTAATCTTCAGAGAATTCGAATTCGAAATTTTGACGATCTGCAAGATATAGTTCGATTAAAAATTTAACTATTTGCCACAAAATTACCTGAAAAACACTTTGAGACAAATGGTTGAAATTTGATACAATGTCGCGATACCAAATTTCCAGATTTCTTATCAAATTGTGAGCAAAACTGTGTTTGTCCGTTTTGCTGTTCGACTAAATTTTAATACTATAATTTCAAAATGAAGAAAGCTATATGGATAAAATTTGATATGCAGAATTTACATGCATAGCTGAAACACATCAATTTTTGAGTCAAATACTGCAAGCAGTTATCTATCTGTTTATCTGTATTTATAGAAGTATGTAAATACAATGATTCAAAAGCGCAATAACTAAAATACATCAAATTTTATATGGGATTTTGTGAATACAAGCTCAGTTTTGAGTCAAATTTTGGTTTCAGTCCGTTTGGGAAAACGCTTCCGGATCACAAATTCGATTTTTGGATACTATTAACTGCATATCAGGGATTAATCGCCAAATAACTCGCCAAGGTTGACATTCAGCAAAATTTTTCAATTCATATCACAAGTGAATATTTTATAACTATTCTCGCATATTCTTTAATATGCGAGAAACATTTGGGGAGATTATTCTCTCTCGGTTAAAAATAAAAGAATTTAACTTATTAAAGAAAAGATAACCCAAACGATTTAATAGAACATTTGGATAATAGATGGAAAATCTAGAATTGTCAATCCGAAATTTCCGTGATAGTGAGATTAATGGCTACAATAAAAAAAACGGTCAATCTAAAATAACCTGAGAATCAGTTATAATCGAAGATGATTCATAATTAATATTCCATGACTCACATATTACAAAACAATTCTCCCATTAACATGGCATTAATTCAATTATTCTCACGTCGGTTCGATACTGGACGCTAATCTGCCGAATCCAAAAAACACTTCACTTAATAATGCTAATGATTGCCTCCAATCCAAGTAATGGGAAAATTATTTAGTGAAATGTTAGATAATAGTTCTGCGGAGGTTGGTGCCTAGTTGTTATTGTAGAGAAAAAAAAATAGCTATAAAAGATGCAATGCTGTAACAACGCATTCTATCTTTAAACCTGTCCCCAAAATAGGATGATTAATATACCTTTTCTTAAGTTACTAACGAAACCGATATGCAAACAAGCTGCTTTTCCGCAGTGTCAAGTCGGTGCTGAATACTAATACCCCCATTTGAACTTGCTTAAGTGGCCGGCTTTAACGCTCGTTTCGAAGCCGGGGTATCAATCATTCCCCTTGCATTTCCAATTAAGGTGGGTTAGGAAAAGTGACTTGATGCAGTTACGGTTACTGGAATATTTCCCAAATTTGTTGGCAGGTGTAACTGTGCTCAATTTCGGTAACTAGAAAATTGTGCGAATATTTCATAATGGTAAGATGCGCATTCAATTTATTAATTGCATTTCATAGAGTTCGGTTTTTGGCGTACATACCATTAACTTTGGGGAGAATTTTTTTGATTTGATGATCCCTTCGCATTGCATTCATGTAGCAAATTATCGGGAGTGGTCTTCCTAAAGCTTTCTCGCATATTGTCTAATGAAAATAAATTTATGATTTAGGCGCGTTATTTCCCGATTTTTCGATACCAAACTTTAATACAAAACTACGAATGCAGTCATAAAATAATATACCAAATACGACATATTAAATCTTGCATATTTACACTATTATGTTTATATTATGAAAATACAGACTGATAGACTTTCATCTTATTGTTGTCTCCCTCCTCAAAATTTTATAGATGTATACAATATGGATGTTAAACCTTTGTGCCGAATTTTATCCATTTAATTCTTTTTCTTACAATTATCGTTTTAACTTACAGTCGAACAACCGGACTGACGAATTCCTTAGAATACTAGTAGAATTGAAATTGAAACTTAGATTATAAAACATCTAAAAACAATCCAAAGGCAAAGGTGATTGATCTGCTGCTACCTTTTCCCTTACATATTTTTTTGGCATACTACAATAACATAGTACTAATAAAGCTGAATTAAACATAAAGTTTTGTTATGCGACATTTTACCTTGCATTTTCTTTAACTTACTACTGTGAAAAGATTATAATCGTCAAAGAAAATTAAGCTTCAGATTTTGATGTATTTCCTCGTTTCAAGTATCTCTCAGTCTGAAAAGTCCATTTAGGGAATTATATCTGTCTATTGCTCAGATATAATTCGATCGTGTCTATGAACACGATTAAATGTTTTGATATTCGCAAATGAAAATTAGTATATCAACTGCCCTCCACATTTGTTAATTTATATTGTTTTAAAAGAAGTTCATTATGAGAAAAATTTTCTGACCTGCTGTCTAAATATGAATCATTATAAAAAAATGTTTGTCTTGCTGTCTAATTATGAGTCAATCTGAGAAAAAATGTCTGTCCTTCTGCCTAAATATGAAAGAACACAAAAATATAAAGCAAAGAAAGTTAGATAAAATAAATTTGGTGCATTAATTAAACATATAATTAAAAATCCGCATCAAATTCGGAACCAAATTCATAAAATTTTTGGTAAACTGACTATCTTTTCCATGCATGTAAAGATGATAGTTAGAAAATGTAACAATTTTAGGTCAGTTAAATTTGACTCAGTTTTTTTAGTTTCTCAAAAGTAGATTTTTATAAAGCTTTCGACTATTTGGGGAATGTCTGTCGGTCTTTACTTTCGAAAGCATGGAAATGCATTAATTCAAAAACGATGAAATTAAAATGAAAACTGATACACTTACTTATACGAATAATTATACTACTGTGCCAAATTTTAATTTCTCTTGATGGAAAAAAACAGGCCCAAAATATCTATTCGACTGTCTAGTAATTTTTAAATCGAATGTAAGCAATTAATCGCCGAATGTCAGTCGCCTAATTCAGTAAAAAATCCTAGATTCAAGAAACATTCGATATTTCGTCATTATTATTCACCAATACCTTACAATTAATCTCTTATTTCAATTATAATATCAGTTCAGACATCTCAGAATACTGAGACGCCCGATATTCTTTTTTAAAGAAAAAAGCACTTTCTCCCAAAAAATTATTATGACAGCCTGGGGCTTTAAGATTTTTATACAAAAAAGTTAATTGTTTTCTATCGATCAATATTCTTTGATTGCTCAAATCAAACGTCATAGATATTTAACCTTCTAAGGGCCCGTGTAACTTTCAGATCACATTTTAATTTATCGACATTTTACTAAATAATTATTGATTTTTCATGAGATTGCGCATAAATCTTAACTCTAAGACGTTGAAAACACAACCAACACCAGTATTCATGACCACTGATAAGCTCATCAACCCAAAATAGCAAAATATTTGCTGTGCAAACTGTTGGCATTAAAACAACGCGAAACTATTTGATCCAATTTAAATTATTTGTACTTTTTTCAGTGATTACCAAACTATGTTTGTGGTTGATTGTATATTTATGCCTTACACTTTTGGCATAAATATACATGGACTTTCACATATGAACTATTATGCACTAAAGTTCAAATTTTATAAGCTAGTGTGACTTGAAAATCACATAATGATTATAACGTAATAAAATTGTTTACGCACAAAAATTTGTTTACATTTGCATATATAGATTTATAATTTCTGGTTTTTCATCCCCTCAATTTTTTAAAAATTCAAAAAAAATCGGCCCATAGAGGGTTAAGGGGCGGTTGGGGAATTATACAATGATATCTAGGGCTACTCGGGCATGCTCCATAACTTATTTGATCCGGCGTTTGGGACCGTTAAGTGTAAATAGAGTTAAAATTCAAGTACAGGATCTTTATTATTCAACGAAATCCACAACTAATTATCATGTCTGAAAAAGAATCAGAACGCAATTCTTTGCAAGAGGTTGAGATTAATATCATTATTAGAGAAGAGAGGGTTAAACGTATAGTGAGATTACTCCCCTTGCTTACTTTCGCATTTCATATTTAATTTGATAATTAATTTTATAAATTCATTCATAAATTTTAAGGCACTTCCATTTATGTAATTTACTTAAATCGTGATACCATTCTTACCAAACAATGGCAATGGCTGCAGATTAGAAACAGCGTGCTTAAGAAAACGGTGAAAACTCTCGCACATTCGATAATAGCCTTAGACAAAAGATAATATAATATTTCAAACTGGAAAATCTTTTATATATCTTACATGTTTTATGTTTGTGAAGATGAAAAATTTTCAATCGACTTTTTTAAATATCTTTTTGATGCGTTAAAATTTTGTATTCCCCATGTTGCTGATAATAAAGCTTTTTATGATGTCAGAACATGAAGGAGATCGGGGAATGAAGTTTGTAGCGTCAACAAAATTCTGGAAGCGAAAAATAAAAAAAAGTTTATTATCTGCACGAGTATCTCAAAAAATCAGCTTTTAATAACGCGTTGCCATCGCACTTACAAAAGCTCTGATTTTTTAAAAAAAAATAAGTTAATGACTACAGCAAATAAAACCTAGAAAAATGTCATTTTGAGCACGTGATTATATGAAATGAAATAAATAGGAAATGTGATATTTTTTAAAATCATAAATGCGAGACAAAGTTTTTTGGATCGTTTGCAGTACTAAAGTGACTCATTCAATAAAACAATTAAAATGAATGAAAATATAATTAAACTTGCACGAGCCCGTGGTGCTTGGGCATTGAAGAAATTATGCTCTGACATGATGAATCGAAATATGCATAGCAGGTTTCCTCTTAATCTTTTTTTTATAATTTAAGACGTGAGCAGATAGAAGCTTAACTATTCTTCTATTGGCATTTTTCCTGACGCGGCTGAAATAGAAGTTTCATCGTTATTTTTTAAAATACTACCCTTTTTTTTGTGATAAGCTGACTGTACACATCAGGATAAATCTTGTTATTTGGTGTACAATGATTAATGGCGAAGCCTTCTTTCAGTGAAATTAGCGATCGAAAACAAAAAAACCCCCAGTAATCACAGTGTTGCAGATTTCTTCCAATCAGTCGGAACTTACAGTAATCCAGTTTTTGTCCTCGGATGACGTTAATTGAAGCGATTTTCACAATCGTCTAGGGACAGTCTAGACGATCTGTTATCCTGTTAGCAGTTTCTCAGGTATCATTGCCACAAATTAACTAACGGACGAAAATCTTTTTACTCATTGACAAAGTGCCTATGAAATTAAATATATCGATTATTTACCGTTTATTTGAGATGCAAATCTAAATGCCTTAAAAAGATTTGCATCTTTGAAGTGAAATTTTTTGTAATTATAATGTTCCTAAATACTCAAGTCAATGCTTATGAAAAAAAAATAATTTTGATTAATTAGTTTTTCACTAGAAGAAAAAATTATAATGCCATTAAGTAAAATCCATTCAAACGCAGATTCTCTGTCTGGTCTTTCCGAATATCATCAAAGAGTTGACCGTTTGTTGATCTGTTCTTTTCCTTCCATATAAATAAGATAAGTCAGATAGGGCAAAAACATTAATTTGTGAAATTTACTGTATGATTCCTCTACTAAGAACATACTGATTAAAATATTTAGTCCAAAACACAAATTATATTTTCAGATATTGATAACTGCATAGCATGGATTAATCACAAAAACACCTACCGAGAATCATGCAATAAATTCATTAAAAATACTAAATTCGTGCCAAAGGTTAATATTCCTTAAATTATATTGTTATCTTTTATGCATGGCGCCATCTGTTTTTGAGTTTAGGAAAGGAGTATGATACTGTGATATTTATGGAATGGTTTGTGAAATAGTTAGAATTTAAGTCAAAAGAATAGAAATAGGTAAAATACTTTGAAACAAGATTTTCGTTTAAAAATACTTTAGTTTGGTTTAAGTAATAGTTTAATCGAGTTTAGGTTATTGAATTTTAGTAAATGATTCTAAAAACAGAAACTCGTTTTTTGATCAGAGGTATGAATTTCAAAAAATAAATAGATAAAAACTTGATTTTATTGAAGTCAAATCAAAATTAATACAAAGAAATCAAACAGATCAAACAGAAAAACAAACCAAAAGTATTGCTTAATCTCCAATAAACATTAAAAAATTGCTGCTAATATTAATAGCACGATGAATCACAATTTGATGAAAGCACTTTGATTTTGAATTCCACGAGAACAACGAAGCGCAAGCAGTGAAAACAGTGCCAATTTTTTTTTCACACAGAGCCTTATTATCAGAATTTAATATAAAAGAAGACAAGAAAGCAGCAAATTGCTTCTTAAACAAAAGCAACTGTTCAAAATCGTCGATCCTTTACTTTTGTATAGATATTCTGATCGACCAAAGTATCATCCAGAAAACCCCCTAGAAATCGAGTTCCTAATAGAGATACTGTCAAAATTCTTGTTTCTTCCTGAACCTTAATTTTTTTCATCAATTCCGTTACCAAGCTGCTATATTTTCACCGTTTCTACCAACATAAGTCTTTTATATAGCCTGTATTCATTATCCATTAAAATGACCCGTAACCTAACTATGAGATAATTCTTCCAAGAAAAGTTTTTACTAACTAATGGTTTGAAAGTGATTAAATTAGAATTGAATTCCAATATTGTTTTCTTGGGCTCTGATGTTCATGATTTGGTTTTGAATACCAAAATTTTATTTTAAGAATTACTTTCTTGTTGTAACACCCTAATAAAGCCATATCTTTAAATGTTTACAAAAGCACGAATACTATTTTTTCACTAACTTTGAAAACATCGACATCATTCAAAATAAGAATCTGAAATCCACTTTTGTGGAAAAAAATAATTGCTGTATTCTTAAAAGTAAAGACCTAGATTGTTATTTTTTCTTTGGAATGAATTGAAAATGAAACCTCTTTGAGAGAATAAAACCGCTTCATTCTTTCAAATAATTTCACAAACTAACACTTTTAATACAATGATTCCCATTATTAACTTGCATATTTTGTGTTAAATAACCTGCGATCAATCTGGTGGAAAACATATTCTACATTGATTTTCTTTCTAAACAGTATTGAATTTGCTTTTGTATTTACTGCTTCTTGATCGATAACCCAATACAAAAGGAAGAAAATATCATTCCGGTTCCATAATAAACAACGAAGGAAAGGAAAAGTTTGTAAACATCGGATGCACGCCAAAATTTCTCAATTTGTTTCCTGTATTTAGAAAAGTAAACATATCGATTGAAAATGAAACCAGTTTAAGAAGTCAATGCTAGGATTAAAATGAAAAATATTTTCCGAAACTGATTTTAAGGCTGCTTGATTTTGAAGGAATAAATGATGTGGAGTCTTTTACTCTTTCATAAACATGAGATAATATGTTTGTATACAAAAGTTTGCGGAGATGGTGTTTGCGTAACAGATCTAATAGATTACGCAATTTATTACCGGAGTTATCTCTTTATTCTGTTTATTTTATAATATACAAAGAAAGTATATTGTAATCTTCAGAAAAATTGGAACAGAATGTTTGAGGATTTATATTTTCAGATCTTCCAGAATTAAAAAACAAACATGGATTTTTGTTTGATGTTCATGTACGAATACTTTAAGTTAAAAATTCTCCGAGGCAAATAAATGGGATTAGGTTTGTGATCTTTACACGAATTTATATATTTCTATCAAATTTTAAATAAAATCTATTAAGAGAAATTTTGTCTGTCGGGTTGTCTGAATAGGTTTGAATTTTCGGGTCCTAACACAAATGAACACGATTACAACAAAACTTAAAAAGCTAGGTAAATGCCATTTGATTTTCTTTGTAAAGTTTAGACTTTTATCACATTTTAAATTAAATCCTTAAAGAAATGACAATCTATTCATTTGTACTTCAGATTTTATACACGGTAACTGAAAAAACGCAATGAAATTAATAAAACTTTGTGTGTTTGTATTAACATCTTGCTTCTAAAATAGCATTAAATTATTTATTTGGTTTCAGTCGGTTTAATTGAAAGAGATCCAAATCACATATTCTGTTTTCTTTTTGGTAGAAGATGTGCCCAGTCTGAAAAGACCAAAAATGTAGTTAAAAATGATAGAGGTGCCGTTTCATCCTGTTAACCCTGTATAATATCTAATTATTATGGATTAAATTACGAAAGATGCAGTAGTAAATACCAAGAATATTGGCAGAATATTAAGAAATGAAAAATAATAATAATAATTGTTACCTACATATTAAATGCCAATACAGAATAATACTATAAGTTTCATTTTCTTATAGTTGGTTTTACACTGTCCATATTGTTCGCCAATATGCAAAGTTCAGTACTATTCATTAAAATCAAATCCAAATAAATAACATAAAGGAAAAGAAAAAATCGGTGACGTTAAGACAAAAATGATTAAAATATTTAAAAAATGAAAACTACCAAATTTCAAGTTATCATGTGAGAACATTATTCTTTTTAAGTCATTATTTGCCTTAACTAATTTAAGTCATTAAGTAGTTTAAACCATTTTGGAAAAGCAATATTGGTTAAAGCAGGTCACCGCTTTAAAAATGCATTTGCCTTCAAATAAGCATACATAATAATAATGAAATATTGGTAAAAGCAGGTAAAAAATTATATGCGATTAAAAGATGGTGAAGAGTATTGCCATTTAGGCTTTATTCATTGCCTACGCGAATTCGAGCTTCAATTATGCAAAATCCCCACATAAAACAACATGTTCTTACATGATAATAGGTAAAGATAAACTAAAATAAAAAACTGCAATATCAGGAGCGAAATTAAAAATATGTTGAAATAAAGTATTAGCAGTTAATTTCCATTTAGTCCTTGAAAGAAAAACATAATGCATGAAATAATAAGAATTGTAATTCAGTTCACGGAATTATGCAACTTATTCGTGCTTAGGTTTATTCTATCATAGATAAATTAGTCAAATTAAACAGTAAAATAAATTAACGAAACATCAATTTAAAACACCTAAGAATAAGATTTCTCATTCGTTATTGATGCAGATCAAAAGGGCAGAAATATTTTTAAATACACTCGCATTAAAGACTGTGGTAGACGATTATATATATACTGATTCTACCAAACGCAAAATTATTATAATGAAAATCAAAAAAAAAAATGAAAGGCTTACCTTATCAAGTCTATTTGGCTTTCATCACCACACCTAATGTGTCGGGTTTTATGATGGTGGAGAGAGGGTGACATATTTATTAAACTGTATTTGAAATATTTCGGTATATTCAAACTGGTTGGATTATATATTCACATATGTATGAAACTAACTCGTGACCACATACGCAGCTTTTTGTCAAAAACTTGGAAAAAAATATTGTACATTTATTAAAAAATATATCGTATGATGGCTGTAACATTTTGCATTATTGAATTATTATGTTCATAATCTTCCACATATGCATAATTTTTTTAAAAAATGAGTTTTCAAACGCAACGAAGAGTTAGATGTGGAAATCCGAGATTTTTTGACGATTGCATTACTCACTTTTGATTGCTCTGATTTGTATTCGAAAAAAAGAAAAGATAAAATGTTCAATAACCAACTTCAGTTAAATCTTTATTTGAAAGTGATTGATGTTCCTCTGTTAACCTTGTACATCGCCATTAATATACTTGGGATAATGATTCTGAAAAGAAATATAACTCACTTCATTTATTTTGCCGCTGTTTGTCAAGCTGTCTTCCAATTGCGATAAGAATTTCTCAAAAAGATTTTTTTTGGCATCACTACTGGGTATCCGCAGAATGCTCGGATACATTTCCTTCTATGGCCTCCAAAATCGATGCCCTTAATTAAGTTTCTGAGATTCCTGATGCAACACCGCAGAATGTCGAGGAACACGAGCAACTTCATTAATCTACATCGTTACCTCTCGTTTTTTTTAACGTTCCAAAATGCCGATGGTTAGAATCCAACCTTAATCTGAGCGGAGAATAAAACTTGAAATGGTGTTCGCGAGTGATTTTCATTAAACCAGCAGCTTTCTCACGTGTAATGTGTCTTAGATTAAATGCAGAATCATTTAATCTTTATTGAAGAATGAAATTGAGTCAAACATTAAAATTTCTACTTCAACAAATTTTATAGCTGTTGATGCGATTCATAACGAAAATCAAATGTATAATATTTTAATACAATTCATTATCTTTAAATTCTCTCTTTTATGAAAGTTCAACTCGGTTTTTCAAAAAATAAAAATGACTCTATCAGCAAAAATGGTTACATTATATTAACGACTTGATTCGTGGTATGTTCCGTCATGTCTATAATTTTCTTTTCTTTTTTAAAATTCTTTTAAGTTTCAATAGTTCCTTTAAAAAACTTTCTCCATTTTGATATATATGCCACAGTAAAAGACTGAATTTATTTGGTAAAGCGCGTTCTAATTAACAATTCTAGGGAGAACCCCTTTTATTTATTTATTTTTTAATGACTTTTTAAAACAAAATTATTTTAAAATATCCAAAATTATTGTTTTATGCTACATTTATTAAAAGGGTGTTTGAGAAAAGAACTTATTATTGAAGAAAAAAATACCTTCATATTTATTTATTTTTATTTTACTTCACTTACTTTATTAATTTTTCTTTAATTTTACCATTACATTATATTAGTATTTTATTCTACTTATTCATTTTTATTGTTCTACAACCAGAAATTCTTGATTGATGCTGCATTAACTAGATTGAAACATAAATAACTAAAGAAAACTGGTTCTCGCTAATGTTGGTTTAAAACGAATTTTTCCTGATAATTCAGGTCCTTCTTAAAGCTATCAGTTAAAATGTAATTTACCTAATTAATTCGCGAATATATATATATATATATATATATATCCTATAATAGCTACAGAGTTATCCGTAAATGCTACAGAAATTAGATAAAACTACATAATTACAGATATATGGTGAATAATTACCTACTAGTATATAAGAAAAACTTTAAAAAACTCGAAAATACTCTCTCCCCAATTCCTCACATTGCTAATTGTGAAATATTTAGCATTTTTTGAAAAAAAAATATAGAAAAGAAAATTTGTTCTAGTATGAATACAAATAAAAACCGGCGTTCTCACACAGTGATAGCGAGACTTCCTCGTGATCTGGGCTCGAATCCCGATTCGGGCATGGTTTTTTTTGTGTGCTCTATCTGTAAAGAGTACGAACGTGTCGCCCTGTCGTACTCTTGACCTTAGTCGCAGCTACCTCAAAACAAGAGACTCCTATTCGGTTTAAGCGTTCTTTGTACATGGCAGCAGGTTTGCCCATGGCAAGTACCATTAGTAACAGCAAATGCATATAAAATGTATTCATCGTCTCTGGTTATCGAAACTAGCACTTTTTGGCGATTGAACTTGCTTAAAGATTGATACTCAGTGATTATTACGATTCCTAATTCTACAAATCATCTCAATTTTTTCCTTTTGCTAAATATAAACATCTTTTTCCCTGTGCAATCTCTTCTCACTCTTATTTGACAAAATATATTTCTTCTGTCGCTCGAAAGGTTCTAATTCTGAGAATGATAGTATATAGGAGTTTTTTTTAATATTAATCTGAGTAATGATGACTCAGATGGATCGTTTTGCAATGCTAAAGTGATCTATTCAATGAAACCATTAAAATGAATAAAAATATAACCTAACTTGCACGAGCACGTGGTGCTTGGCCGTTCAAGAAATGATGTTCTGACATGATGCATTGAAATATGCATATCTGATTTCATTTTAGTCTTTATTATATTTTAATTATTTTTTATTAACGTAAGAAAAGTATTATTATTCAACGTTCATCACGCTGAATGCCATGATGTGCTGATGCATGTGATATCATATTTACTGTCGTATTTGTAACTTGTCAACGTTTGCAGAATGCAGAAAAAATATCTCATAAACCTTGCATCTATTGACAAACTTCTCAGAAAACATCTTTAAATCTTCGAAACCATCAAAAGTCCCTCAAACCGTCAGAATTATTGAAGTGTGAAACTGATTGAGCCATAAACATTAACTTCTGGCACTAAGGACATTAAAGCATAATGCTGCCAAATTTTGAAGAGAATCGGGTTTTAAATCAGGAAAAGGCTACACGGTTTTCGAACATAGTATATTGATAAGACCGCAGATTAACTGGCGCTATCAATCTCTTTAACAAGGAGCTAAAAAAAAAACGAAACTGTCATGGCCAGCCAATATTTCACATTCACACTTCGGAACCATTGGCAACTTGCCTTCGCTCGCCATTCTATCACTTTTTTCATCCTAACTCACTGGGTGAAGTAGTACGTGCTACGGAAGGGGCGGGGCCAGAAAGACTTTCGTGCCTCTTCCAAATGTAAGGGAAGGGGGAAAGGGTGGAATAATCTAAAACCAAATGTTATTGGATCTGTCCCAATTTGAAAAATTACTTTTTGTGACGACGAGAAGAAAAAACGTTATTGGCGGAAAGGGATGTGAAAAAATAAATGGAAGATCCTGGTGCCAGAATGAAATAAACTGACCACTAAATACGATGGAATCGTTCGTTTCGGATGTATTAGGACCATTGCGGAAATCTAATGGAATTTAGGAATAGGTTTATCGTCTGCAGCGGAAGATAAGAGTGGAGTTGTTGTATTAAGAGAAGAAGGTGTCTTTCGATTTTTTCCCCCTTTTTGATAAGCGATTGTATGGGGAAAAAATGGTCCACATATATTATTGGATTTAATTTTATGTAATATATTGAATAATTTAACAAAAATTTGTACATTTCTTAACATCTATTATCCATTCTGCTTAAAATGTTAAAAAAAACTAATCCTTAAAACTTTAATAAAAACTAGCTTTTTCCTTTCTCGTATACGAAGTATAGAGAAAGTATAGTAATTGTTAAAGAATTCGTATTAGAGATTATTAGAGTGACGATCAACAAGTTTTAGACCTCTGGCAGTTCGAAAAAATTTTTTTAGAAAATATCCATCTGTCTCCGACAAAGATAAAAAAAACTTTAAGCCAGACAATTGAAATTGTTAATTGGTCTTAATACCAAATTTTCTTATATTTATCAAAATGTCAGTAAAATCTATTCCGACGAAATTAGTCGACTTGGTTGCTCGAATATAATTTAACACGACAATTATAAAATGGATAGAGCTAGATAGATAAGATTGCGTACACGTATTTGGCATTTTTAGTGTAGAAACCTTTCCAATTTTCTCCAGATCCAATTACAGGTTCACATTCTGTTGGTCTATTCTTTCGGAAATATGTAACTGAAAAATAAGACTTAACTGTATAAAATTAAGTATGGAGTTCTGCGACTACACGTGCAGTTTTATATCAATTTTTTGTTTCAGTCGGTCGATAAAAAGGTCTTAAGATCAAAATTCGATTCTTTTCAAACTATTAATGTATATCAGTAATTAATCGCCAAATAAATCGCCAAGGGTAACACGATTCATTCAGAGAAAAGGCTAAATTCTCGCCAAAAGTTATTATTTCTTAATTATTATAAGCTAATGTCGTGTAAGGCGTTCTTTGGCATGACAAGTTTATTGGTGACTATGCGAAAGCGTTTTGGGAATGGTTTGCATTAAAAAACCCCTTATTTTAAACAACTTTATTAAAAATTGAATAATATTTCTGTATTAATTCACAGCATTTAAAAAGGAATGAGAAATAAGCTTACAATATTTTTTTGAGCGGTGGAGCAAAAAAAAATTTTTTTCTGTATTATTTCACAGCATAATCCACTGGGGACATCTCATAATTGAGGATTAAATGCTTCCGACATGATGGTTGGATTTCACCACCCTGGAGGGCACAATAATTAGTGGGGATGGCTCCTCCCATAGATTACGAGATGTACTTCCGACGGAAATGGTTGTACCGTGACCGGTGATAGCCCTTAAGAATCAACCACAGTTCCCCCCCAGCGTTGCTGTTATTCAGCGCTAGTCGCACAAATCCGTGTGCCTTTGTGGAGGGGCAGAGAATCTGGTATGACTTATTTCACAGCATTGAGAAATAAACCTGTACATTTTTACCGAGCGTCTGAGTAAAAAAATCAGTCCAAGATGTATAAGGTGTTTCCAGTTATGGATCCGCATTAAAAGAATGAATGCATTAAAGTTTTTAAGCTGAATTTTTATTCGTACAAAGTAGTAAACAAGTTTTAAAAAAATATGTGAAATTAATTTTAATCACCTGTTTAGCAATTATACATTTATTTCTCCGCTTTTTGACAAACTAGATAAAAAAAAGTCCGTTTAAGTGCCACGTGTTTTTTTTTCTTCTTCTTTATCTGTCTGTGTCATACATCAATGTAGAGTTTGGGAACAAACTTCCTGTATCAATCTTAATCTTGTCTTCCCTCTTTCTTCTTTTTAAACTTTCGCTGTCAAATGGAAGCAGAAAGATCAGGTTCGGGAAAAGCAAATTAGGATAAGAAAAACAAAAGCAATATTGAGACAAAATTCCGACACTTTTTTTACGAAAGGTAAACAAAAGAAATTGCAAGATACCTGCTTACAGATTATTGATCTTTCACAATTCCTTACTCTCTTAAATAAAATATTTCAAATTAATAAAATATTAAGCCAGTATAGCAAGCTGCGCTGGGATTAACTGAAAAATATTAATGTTTCAAACATTTAAACGAATTCCACGTTCTGATTTTGAAACGATTATTTTCTGCGTTGCTTATCCATGCCATGTTTTTACGTCAAAATATTGAAGTTTAGCATATTTGAAAATAAGTAAAAGTTAAAAATGAGATCTTCTATGCATATTTCAATGTATCAAGTCAGAACATCATTTCTTGAACGGCCAAGCTCCACGTGCCTGTGCAAGTTAAATTATGTTTTTATTCATTTTTACTGTCTCATTGAATGAGACACTTTAGTATTGCAAACGATCCAAAAAAATTTTGTCCCGCATTTATTGTTTTAAAAAAATATCACATTTCCTAGTTATTTCATTACATATAATCACGTGCTCAAAATGACATTTTTCTAGGTTTTATTTGCTGTAGTCATTTACTTATTTTTTTTAAAATCATAGCTTTTGTAAATGCAATGACAACGCGTTATCATAAGCTGATGCTGTGAGATGCTCTTGCAGATAATAAAATTTATATTTTCCGCCTACGGATTCAAATTTTTATTTTTCCTCTACAGATTTTTGTTGACTCCAAAAACGTCATCGCAACGACAACATCATGTTCTGACACGATAATAACTAACATAAAGAGAGAGAAAAAACAGGTTAAATATTATTTTGAAATGTAATTAATCTACAAATTTTTGATCTAATTAATTTTTTTAATTGTTGCATATAGAATTCAAACCTTTAACCTTTTTAAAGAAAATAGATAATGAATTTAGGTTTTTATTTAAAAAAAATTAAAACTTCCGTAGATATCACAATCGTGCTACTTTCTCAAAAGGTTGACAGATGTAGATTTTTAAGAAGTTACTTATGACCTGTATGAAGGAAATTTCTAGTGTAGTTAAATATTTCGTACGATCCCCCAGATTGAAATTTCACGGAATTATAACTGGTGAATAATGTAATTAATGCAACACTTCGCTCTGATGTTGTTATTAGTAAACAGTTAACTCACTCTCCAAATTCAATGTTAGTTAGATTTTTTTTTTGTAAAAAATGCAATACAGTATAAATATCCGACTTGAACAATAAAAAGATATGATCTTCGGTTAAATATGACTGCTCAGGAAAAATTTTGATAAAAAAAGGATAAATGATAACATATCCTTTAGTATGCTACTCATAGTTAACATTCATACTAAGATGGGTACTATATTTCGATTCAGAGTTGCAGACTAATTCCCTGTCATACATGCAATAACTTCTTAAAAGATAGTCAGCGAAAGTCTCTTTTTAGACGCGTAATTTTTGTATTTCTTCCCGTGTGAATAAAAATACTGACTACTCCTCTTATATGAACTTAAATTGATTAGATCAAATATAATATATTTAGTTTATATATCCTTTGAAAGAAATAGTAAAAGGACAACTTTGTCAACCTTTCAAATATCGTTTGTTTCTGTTTCTTTCTCTATATTTGAGGAGTAAGACATACAATTACGAAAATGGAACTAGATTTGAATATCTATCTTTACTAATAATTCGAGGGATGACCTGCTTCGTAGAGCGTTGTACTCTTATTTCCCATCGTTGTGCTTTTATTTCCCATCGTTCACGATCAAGATATACCCCAAGTTTGTTAAGTTTCAATATGAGGTAAGCTTTTTTCATCATGTCAGAACATAATGTTGTTTTGTGGATGAGTTTTTTGGTGTCAACAAAAATCCGTAGGTGAAAAAAAAATGAAGTTCAAATAAGGAAATGATGTTCTGACAACTACACTGAAATATGAAAAACAGATTTCCTTTCACTCTTTTTTTATGTATTTATTTTTATTTTATTTATTTATTTACTGAAATTTGATTATATTTGCATTTTTTTTTTCCATCTAGAGACAATGGTGAAAACATTTTTAAGTATTTATGTTCTGTCGATAAATAAAGATTCGACCAATAATTAATGTCTGTTTTTTCCATAATTTTTAGTTTTATCAAAAAATCAACAGCCATTTTACCCCCCCCCCTTTTTATATTAAAATTCATAATTTAAGAGGATTCGAAAAAATCACGATAATGCATAAGACAATAACCAGAACAAATTAAGTAAAATTCTGATTTTCTAATACTTTATGAGTTCTATGCAGCATAAAATTTAAATATATTTTGCTTATGAAAGCATTTGACATTAGGACGAACTTAGACAAAATATTTAATTGAAATTTATAGCAACCATTAATGCTCTCTAAGCAAATAATGGCTAAATGTGGCGATGTATAATAATAGCCATAAACAAAAAAGAATAGGTTTGTTGGTGATTTCCTTTATTAAGAGTTGTATAAGTGCTTTTTGCTGTAAATAATGTTTTATCTGTTTTATTTTATTTTGTACCTTTTAGTCTTGAATGTAACGCAAATAATCTAATTTCTCTTGACGACGTGCCAGTATAATTCTGGCTGTGTTTTTGTATTTCAGTCGCACCTTTTAGAAAACAGAAACATGTTTTGTTCATTTTAAATTTTCCGCTTTCATCTGCCTTGTCTACAGAGAAAGTAAATGTTAAATTTTTAACATTCTGAACTGTAAAGCATTCCGAAAACACAGCTGTATATTTGATGCATCTCGTCTTCGGAATCCTTTCTGAATATTTAAACAAACTGAATATTAAATAACTGACATATGCCGAAAAATGAATGCAATGTGAGAATGCTGTATTTGATTGAATGAGTGAGATGTAGTTTCGAATCTTTGGAAGACACATAAAGTATTAAAGTAGTACAAAAGCTGAAAGACGTTTCGGCAAATATTTTCGATTGTAAAAAAAAAACTGCTTTGACGATGCAAATTCGATGCCTTTTTTTCGGTATTAAAAGCAAATGTAACCTTTCTCCCAATAAATTTATTTCTACATAAAAGAACTTATTTTTCCTTTTACATATACGTAGTACAGAAAAAGTATAGAAATCGTCAAAAAATTCGAATTGTTCATTTTGACGTATCTCCACGTTTTAAATCTCTGAGTTCAGATAACACATTTTTTGGTTTAGTTTATTTAACTTCCCATTTTTAAAGCAACACTAGAGCTATTTTGAAAGGGACCTCATGATTTTGAACCGCTGTCAGATGACGAGGGTGACACCTGAGCTGGCCTTCCCCGTCTCTAATCCTCACACAAGCTGGAGGATATTTGGCTTCTACGGATATAACATGCACCAGACCCAATTACACAACCGTTCTTCGGTGCAATTAGGTCTCGACCTTGAAACCCTCCAGTTCCGAACCGAGACCTTACCACCTGGCCACTGCGAACTTAAACACATTTTTAGAAAATCTGTGAAAAGATAATTCAGAAGCTGGAAGGTTGAAAACTGGTCTGCGGTCTTTACACCAAGATTTTTATCAAGTTTAGAATAAAATATATTAGAGAAAGTCCGTCTGTCCGGGTGCTCAAATTTAAGTTAACACGATAATTACAAAATGAAGAGAATTAGATAAATAAAATTTGGTATACAGATTTAACATCTATAGTGTGGGCACCGTTAAAATTCTGAACAAATTCCTACTTTCCTTGATTGTCTGTCGGTCTGTTCTTTCAATAATAAGTAAACGTGATAGTTCAAAAGCGTGCCAACTTAATTACAACAAATTTAGTACCGAAATTTATGACTAAAAGTTTTGCGCCAAATTTCCATTTCAGTTGCGGTCGAAATATATATCTAAAACACAAATTCGTCTTCCGAATAATCGCCATATTGTTTGCCAAGGATTTTTTTAAATTTTAAAATATGTAGAGATCTGGAATTTTAAATGATTTACTCTGAGAGAATGCCAACCTAATAATTGCAACATTTAAAATTTTATCGATTGGTGATCGGCAAGACTCTAAATCCTGTTATTTTGAAATTTCAGAAACTAAGTTTTTCCATACATTAGAAACTAAGTTCTTTTTTTATTAGAAATATGTAAATTTGTTGGGAAAATAAATTCCTTTGATTCATGTCTCCATGGTAGCTGAAAAACAAAACAGAAATATTTTTTTTCGCTAAACCCAAATAAAACAAATTATTTCATCCTTGCGTACGCGGATCTTATTCTTGGTGAGGATCCAATGTTCGTTTTGCGTCTCCAGCGAACTTTTCCACAACTTTTACCCCAAAATCGCTGGCTTCATGACAAAATGGCGACTCGAAAATCACGGCTGCATGACGTGTTCAGTACGTTCCTCGGTGAAACGAACATTAAAACAGTTCCAGAATAATTTTGATTTGCAATTATACACCATTAATGTCGTTTTCTTCCTTTTATTGTTCCTGATGTCATTTTTTCTGGCAGAAGTAAGTAAAAACATGAAATATCTGTGCAGAACGAAATGCTGAATGAATCTTAAAAAGGAAAAGTAGTTTTTGTGTATGAGCTTCATGTGCTGCACTGACTTCTGGTATCTTTTGTTTCTATTCTGCTGGAATTATTATTTTTGTAAAAAAATATTCTATCGTGGTAGTTAGCACGAGAAGTATCAAAATGCCATATCGTTTAAGCTTTGTCTTAAAAGCTAAATAAACGTGATCCATGTTAAAATATTCCATGTTATGAAAGTATTATCATAAAGCATTAGCTTATGCACCCGCTAATGATGTTCCTATTAAAAAAGCGATTGAACTAAAAACGATTACGTCTGCATGGCATACCAATAAACTTAACTTTGTGTACATCCTTAAAAAAGTCTTTTAAAAGGGCCCGGCATCCATCGACAGATTGTCACTTCTTTCTTACTCATATCCGATGCATAAATAAAGACTGGTAATCAACAAAAAACTCCAGATTTTAACAAATCTACGCGGTTTAGACAACCCTGAAACCTAGAAACATATTTTTAAAAAATGTCCATCCATCTGTTTGTATGTGACCATGATAACTCAAAGACACTTCGAGCTCGACAGTTGAAGTTTAGTGTTTGATATTTATAGCAAATTTGCGGAATTTTATCAAATTTTAAGTGAAATCTGCTCAGAAAAAATTCGTCTATCCGGCCGCTTGAATATAAATAAAAACAATAATTACGAAATGAAGATAGTTGGAGCACCAAAATTTGGTACACAAAATGAAAATTATCACTAACATTATCATATATCTATGGACGATCACCCTTTTGACGATTTAGGATAAAATTTGGTTTCAAATCAAAAATTCTTATTTCTGGATTTTTGAGATAGTTCATCTCACTCTGCGTGTTATTGAGATGTAATGTTTCCATGAATCTGGGGCAATGAATAAACAGACTTCATATAAAAAAATTTCATTTGAAATTAATTAGTGAGATGTGCAAATGTATTAAAAAGTCCGTAAACTAAAACCCAAGCAGGCTCATTTCCTGAATTATTATATTTACTTGAACATACATGAACCAACAAGTAGTTTCCTATAAACAGATTTTATTTGAAATTCGACAAATATCTGAAGAAAAACCACATACTACATTCAATACGTGTTTGCTATGTAGATTATTCTGTTCATATGAACATACGCTACGAAAATATAGACTTTTCATTGAAAAATTTCTTTTCAAATTGGACAGAATTATCTCTCTC
>JAOUZG010028144.1:1466507-1484460 GCA_026289955.1 Argiope argentata
TTTTTTATATTTATCATTAAATATCATTAATATCTATCATTATATCATTAAATATTTATATAAGAACAAAATCAGAGTAACTCTTCAATTCACTTTTATATACAATAGAATTATGAACAGAGAATATAAGTACATAATAATCTTTGATATAAAATTTGTGGGAAATTAATATTTCTTTTACGTTTTTATTGTATATCAACTTCGAAGGATGATAAAATTTAAATATTTGTCTCCACTATATTTGTTTAGAAACTCCTTTCATTAAATGAATTATTTTACCTCTGTGAAGAAATGTTTTAAACTACCTAAACTCCAACACTTAAGCTGAAAGTTTCATTTTGTTTTGCTGTTTCCTAAGACAAATTTGCTCTCTTTATCCATATATTTCTATGATACATTTTTAATAGCTGTATTTTATAAAGAGCGCGCTATTATGATTCCTTGTTAAAGTTCTATTTATTAAATTCATTAATTTAACATTTTTTAAAAATAAAATCGGAAATTTTAAATCGATCTAAAATAAACAAATATTTTCGATTTGCTAAAAACTTATTCTTAAATAATTTATATATTAAATATTTTCTAACATAAAGAGAAATTAAAATCAGAAAAAAATAATAACTTAAAAAATTTTCTTTTTTAATTTAAGGAAAAATTCAGAAAAGGAAAATAATTATATCTAAATCAAGAAAAATGTGTCACAGAATATGCCAAACAAACAAAAAATAAATAATTAAATCTGGAAATGTGAAAAGGATTTAAAAAAAGGAAATGGTAAATAAATGAAATCAGAAAGAAAATGCTTGTTTTAATTACTTTTAATTACAAATACTTCCATAATTTAATTAACTTTGTTGTGAAATATTTCCATAATCAGATTATCTCTGTTGGCAGATATTTTCATGATTAGCGATGACTTTATTCCAAATAGAAAATACAAAATTTATGCAAAGCATTAAAGAAGAGTTTAAAATTATTATTAGATATATTTTATTATATAATTATAAGTAATCTTTAGATTGTTTAGATGACATTTTTATTTTATTATATTTTTAAAACCACAGTTCTTATTTTATTACTTCAATTAAAATTTGGAAAAAGGAAATAGTTTATCTGCTTAATAACTTTCCGAAATATCATCTGTCAATTCTATGAAATAGTTCTTCTAAATTTATCAGACATTACAAATGTCTTTTTTCAAAAATATTTTTTAACCATTTTATTTAAAATATTTTTGTAAAGAAGGAAACTATTTCCGATTATTTGTTCCTTACAAGTTATATTGCTAGTTGTTTCCTGGTATTCTTCTGGCATGTGAAACTGTGCTGCCATCTTTTAGTGAGAAATGAAATGAAATTTTAATAAATTAAAACATTTCATTTTACGAATATAAGTCAAATAAAAACCTTGTTTAAGAAAAAACAAATGAAAATATTCATTTGTTTTGCGATAATTTAACACATTTAGTTTAAACAGTTTCAAAATTAAAAAATATCGTGTCAGTTTTGAACTAAAAAGTGTAACCATATTTTAATTGAAAGAAATGAGTTTGAAGTTCCTAATAATAGGAACGGATCGATGTTGTATTGATTATTTTTTATGGTATTTACTTTGATTATAACTTGAATTAATTATTGTGTAGCGATTATTTTTTGTTATTTTGATGAATATAATCCCTTTTTTTGTCTTTACAAAAATTAAATTGCGTTACAACAGAAAATCCTATTCTATTAAGTTATTTTATACTTCGGTTAAAAACATTTCGTACAAACTAATCGGTTTTTTTTTCTGCAATATTTTCAATTTGATGAAGAAAAAAGTTGATCCAAATGATTCAAATAGAAAATGTTTGCAAACAAGGAGTAAATCTTAAATCTTATGTTCCAATTATATTTAAATATAAAAATAAAAATAAAAATTATTTTTCATCATTATACAGAATTTTAAATACTCCAATTATTATAATTAGTTCAACTATTTTTTTTATTTTTTATTCATTTATTATAACGACAATCATTATTTCCCTATTAAGAGGAATCAATATTTTTTAATTATTTTTTTCCTTATATTCAGCATTGAATTTAACTTTTTCTTAAAAGATACATTATTTATATCAAATAGTACAAAAATATAATTACAGCAATTAATAAATTCTAGTATTTAAAATTATTTCTACAAAAAAATTCAAAATTACATTGCATAGAATTGAGTTTTGTTTAATTCCAATATCTTAGAAGAAAAACCAAATTCCTCTCTATTAGAATATCTTGGAAGAATATAATCTTATATAATTTTTCTTACTTCATCAATCAATTTTATTTATTAACTAGTAATTTAAAAATTAATTTTGTTGGATTATTCGTCCAAAATTTAAATAGTGTTACAGATTTATAAAGTTATATAGCGAAGAACTAAATTTTTCAGACGAAAATTATCAAGAGGCAAGTTGATTTTTGCGATAAATTATCAATAAAAGGATTTATAAATAAATTATTTTTTACAATATGTAATCAATACAATGATTAATAAATAAATTATTTTTTACAATATTTAATCAATAAAGATTCAAGAAACAAATTATTTTTTTAATAAATAATCAATAAAAGCATAAAGAAACAAAACATTTCTTGCAATATGCAATAAGTATGTCGATAAACAAGATAATTTTGCTATTAAGTATTCCATAAAGAGATCAAGAATTTTAATTTTTGAAATGAGATCGAGAAAAAGTTAATTTCAAATATAAGTAATCAAGAAAATGAGCAAGAAACCAACAATTTTTTACAATAATTTATGGGATCAAAAGAACAAGGTGCTACCGTTGCAAGAGGATGAATTAAATTAAAGAGAATGACAGACTATAAGGAATAAGAAACTACAGTGCCGAAAACATAATAATAAATTCTGACAAATAACATTAGTGATGATTATGATATCGTTGTAACTGCTCACTGAGCAATAAATATTCCAGGCATAAAGAATTTAATATTTACTCTGTTATTTAATGATTTTAACCGAAGTATTTTCCATTAATGTTATCCATTACTTATAATTGCAATGCGTGAAATGGAATCTTTTTATGTTCACGTTGAAATAAGAAAGCTATTTGTATTAATCGCCTAAACCTTTTTTGTTATTATAATACAGGAAGTTATGTTATGTTTTGTTATTATAATACAAAAAGGGATTATAATACAGGATGTATTATAATCCCTTTTTGGGATTTTAATACATCCTCAGCATTGTAAGTTTAAGTCATTCCTGGTTTGCGTTATCCAAGTGCTTTTTTGTCTTTTAATGTGTTAAAAGAAGTGCTATTTGACGCTTTAGTCGTGCTTAAAAGTAAATTGTATTTTAAGCAATTTATCAGATACAATTGCACGCTGAAATTTATTTTCTTACATTGAATTTGTAAATGTAAAATTACTAATCGGAAAAACTGATGGATGCGATTAGTGTTTTGATTAGATTGGTAGTAAAACTTGTCTTATTAATTATTCGGTAAAAGTTTTGAGGTTTGGGGTACGAAATATCAAAATTAACCAATATATTAAGTAAAAACTATTGATTTAAAAAAAAAAACTTTGAGTAGTTGTGAGTTATTACATAGGTTAATTTTGATATTTCGAACTCAAACTTCTTCAAGATTAATCCCAACTTTTGTTTTAAAAAAGTTAGAGAAAGTAATAATAAAAATTGCAGTGCTTTCGAACAAATTTGGACTCCTGGAACCTTTTCCCTTAATGTTATTTATCGCTAATTTTATATTAAATTAACCCCCCTAACTCATAAATAAATTAATACAATGCTTTAAAATTTTGTGCGTCATCTTCTCTAGGGTTACTCTTAATGCCTGTAAAATTTGAAATTGCCTAGGTGAAAAGTAAAAAATAATAATAATAATAATTTTAAAGGAACCTGGTCGCCTTAAGAAACATTCATTTTTGCACAGCTAGCAAGAACTTCCTTTTATACCCCTAATGAAAACCTTTTTGACAACAATTTAACATTAGTACGAATTTTCAAAGTTGTTTTTATGCAATTTTAATATCATTATTGAAGAGCAATTTTTACTGAGAGTCTAAATGATTGCTAAAATGTGTTCCAGTTGAGTGAAACCTGAATTCAGCAAATTTTGAATTCAAAAAATTTGGCGCCGAGTTTCAAACTTCTAGAATATACAAGAATGATGGTATTATCTTTATTTGTAACAGAACTTATCTAACTCTCTACTTATTTGCGTAGAACTGTTTTATTTATTTATTTACAAATTTGTTGCGTATTTGTGCTATTAGAGTCGACATTTGTTTACCATCTCCCTAGTTCATTTTTTTTTTACTGTTTTTGCATGGCTAATTTTTTAAATTAATTTTGCGTGTTATTTTATAGTGTGTGTGTGTCACTTTAATTTTTTTTTTCTTATTATTATACCACCCAGATTTTTATTGAAAAACAAAAAGATAAAGTTAAGATTTTTACTGTTTGAAAGTCTTTTTTAGCTTGAACTAGGATTTTTAAATAAGACTTTTTGAATACCTGAGATTAGTTAGACTAGAAGCTTTTTTCTTAGAAAGCAAATAAAATCACTAGCAATTGGGAATTATAAAAATTATAAATTATAAAAAAGGAAATTGATGAAGAGACATTGAAATTATCAGCTCAAAAAAATCAAAGATTTTGTATCACTTTTCAGAAAATAGAGAAAAAATAATAATAATGCATGTATAATGTCACATTAGTGTTAATTTAAGTACCAAAAATTTGATTTATTGAAGCAAATTGAAATTCCAATTCGATAAAATTATATTACGATCCGGGTGAAAATTTTTATATTTGGAATGACAATGAAAATTTATATGAATTTTTTTATTATTTATTTTTTATTTACGTATTATTTTACTTTCAGATATATTTCATAAAGAAGTTATAGTTACTCAAGACAAATAAAGACAAATTATTTTCTTGTTTATTTATTTATTTTTTTAATGAAAATTAATTCTCTTTTTTGGCACATTGAAAATTGCGTTTAAATTTTTCCTCAGTTTTTCTTCACATTCTTTAATAAAGGTTAAACTACTTTCTTTTAGCATGCATATTTAGCAGAAAAGTAATAAAAAAAAGAGTTTTAATCAAAATTCTCCATCTCTAAAATCAATGATCATGAAATCTCGCACACTTCTTTTCTATTAATGGTATTACTCGATCAGTTATCAATGTTTCAATATTATCGAATGTGGGATCTACTGAATTATTTTTATAAATTATTAATAATTATTTATATTAATTGTTTTAGCATTTACTGCTTCGTATTATCATGATAAAGCGAATCACATTAAATTCTAAATGTTCTGCACTTGCAATTATTTTTATTACAACTTAAAATAGAAATAATTGTAAGTTTTCTGAGCATATAATTATTTCTATTATAGATTATAATAGAAATAATTTTAAATTTACCAGCTCATTAATAACAAAAATTATAGAAAATAATTAAAATACTTATAATAGAAAATAATTTGTGATGTAATTAATTTTTTTCACTACTGTTCTAAAATCCATACATTATCATCATTCATTACTTCAAGAAACTAACAAACTTAGTCGAGTTTTATGTGTTCGTGTACGTGTGCGTGCGTGCGTGTACATGTGTGTGTTATTTATTCAAAATTTCAAGAATTTTAACATCTGGTTATGAAATTGTTGAAATAACACAATTTTAAAAGTATATGTTAAAAAATTTGATAGGTTAAGCAAATAAAATAGTAATATATTTTTTATTCCTGTATATATATATATATATGTATATATTCCATTAAATCTGATATAAACATATAACAAAAAAGTTTTCAAAATATCGAAATCATCTGACATTTAAAGAATTTCAGTAAAAATTCCTATGAATCAATATAAATTCATCAATATATAAATTTAAATTCAGGTAAATCTATCTATCTATCTATCTATCTATCTATAAATTTGTAATCTATTGACCTTTAAAAATATTTTGATATCTATTTATTCGAAAAATAAACTGAGTAAATAATATCAAAGGCGTTAAATGTAAAGATTTCCTAGGCTATTTTTATTACCTTTTTTAATATTGACATTGAAATTCCACGTGATTTATAATCCTTTATGTTAGATCTTGATCACATTAATACAATTTTCAAATACCAAATCATTTTATCAATTTCTTAGTTTAAAAAAGATTTTTCTAATGTAATTAAAAAAATTGTATTATAAAATAAGATGTAATAATGTAATAAGAAAACAATGTAAATAAATAATGTAATAAGAAAAAGATTTTTCAGAATACCATTTTGAAGTTTTTTAAATATTTACATGTAGTAAATTTGATAAAAGTGTAACAAATCCTTATATTCGTAGAACTAATTTCAAATAGTTTTATCCATTTTGATTAGAAGAAACCCCGTAATAATACTCTTTTGTGTATAAGCGATCTTGTGGAATAAATGGAGTTATATAGGATCTTGATTAAGTTCAACTATGCCTAAATAAAATCTTTTAAATAGATATTTTTAAATAGCAAAAAAAAAAATCTCCAAGAAATGTTTTCTTAGATTTAGAGCTCTGTTACTGCTATTCTCTAAATATAAAATATTAGGCCTTTTAGATGATTTTTTAAAGTAACATTTTTTTAAAAATATAATAAACTTAAAAAAAATAAAATAGCGATATTTTATAAATATATCGTGTCTACTTTACTTTTGAAATATGGATCAGAGTTTTTGAAAATTTTAGCATTGATAGTATATCTGCAGGTAATAAAAATTTCATGATTCATTTCATAAGAAAACTGTATGTTAATCTAAAATTTATATAATAATTAAAATTGAAATCTTTAAATGATGTCTTTTATAGGAACCAAACTATTGTCTATATTCTCTTCACAATTTTCTGACAAACTCTGTAGCGTTTTAGAGATGGTGGCGATTGATTAAATAAATTAATTCTTTTTAGTTGCATTTTTGTGTAGAAAAAAGTTATTTTATCTTTTGTGATTATATTTCTTTTAAATTAAAATATTGTAGATAGCTCAAATTACTATAGTAATTAACCTTCAAAATGCCAATCCTAAAATTAAATTTTGAGACATTATTTATAAATTATTAAAGACTCATGGATTAAAAAAAATCGTTTAAAAAATAGTTCCGCTAATTTTTTTTAACCTCTAAGATTTAAAATCACTTCGTATAATTTACATTTTCATTTTAATTATAAATAAAATTATTTTGTTCATTGCTTTTATTTAGATATTTTTTACAATAAAAATATAATATAGATTTTAAAAAAATAGTTCCCAGAATATTTTTACCATAAATAACTCAGGTTTTTCGTAGTAATTCGTAAATCACCCAAAAGGAAAATAAGTACTGAACAATAAGTTGCAAAGAATTAATAGGAAACTCGAATTGAAATATGTTAGTAAAAGTAATCAATTTTTAGAATGTTATTTCAAAATTATAAAATTTAAAGCAAGAACCTATTGAAAAATTTCCTGAAGCATTACTGTTTAAATGATCAAAATTGGAATGGTGCTATTTGCTTTAAAATTTTAATATACATAGAGTGATCTTATTATAATTCTTCCATTCACAATTATTCCAAGTCGACATTTCGTACAAAAATTGACCAATAGATGGCGGTAGCATTTAGCCTCTCTTTCGTTGATAAAGCTTAATCCATTGAGCTCCCAAATTTTGGCTGGTCTCCAAATAGGGGCCAATCCATTCGAAGCGAACACATACCCTACCCCTGATGCCCTGATGCGCTCTTCTGGAGACGTCGACCCAATTTTACAATCGAAATTCCCCATCCAAAATTCTTTTTTGCAACAACAATATTTCTTCTTTTCAATGGCAAGAATACGTAAATGATAAATAGCAACTTTGCCTTCCAAAGGAATAGGAATATCCTAAAATCGTTAGGAACTTTCAGTTGGGGAGATTTCTAGGGGGTGCGGGAATGAGAGGGAGGCGCAAACGATAAGAGTAGATCGTTAAGATGCGTAGGATTTTCGCCTTTGACGTACATTCAGCTTAAGTTGAAAAGGCTTACGTCAGTAAGGGATGACCGTGAAAAGCGAACGCCCCCCCCTTTTTTTTTGACGGAACTTCTTTTACTAGTAAATGGAATGGAATTGATTTTAATATCACTAGTTTAAATTGTGAGTGCGTTTAAAACAAAATCCTCTATTGCCATGCTTTTTCTGGGTTTGATTTTTTTCCTCCTTTTCCATTTTAAATATTTAATGTTCATTACAACATAGGAACTCTTATTTATTCTATTTTAAGTTTTAGCAAAAAAAAGGGGGTAGGGGAGTCGTAAAGCATTCCAAAAGTATGGGCCATCTAAAGAAATTGCCTTTGATTGACGTGCAAATCAAATGAAGCGACGAATAGTGAAGAAATGTACAAAGCAATTAATTTTCAGTTCATTCTGCGTTCCAAAATGCTATTATTTTGAAGATTGGTAATTTTCTATTTTGTTTCCATTGTTTTCTATTTTGTTTCCTGTTTGTTTCCATGTCTGCGTTACAGTTGACGATCTTTACCTCTTCTCTTTTCGATCGAAGGATCGCGAGTTCAAATCTTGATTTCGTTAAAGATCGTCATATAGGCCGTTTTATGTTGCACACTAAATTAGCTATAATAAAACGTCTTTTTACAACGGCATAGTGCGAAAAAATAAATATATGAAATAAAATTTCATCCACATCTTGTAAATTTGACTGCAATTTGTTCCAAATAGCTTTATTGCAATATTGAGCAGAGAAATTAATCTATCTAGACTGAATTAACTGCCTAGATTTTTTAACTAGTTCATATAATTACGTTAACCAGAAAACTTAGCTGGATATTGTTTTTTTTTTCTTCTAAATTACATTGTATGAAATATTTTTATTCAAATTTTTTCATGGTTCATTAACTCGATGACAACTCACTATTGTTATATTTTCAAATAATTATAATTTCAGTTAAATTTTGGATTCTTATCAGAGGAAACTACTGATAATATGTTTGTAAATCAATAGATATGAAATTTGAACTTAGAAATAAATTTTTCTGTCGTAAAGAGAAATAAATTTTTCAATCGTAAGAAGGTTCTGGAGAATATAATTTTCTCTACTCCCGAAAATTCTTCCAGAAGGCATTTCAAGTGCTCATGGTTAAGAAATTGTCTTGCAAATAAAATTTTCTTTGTGAGTTTAGCAAATGGTGTGGGATTGAATTATCACTACTCCGATGACGAAACATAGCTAGTATCGAGAGGGTTAGTTTTCCCGTGGACGGTAAGGGTGTTAGTATGCGCTGTCTGCTTTCGCCTTTTCTGTCGCATCGACGTCATTTAAATGTCCCCTGTTATTTAGACGGTGGGTAACTCTTTCTTTTCATCATTTTTATGCCTTTTAGATGGATAACCGATCAACCAAATCAGCCGTTCATTTATTTTACCTTTATTAATGAATATATCTCATCCCAATTCAAATCCACTTTTAATTAGAAATTTTAATCAAGTAGTTTCGTTAGAACTATTGTAATAAGTGATGTTCGAATAGAAAACCCATATAAAGTCACATTAAATAAATTTTAAACCCTGTAATACTTTGATAACCCAGCTTAACTTCATTCGGATTATTTTTCATTTGAGCGATCGAATCTAAACATCTTGGATATTTTGAAGTAGGTTGTTGCCAGTCTCCCATGGACATGGTGCGGATGATTGACGTCCCACCCAAGCATTCGTCAATTCCAAGCTCCCCCTTTCCACTTAAAACGCTCTATTGACATTCTTGCGGTAGAACGCTCCACCCATTCTCCCGTGGGATGCGCTGACCTTTTTTATAATGCGGTGGAACGGTTTTTAAGTACTCAAAGCCTATTTATAATTTGCCATATTAATCTCCAGAATTCTCTCATATTATTTCTTTTCCGGAGAGGCATAGCTCATTAGAGTATAAAATTATTAAGGGTATACATTACTGAGATTCAATTTAATAATAATAAATGTGGACGGATATAGTATTTGGAACTCTCTACAAAATAAAGCGTAGCTGTATTTAATTCCATCTGACTTGTTTTATGTTAGAAAAGTGAAATCTTGTTATTTATATTTTATTCTCTTCCTGATATAAAAAAGTTTCCAAATTTTTGTGTACTTGTGTTTTGCAAATAGCAATAACGTATTCAGAACTAAATTACCGAGGAAATCAATTATTTAATTCAATTCCGATTAGTTACCAGTGGCGCCATCTAATAGTATATTACAAATATATAGATTTCAGGATTTCATAAAGAATGAATTACGAATACAGAACAAAAATATCAAAAGTAATTGAAATAAAAAAGTTCTAATTTTTAGCACAATGATAAAAGTATATTTTTAAAACCAATCGTAAAAAATAATATAAAGAATATAGAATAACCTCTACTGTTATGATTTTTCAAAATTGATTATTGCTTCTTTGCAAATAAGTATACAATATTTTTAAGGTTTTATATTAAATGAATTTCGTTATTTTTTTTAAAAGGGGCTAGGCTGTTTTTATTACCTTTTTTAATATTGACATTAAAATTCCCAGTGATCTATAATCCTTTATGTTAGATCTTGATCACATTAATAATTTTATTCACATAAACGTAAATAAAACAAACAAGTTTAATAATGTTCACATTTGAGGCTGCTCAAGAACATTTTGGACTGAAACATTACTACTCATTATTCGAAACTCCTGCCCCTTGTTCTTGGAGAAGGCAGCACCGCATCTAAACTGCCATTGAGCACCAATCAATTCTTATTTCTCTACATCAGATTGAGGGGCATCAGATCAACATGTTCATCAGTTTTCTTTCTTTCTTTCTTTCTTTCCTGATATCGGATTCTGAAACCCAAGTCGTCTGAAAATCACTCAAGAATTCGGTTTTGATGAGATCTTGACATGATGTTTAAAATGAAAAAGTTTCAGTGCAACTCTAAATTTAATTTCTTCATGGAGATGGTAAAATCTCACGTTACTTTTTTTAAAATTATTAATATTATTATTATTATCATGTGAGAACGTATTATTTTAGTTTGAGATTTATTAAGCGTCAAAAAGAAATGGGCAACATATTTTTTCGCTTTTCGGAGATCCATTTTCCGCTTCAGTGTTATAAATATTAGAAAAAAAAAATAATAATGGTTGTCACATTTGGCGACTTATCACGAACAAAAAGTTACAACACGGCACGAATGTTCGTCATGTACCCGATTCCTGATATATCGACGCATGCGTATTCTGATTGTCACGTGATTGTTTCAAACATGTTTAAATTGGTGAATGACTTATATAAATTAAGATAAACAATGCCTAAAAATAATAATGTACTGAGGAAATTTCAGATAGTCGATTTCCATTTTTATTATTCTTATTATTGTAATTTCTCTTGTACGAAACATACAAAAAATATTTTAAAAAAAATTCGTTTCCAGAATTTTGGTTAGTTTCCACATTTATAATCTTTAATTCAAAAAAAATTGTTATTATTTTGTCTGTTTTATCTTCTTGTAGACTCAATGACGGAACAGGAGTGGTCTTTCTAAAACATTCTAGCATATTCTATAATTAGGATATTGTACTAGAAAAGGATTTTCATGACATTGGCACACAATTGCTGCAACACATCGAATTCTGGCGAGAATTGAGTGTGTTTACTGAATTTATAGAGAGGTCCTTTCAAAAGAACTTATGCCAATTAATCCCTCGCATGCTGTTTTTTAATTTTTGCTTTAGACGCGTTTTTACCAAACAATTGAAACAAAAATTTGCTACAGAAATACGCTTGTAATAAATATGCTTGTTTTAAGACGGCAAGTAGGTAGCGCATGCGTAGAAAGGCTGAAAAATGCTATTCGTTCGATGGCAAGCAATTGTACCGACGGGACAACTACAAGCCGCTGTATTGTATTTTTAATTACGGAGCATGCGTTTGTTGAATTTGGTTTTTATTTTGGCGTGAAAAGTGGATCCCTTATCATAGATTAATTCCACCATTTTTTGCGGTTTGTTCTTTCTAATGAGAATTTGTGTGTATGTTTTTTTTAAATTTTATTTGCCATTTATTTTCTATAGTTTTACAAATTTAAGCATGTTGACTTCTTTTTAATTTGACCTTATTTCCTTTTGTCAATACTTCTCATTTTCTTTAATACAATACACGGTGAAAAAGAAAAAAATCAGGAACTCCAAAATGGCAATTCTAAGCCAAATATGGAATACCTGAATATGTCTTTAAAATTGTGGCAAACATAAATCAGTTTCTTTCTAAGCGTGCGCTGCCTACTTGCCGTCTTATAACTAGCAGAATTTATACCCGGCATTAGAGAAAATAAAAACATTGCGAGTTTCGGGCATAGAATTAACGGAGATATATATTTCCACTTTTTCAGTTTTCCATCAAATTTGGGACAACATTCAGCTACAAGAAATTTCTCTGGTTTTTCTATCTATGGGAACATTAGAACTGAATAACGAAACAGGTAGATATTAAAAACTAGCCAATGACCATTATACTAATTGTTAGTCTGTATCAGACTGTGAATCCAATACGTTAAAGGTCTACATTTTTGGTCTTCTTGCGTCAATTTTAAAAACACAATTTTCTTGGGAAAATGAAATTCAATAAGTAGACTTGGCATCAAAATTGTAGATTCGTTTCAAATATTGAACTTTTTCGATGGTGATGCGATCCGTCCAAAATCCATATTCTGTTTCCCTTACTGCCTATGAAATGTCACGGGCTCAAGGATCAATCAACTCAAGAATAAAAATATTCGCACCTACAATAAAGATTTAAATTGCAAAATTTTTGTATTCAATGAATTTTTTTCTTAACATTTTACTCCATATTTAATTCATATATCTGGATGTTGAAAGAAAAAAAAATCAGAATTTTATTGTTCAATTTAATACTCTTTCGAAATTAAGATGTGTTTCAGAAAATGTTATAAAAAATAGAAGTTTTAAGATGGCAATTTTAATAAATATACTTTTCAAAGGTAAACGTTCGATGTAAATGGTGGATAGGATATTCGCATTGGAATAAAAAAGGCAAGAAATTTTTTTAACATACTTGAAATTTTTGAAATTTAGAGGATCTCGTGAGAATATTACAAGAATACACACACACGCACACACAATTTTGAGTTTTTGTTTGTGAATTGATTTCAGTTGTGCGTTTTTTCAGACTTTACGTTCACATGATGAATTTTATTCTTACATCTGCATTCAATGCGCCAAATCTTTTAATATACTGTATGGTGTTTAGTTCTCACGGGTGTTGTAAAATGTTTTCTATTTTATAATTCAAAATTAAATAATATCAAATCATAAATGTGTACCATATAAGTCGTATTTATTTGTACAAATGCAAGAGTATTATGTACAATTTTCTTAAAAGAAACCGTATGCTTTGAACTTCGAGCTAAAAAATCTTTTGGTTAAGAGTTCTGGACTTTCTATTTGTCAGAGTCTGTTTAGTTTCTTTCCCATGTTTTTCATTAGAGGAATACACGTTGAATTCTAATTCCGAATAATCAACAACAGCCTCAGAATCCGTTAAACTACCATTCTGTCACCAACCACAGCAAGTCATTTGACTGTTTCAGTCCTTATTTAAAGTGCAAGTATCTGATGACTCATACAAAATAATTTTCTAATATGCTAATTGTTTATGGAGGATTAACTGCAGAAGATATATATTTAATTAAATTATATTTCTGCCGAAAATCCATTCAGTAAATATGAAGCAAAAAATCCAATTGGTTCAAAATGGGGTGGCAGACGTTTTATTCTATATTTAAACACTAACGATTAAATAACGAAACATTGACGAATTTTAGACAAAGTAACTTTTTCAGAAATTAATGACACCCAAGCAACAAATCGATAATCAAAACACCACACAAGACTTTTTGTGAGAATTCACTGGATGTCAACAGTTTCAGGAATAATTAATAAGATTACACTCCCCACTTGATTGATCTTCTTATATACGCCTCTGGTTTGATAGTTATCATAACAAAGCCTCGAATGGTGAAGAATATGCTGCGAAAAGGTGCCAAATTTCAATATTGAAAATTCTTTATTTGTCTGTTTAGTCTCTGAGTAGCAAGTCTCAAAATTTGTCACCAAAACCGACAACCATCAATCAGGCAACCATTCAGCATATTTATTCCCAACAATATATAGAAATAATGCATACAGTTTTCATGAATAGTTTGGATATATTTAGATATAATGTCAAATAAATATGCCTTAGTAACTTTTATTTATTTATTTATCTTGATGATGATGGAATAAATAATATGTAATATTACAAAGTATAACTCGTTATATAAATGATTACATAATAATTAAAGTTTATATAGTTATTTTCTATAATATGATTTCTACCCTAAATTAGTCTTATAATCAGCAAGGGAGATTTATTAAGATTTTTAAAGTTATCAGGTGAATAAATCTCGATCTTCGTCACAAAAATGAAAATTCTCAAAATTACAAGAATCTTTGGCTCTATCTCTACTAGGAACCGAGATCTGAGGATTTTATTTGAGAATTCCATGCCTTGTTGGGTAACATGAATGCGAGAGATCCAAGCGATTCAGTTCATTCTCTCTTTCAAGTCTCCAGATCGAGCTGTCTAATTATTCGCTGCGAGCTTTCATTTATTTAAGAATAAGATATCTTTTTTATTTTATTAGAGGTAAAATGTACTGTTCTTTGTGCCCTTTTCAGCAGTGTTTTCTTGTATATTCGTCAGATATATCTCCTTATCCGGAGAGTTGACTTCTTTCTGAGTGAATCCACGGGGTTATTTCTGGTATTAACTGGTGCTTGGATTGAAGCGAGTATTTCAAGAAGCATTTGAGCCTCAAGAAATTTGTAGTAGTGGGTGAGTGTGGTATATGGTGAGGGGTTCTGTGAATCTCTGCCTTCAAGCTGAAATGCTGCCAAGAAAGCAAACAATGCCAAAGGGGAATTCGGGATTGAAATAATCACATTCCAACTACCGAAAGAACTTGAGAAACGATTTCTTCTGTTCGGTATAAAGAATTGTTGCGAAAAACTTACTTTATTTCCCAACCGTTTTTATGTAATGCAAGACACTTTTCATTATCAATCATTCATCTTTTTGGTAGAGGTTTTTAAGTAAGAAAATATTTGAATCTGATGACTTAAGCTGCCGAGTTATCTCTCAATAAACAGTTTCTTCGACATATTATTTACAAGAACGTAACTTTTTTTTACTTTCTCGTTTACGAAATATAGAGAGCTTACTGCAGGCATAAAAAAATAGCAATCGAGATTTTGACGAATCTCCCTGTTCCAGACCACCCTCAGTTCGAAAAACACATTTTTGTAAACTATCTTGTCTGTGTGACAAGGATAAATCAAGAACGTTTTAAGGTAGACAGAAGAAATTTGAAATAGGTCTTTATATCAAATTCGCAGGTTTTATGAAATTTCGAACAAAACCTCTTCGGAAGGATGTCTACCTGTCCGTCTGTTAGAATATTAGTTAACGCATCAATTACAAAGCTCAGAAGACTAGGTAGGTAAAATTCGGCGCACAGATTTATCATTTATAGCGTTGTAAGCACTGGGGGAACAGGATTGCGTTATGTCATGTTATGTGGATACTTCTTTTTGTGTGAAGAGCCGACCACCCTGCCACCACAGAACGTAGCAGTACCGACAGGATTTGTTGTTATATAGATACTTATCAAATTTCGAGCCAATTACAACAAGAAATAATTGACTGTCTGTCAATCTGTACTTTCAGAAATATGTAAATACGACAACTCAAAAATGCCATGATTTAAATACATCAAATTTAGTATTGAATTTTCTGATTACAAGTGCAATTTTTTGTCAATTTTTTTATTTCAATCAAATGTGTTTTTAAAGTACAAATACAATTTTCAGATGCTATTCATCGTATGCTAAGGATTCATCCCCAAAACATTTGTCTAGGAGTGTATGATAAATTCAGTAAAAATGCTAAATTCGAGCCGAAAGCTAATACTTCGTAACTATTGTATGCTATTCCTATGCGAGTTGTTCTCTGGCATAACACAGATATTAGAAAGATGCACGAATGTTTTGGGGAGATCACTAGTGCTGGTTATTCCGAAAATCTGCTTTTTTTTCATTTTTCTCTTTAAAGAATTTAACAAACCTTTTTTATTATTACTCTTAAGAAAAGTATTTTCTTTAAATTTTGTTCTTATTCCTTATTATTAAATATATTTCCTTATTACTAAAAAAAACTATAGCCGTATTTCCATATTACTATTTGCACTTCCGTGCTCGGTGGGGGTTGCTTTGCGGCGGCTCATCGTTATATCCGAATGGCTTCGGCCGGGACGGAGTATACCTATGCCATTTCCTTATTACTAAAAATTAGAAAATGGCTAATTTAAATGATTCCCTCGGTTCCATTCCTGATTATTACAAAATAATCTTTAATTTTATTGTTTGATTAATCGATTATTAAGTTCTGAAAATATTTTATCAGTGCAAGGTTATCAAGAAAATGCAGTTGCGGAAAATTTGCAGACTTTAACATTGTAGGCAATGAATAAAAAACACAATACAATAATTTTCCTTCAAACGGGTTGAACAAGAACAAATAAAGGTCAAACAGTAATCGAAGAATTCAAAAATCATATGCAAATTCAAATAAACCGATAAATTATCTTAAACATCGTTTCAAAGAACAGTTCTTGAAATGTATCGATTTAATTTGGCAGATTTAACGTGTTACACTCAACTCCGGCTTGCTTCGGCCGGATTTAATCACTGCAACCAAGTGGAATGCATTGTTTCCATTAATGGGATCAAATCAAATAAACAATTCCGATTTCTGCGAGGGATTTATTTAATTACTCATGTAACAAAATTAATCCTTTCCACAGATTCGATTAATTTGTTCTTTCTGGTAGATATTTTTAGTTGCTCGGTTGTCTTGCATTTCACTGCTGCGATTACACATTAAAAAAGATATAAAAATGGAAACGTATCAGACATCAAGTTCTAATAATATGTATACGAGACATGTTACACATTATTAGAAGAAGGATAAATGAGATGATTGAGAATTTGCAATTTTTTCGCTAAATGAATACATTTATAATTAATCTATATATAAAAGTAATATCGCTTTTGCTTAAGATAAAAATGTTGGATGCATTTTTTTTATTTCCTGTATTCAAAATATACATACACAAATAAATGTGATACAATCATCTGCAAATAATATTAAAAAAATTTTAATGAAATTCCTATTTAGGTTAACGAAGAAATATTTCATTTTAATTACTTTTTATCAAATAATTACAAATATTTTAAATACTAGATCAAAAAATTATACCTGCCAAAACCAAATCAAGTTCCTATCCATGGAAAATAATTCAGAACAGGCTCAGAACACATTCAATTGGCATTGAATTTTCAACTCCAATTTTGAAAACACAAACGCGTGTATTTTCTACATCACTTTGGAAAAAGTAATACAGATTGTAAATTTTTAATTTTCTTTACTCGGTAGTACTTCAAATAGAAAGTACTTTAAAATGAATCCGAAAAATTGAATAATTAGTAATGTTAAATTTTAAATGCATCAAAGAGTAAGAAAATAAACAGAATCGTTTGAAATAATCGACCGAAAACATGTTAAGTTTAACCTCATTAGCTTAGGGAAAAAATCAACTGAATTCTTTACTTATTTTGCAGTGGTGGAATGAATATTTTTGACTAGAAAGTTAATTTTTAATACATTAATTAAAAATTAATTAATTAATATTTGAAAAACTGTATTAACATCAAATGTCTTACTTGATGTTGAGTGGATGAATAAAAAAATATTTTATTAACGATTGAAAATTTGAA
>JAOUZG010028144.1:1484560-1617978 GCA_026289955.1 Argiope argentata
TATAATGATAGTGTGAGTTAATGGTAGGAATTGAAAAGAAATATAAACACGTCATGTGATCCTAACAATATTCCACTTATTGGAAATCCCCATGGTTAAAAAACCCATTTTTAGAAATATTTTTATTTGTGAAAACAACAGCTCATAAACTACTTGAGCCAGTGGAATGAAATTTGATATGGCCTTTACTCAAAATATATAGATTCCTTTTCAAATTTTAACTCTAAAGAGATAATCCTTAAAAAACTAACAAGAATGATAACTATTCGTCTCCTACACGAAGTGTATTTAAAATCCATTTTTAAAGCTAATTTAAATAAAAGGGAACGATGTGCAGATGATTTCATAGCTTTTGATTGTCAAGTAGGATAAAAATATTATTTATTTATTTTCGATGCAATCTTTACACATAATATGGATGTTCTCCGCACATTGCTCTTGAACATAACAAGCAAAATTTGCGCGTCATTCTGCGCAAATTATATGGGCAAAATGCCAAATTTTTCTTTTTTTAATTTCGGATTGCTCAGGTCGTTGAATGCTTAAATTCAATTTTAGAAGTTCACTTATAATATAATAATTAACAATAATTATAGTTCACTTATAAGGTGATATATTCAGACTGCATTTGTGGAGCTTCTGCATCCATGGAGCAAGAAGAACTTCAATAAAATCTTCATCTTCCGATTCATTCTCAGAAGTTGAATTATCTTCCTCTCTTAATTCTTTCAATAATTCAACGGATAGCTTCTGGCCTATACCACAAAATTTATCCATGAAAACGCTTCGACATCTCCAAATATACGCAGAAATACCTTCTTAATACAAACGGGACAGATAACCATTCATCTGTAAGACGACTATTGTTCTGGGTATACTACAAACAGAAATATTTCGGGGAACAGGTATGTCCTAATCTGTAATTCCCATGGTCAGATTAAGGTACTGTGTGGAACGATCCATTTACCGTTATAGGGGAAGAATAGTCAGTTATTTCGTAAGCGTTCGTCCAGGGAACGAATGGTTAGCATTTTAGGGTTAAACGGAATATATTTCTCCTTTATGTGTCAAAGTCAATCTATTTCTCTTTAATGTGCAGGTAATTTTTAACCGCACTCCAACAGATAATTCTTATAACTTCTGAATGATTAACACTTGATTTTGGACTAATTTTTGCATTCAAATAACTTCGGAATGCATAGAGATAAATATACGAAATTTGTCAACAATTACAGCATCTAAGATGTGGATCAAATTTTAAGCTAAATCCGGGAAGAAGTAATTGTGTATAAATCTGCATTTTCGAATGTATTTAAACTCAGTATCTCGATGCCAATTATTCATGCATGTAAATGATAGATAGATATCGTTTACAAATAAGTCGAACCGTTTTACTGAAACCAAGTTTCATAAATATAAGGACTTCGATAAATGAAATTTAGTACTTGGTTATAACATATAAAGAGTATATTTTTTATTAAATTTTGAATCAGATCCATTTAAAATTATCTTTGTTTTCGTCTAGTCTTTTTCTTGCATATTAATTGTGATAATTGAAAAAACGTATAAAACGAAGCAAATTATATTTGGCAGATATTTTGTAGTTAAAAGTACATTCCCGTGTCAAATTTTAGTTTCAGTAAGGTGAAAAAAGTATTTAAAATCCACATTCAGTTTTCTTTACATTTCTGCGCAGCAAAAAATTTTCAGGTGCCTGAATTTGGAAATAAAAATATGAGCATTCGTTGTGTTTGTAGTATGGCTCAAGGACTCTTCAATTTTGATGCGGGGGGGGAGGGTAGGAGAGAATAATGTCTCTCTTAAAGGGAATGCCAGGAAAATTTGGAGATTGTTTTCTGAAATGAATAAAAATATATAAAAAAATAACTGCCTGTTTTTTTCTAGTTAGATATTGTTTTACACAACTGAGGTTTTTTTCTTCTTCAATCATCGCATATAAAATCCATTCTTTTTTCGAACAATGCTCTTTTGTTGAAGTCGATTATAATTAAAAAAATTAGTTACCCAGAAAGCAGTTAATAATAATAATAATAATAGGTGATAAATAGGTGAAGTAATTAGTAATTTTTCTTCTATTACTAAAAGGGGCTGTGGTGACCTGGTGATAAGACCTTGGCTTAGAAACCAGAGGGCTTCAAGTTCAAGACCAGTTTCCGCCAAAGAACCGAGGGGCCAGCGCGTAGGGTGCACGTTAAATCGGTCAGAATCCAACACCCTCCCACTGGTAGGATGTGTAATTTTTAAGAGGAGCTGTGAGCTCAGGGATTGTTCTCGTCATCTGACCACGGCTCATCCCAAACTATGTGTTGTGTAGTTCAAAATTGGGGGTTTTTAATATTACTACACTGAACTATTCTATCATTAAAATTATATTCTGTATTTCAATTTGTCTTTGATTTTCAGACAGTAACTCTTTTATTTCAAGAATAACTAAGTATGACAATGATCTATAAAATTTATTTAGTGTTCCTTTTGTATTTAATTTTTTCTCTTTTTTTCAGGTGAGTACATTTCTGCTTGTGTGTGGATAAACTGTTTTTTGGCAAAGAGAGACCACAATACATTTTTTCAGAATGGACGAAATACGAACAGTAAGAAATATCGTATGATTTATAAAAGGCCATTCCTGTTTGGGATGGAATTTAAAATTAACACTTTCCTTTTTTTTAAATAATATAGAGTCAAATGAGTACACATTTAAATATTGTAATGTTAAATGAGTTAAATAAATTTAAAATACTAACAAAGAAACTATAGTAATTAGGTAGGAACAATTTAATTATTGTAATTCAAACTGATAGCACCCAAAAGATTATATACTGTATCCTCATGCTTACTTCAATAGTCCTGAATATTATTTTATTATTAATGAAAGTAATGATACTCAATGAGAGTAATGCAATTGATTTTAGCCATAAATTTTGACATTCACAAGCGTTTTACGCAATGATACTTTTTACCTATTTACATTTATTTTATAAGACGGATTTTTTATGATACTAAGCGTGTAGAATCATATATCTTACCCGGGATTTCTAATCTCTGGATCGCGCCAAGGTCTTGAATAATATGTATATAAAATTAAAACATCGCCAAAATTGAAGCCAAACGGGAAAGGAAGGGCTATGCATCATCCCATAGCGCAAATGCATCAAAGTAAAACATAGGTCACAAAGTGCAGGTTTGGGGACTAACAGTCGACTCTTTTTTAATCAGATTCTCCGGAATCCGAAACAGCAGAGCAAACAGTAAATGATTAAAAGTAAAAATAGAATTAAAGAAAATATGCGTCTTAAAATTGAGACAAAAATAGAAAATAACATGTTTAGTAGAATAATAAAATAAATAAAATATAGAAAAATAGCTGAAAATGTGACAAAAACATAATGTTATAATTATTAATAACCTGCTTTTTTAAACAACAGTTTTCCAATATTCTTGATGACAAAGTTCCTTACAAATTTGAAAGTCAATAAAATTTTCTATAAAATCATGAATGATAATATTTCTTTCTGTAATTTACAGAACTTTAATATTGATTTAAAATCTTCATCAAACAGCATTGTAGTAAATTTCAATACGCAAATAAGCGGCACATAACGATTGGCAAAAATGATGAAGCTTACAATTTTACGTTTTTACGTAAACACATTACAGTTATATTTACATTTTTCAATCAACTGTCATTTTGAATGTTACTGATTAATTATTTTTAATGTAATTAATAAATTTTATCAGATGATTTGAATGAACCTTTCATAATTCATTCTGTCTTTTCCTTATGCAGTGTGAGTTTTAATTACGAACATCTTTGAACTGAAATAATTTCTTAGAATCACACTAGATGGCAATGCAAATGCGTGCATTGAGATTGGATGCAAAAATATATTTACTAACGTCACTTCTGTCCTTTTCAAATATGTCGTTCCAATTATATTCAACCAATAAACGCAGTTTTGTTACACTTTTTTGTAATAAAAATGCAACGTTATTGGAAATTTACGAGAAATTTAAAATTTTGGTTATGTTTAAGAGAAGAATTTCTATACATATTTTGACGAAGTTACAATTCTGTATAAAATTTGAAAATTATGAATTTGACAGCATTATACTTTAAATTCCTTATCCACTTATTTTTCAATGAAAAATATCGTAGTACTATGCCCTAAATTCAAACGTTATTAAATTGTAAAAAATTTTCAATTTATCAAAACTCACTACGGATACAAAATCCAATCTTTTGGGGAGTTTTCTCCCTTTAACACTTCCTTAATTCTTTCATTTCATTTCCTAATTGATTCTCATTCAGATTACAGAAATATATTTTTGAGATGGTAATGAATTTTTATCCAGCGGGAATTTGTTATCCAATGTCTAATTCAAGATATCCCAAAGCATGAAAATGTTTTAGGTACTGATAAGTCTTCTCTCTTTAAATCAGAATCCTTAAATCCTGTTGCTTTTACTTTACTGATACATCTACTTAATTTTTTCATTTAAGTGAAGATTCCGAAAATTGTTTGGGCTACTTTGATGTGTAAATACTTTATTTTTTCCACAAAAGTGTAAAAATCAATAAACAATGCTTGTAATAAACGAATGTTATAGCTTGCTTAATTAATTGGGAACAAACAAACGAAAATCAATTGATGATATCTTGGATGTGGATTATGGAAATTGTAAAAGCTAATATCTACAACTGATGCAGTTTCGCTCGTATATGTTAATGTCCCATCTAGAAGCAGCATAATTTTTAGACAGACGTTGTAATTTTAATCGTGAAAAATGAATAACTGAATTGCGAGAACTTTAAGTTTTCTGTTCTCCTCTCTACAAATTCCGGTTGTACACCAGGATAAATTATTTTAAAAGAAAAAGCATTTACAAGGTATTTTATGGATGATGAGGTATTTTCTATGTAGCATTGAATAGATGCTGATACATCTGATTCTCTACCTTCTCTGTATGTTTCTCCTCTACATCTCATATTTAAGAGAAAAATTTGTGAAAGACTTTTCATATAGTACAGAAGAAATCAATCTAGATTGATTTCCGTGATAGATAGACCGAGCTTTACTTAAAATTATTGAACAGCTGTTTAATAATTTTAAGTAAAGCTCGGTGACAAAGAGAAAATTTTTATAATGATATACAAATTGTTAATGATAATGTGGTATATTATTATCATGGGTCCTGAAATCTCGTAGCTATTTTTAAGCTGTCAAATACAAAAATCATTTATACTCAAAAGTTTATTACTAGTTAGTTTTTTTAAATATTCCTAATTTATTAAATTTCCAAGAACTTCTCCATAATGTAATCCTTCAGGATTTGATAAATTTTTGATAACAATTACTGTATTTTGTAACATCTACAATATTTTTATCACATCAATGGAAAAGAATTAAAACACTTTGGTTAGAATTCTGTATAATTTTCAAATATAGGTGTTAAAAACTTCATTAATTGTTCCTTGCTGACAATTCCTTAACAGTTCCCTGTTTGTATTGCTATAGATTTATTAAATTAATTGAACGTCTATATAAGTCACATTTAAAAATATCGGGACATTAACTCCTTTTGGAATTCATTAGAACATTATTTTAATATAATCATGCCTTATAAAATAGGTATCATTTATTACAGGCTCTTGCCCATGAAATTTAACGTTTTTTTTTCAAAATTTTACAAAGCAAAGTTATGAAATTTTCAACTTCATCATAATGTTAAATGAATCATTTTCAGTTAAATGTACAACTGTCGACAATTCCGATTCTGCCTTTAACAATCATATCAATTCTTTTTTAAAAAATATATCTTACTTCATTAATTCCTTCAACGGTTGTATTGCTTTATGACTTTTCAGAAACATTTAAGCTTAACCATCAGCTCTCTTTTAAAACCAGCCTGTCTCTTCACAAGTGGGATAATAAATTCAATAAACGTCAATCTTTAATGTTTATTGAAAATAAAGGATCTTCCAGTTTTTCACTTCAAATCTAGTAATATTACATTGCATGGTGACCACATTAAACTAATATTTTTGTTATCATGTGAAAACAGAATGTTGTTCTGGTTTCAGGTTTTCGAAGCCTCGAAATGGTAGACAACAAATTGGCAATTTATCGATTTTGAGGCATTAATTTTTTGCTTTTAGTGTTATTATTAAATAATTCAGAAGATTGTCAGTTGGCTATTGGCACTCAAGTTGGCAATTTATCGCCAACTAAATTTACAACTTTATTTCCAAATTATTCATTCTCTGAATTCTGAAGAATTGTCTTAATTATTTTAAGTCATTAACCAGTTTAAAGTGGTTAAATAATCACCAGACTATCAGATTATACATGTGTTGAGATTTAAAAAAAAACTATATATAGAGAGAGAGAAAAGGAGGAGGGATGAAGATCAATAGAGAAGTCTTGTGATTGTTTCTAAATGGTTTAAACTGTTTCAGGACTAAAATTAATTAAGACAAATAATGACTTAAAAACAATAGTATTCTTACATGATAAATAGAAATTTTCGACCGTAGATTTCATTTTTTTCTTAAAAATTATTTATCTGCATTTGAGTGCAATCAAATTGAATATCAATGGTTTGGTAATTTAAATTTAGTTACAATATTAACCATGATCACATTAAAGTCGTCCATTGCACCTGAACATATTTTACATCCGAAAGATAATAATACAGCGGAATGACAGATTTTACAACATGGAAAAGTAAATAATTCTATATATAAAAACAAGGAATGCATAAATAAATAGAATATACATCTTTCTTAAAAAAATTTATAACATATTCTTGTCTAAATACATTGACATACGTATATGTCTTTATGGATAAAGCATAAAAACTTATACGCTTATGATCTAGTGATTGTAATACAATTTCCTTCAGTTTTAACTATTCGTGCAATTGCAAATATTAAGTGTTTTTGAGAAAATTGGGAACAGTTGATGAGAAATGCATGAAATTTAACTTTACAATCGAGTAAATTGTCAATAAAAAAACCATTTCTTTTTCTCGGTAGACATAACTATATTTCCAGTTAATAATATATTATAAAATTGTTATTTCAAGTTCAAGTAATGAAAATAAATTCCTATAGTACAATAAATGTTTCTAAAATAAATTTACAACTGTTCTAAGAATTTATGATATATGTGCATTTAAACAAATTTCTTAACTCAAAATATTTCTCATATTCTTCCGATTGAAATATTTTTCATTTCATTATCTATTACGTTTTTTCTCTTAATAGACGACGGGTGAAAATTTAATATTCAGTCTTATCAATAAATTATACCAGTATAAATGGTTTACTATTTGTGTGTGTTCTTTATTACCTTCATTTTTCAAAATGAAAAAAGAAAATCTTAAATTTGTTATATTTGTTAATCACATTAATATAAAATATAATTTACTTTGTAAAGTACCATAAATATTAGTCTGGAATGTAGAAACATGAGTTAGATTTTGGAAAGCTTACTTGGTGTTTTATTATTCACTGTACTTTCTTCAATTGCTACTCGCCATTGCTAAAATTAATTCTTAAAAAATCATTGCTGCAATTTTATTATAATTGAATTCTAGCCTTACAGTTAAAATTTAATTATTTATAACCGATCTGGCATAACAAGAAATAATTTAATTAGAAATGAAAATTACAATTAGTAAAATCAGTGCAGTTGTTTTTGTTGGACTATGTCCATTATCATACCCTCTCCCTCAAAAAGAGCATGCAATGAAATAGTATTTTTGAGATTTATCATTGAAAATTGAACGGATAAGTCGGCAGTAGTAGGCGACAACTGATGAAGTATCTCAGAGTGAAGAGGTTTCATGTAAAATGAAAAATCAGAATTTGGAATTGTAGGAAGGCTTATTTATTGCTAAAACTGTTTAATGGAAATATACAACAATGTCTTGGAAATCTTCTACGCCTAAAATGTTCTTGTACATAGAATAATGTATGTTTAAAAATTTCTATTTAAAATTGCATTAAAAAATTTAAAAAAATGTTAAGATTTTTAAATTTAGATTTAGATTTAAATTTTAGATTTAAAAGTTTTTTAGATTTTTAAATAAATGACCAAGAAAATGCTTTTTTCTTTCTTTTCTTTCTTGAAATCGTCTTTCTTTTATGAATAATTATAGCCCAAATAGCAACACATTTTTCATGGCCTCAAATTTGCCAAAATAGTTGTTTTTTGTAAAGAATAAGTACAATATTAAGGTGTAGACTGACATATATATGCACTACTCTTTTGCTTTTGACGTCTTTGAAATATGCTTAAATGCAAATGAAAATAACATGAATTTATTTAAACAACTAGATTGGAAAGTCTATTTCAGAAAAATAAGAAAAAGTTGTCATTTAATATTCTTTATTTTTGAAAGTATTCTTCATAAAGTTTTCTTATTGCTTTAATTCTAATTCATTATTTATTAAGTTGCATTCATATTATATTTGCAAAATTTATATTTTAATGTGATTTTATTAATTTAAATACTAGTGACTGTAATTCTAAATTATAGTTAAATTTTCCAACGAAAAATTTCTTAAGTTCAAATCAAATGCCTATTTAGTTTTTAAATTTACTTTAATAATTTTTCAATATGTTGAGTAGTTTTTGAACACAAGAATATGATGCGATAATGCTTAGAATACAATAATAGGTGAAGTTTGTTTTTAGTAGTTTTAACTCTACATATTACACAAAAAATATTGTTAATTTACGATATATTTATATATTATAAATCACATTTTGGTATTTAAAAATTATATATGAATGCCTTTTTATTAATTCAGAACTAATATATTTAAAAATTTAATATATTTTTTAAATTGTCTGTAGAATTTTGAGTTCTTTTGATATAGTGCTAAACTAGACATTTTTTGTTTTATTCTTATTTATAGGTAAATAAATCTTATTTACTCCAATTCTTAGAGTGCTTTTGCTTATAAAGTGATATATTTTTGTATCCTGAGTTTTTCAGTCACTTTTAAGGTAAAGTAAAAAAAACGTGTATTTTATTAATTTTTTCAAAAACTAATATCAAACGTAGTCATATTCTTTAATTTCCCTAATTTTTTTTTCTTTGGAATAAAAATTTGTTAAAATTCATACACCTTTACTTAGAATGTGAGCTAAATTTTTATCGCTATGCTAATGATGATTTAGTCTATTTTTTCCCTGCTTACGGCAACTTATTCGGGCCTTTTAAAAATCTCGGTTAAAGTAATAAAGTGGGCTTTTCTTCAACAATTACGTTTTATGATTTTCAACCAAACAAATAGAGAGTGCGCCCCGGCTGTAAAAGCGGACTTCCGTTGCCTCGCACTTATTTTAATGGTGATAAAATGAGTGGCTGTACAAATCAATTCGACTTATTGCCGATGCGGGACGCCCATAAATGTCCGACAAAGAAAAAGACTCATGTAATAGGAAAAAAGACACTTATTTGGCACTTACATTGATAAATGATCGCATTTTCGGCTTAGTGTTTTCTCATTTTAGGAAATAGCCTGAAAGCTGGAGCATTAAATTGTTCGAGTACTGACTGAAATTTCATGAAAATGAATAGAAATCACGCCGTGATTATTTTTAAACACATTTGTCATTTTTTTTTTGATAAATTATATGCTTTTTGTTCAATTTCAGCTACCTTGTTCTCACAAATTCTTAAAAAGGAAAAAGACAAATTAGGAGAAATTTGTTTAGATAATTGGTAATGAATTTTTTAACGCTTTTACGTCATGAAAATGTTTCATGTTCTTGAGACCAAAGCAGAAGGATCTTTAAATTTTATTGTTTTAGCCAATCAATGGTCACCTCGAAAAAAGTGCTTGCTTTGGTTGTGTATCTTCCTCTAATAGCCAATTAGTTTTAATTATATTAATGTCTCATTATAATGCAACACGATGTCTATTTTGGGACGGACCCCGTAATTTTGAACTGCGTCCAGATGACGAAGACGACACCAGAGCTTCCAAAATCGTACTTTTACTCAACTTTTCAACTTTCACCAAGAATAGAGATTTTATCTATATTATAATGTTGGTGAAAAAGTACCAGGAAGAACCGAACTACTGAGTTAATACAATTAAATTCATTTATTTCAAATTTGTAACGATAAAATTTTTGTTATAGATTTTTCTTAATAATATCAAATATCCATTAATTTCCTGAATTTCGTGCACTTATAAATAGAAAACAAAACATTTTAATATTCTTCATATCTCAATAATCAATTAATCAATTAATTTAATTCAATTTTTTTTCTATTTGAATGACAACAAAAAATAGTTATTTTTAGAAAGATCGATGCTAAGATTCTTGGATATGTAGAAACCTAAATTATAAATTAAACTCTGTATAAAATATAAAATAGTTAAACAAGGTAATAGAAATTGTTAAAATCTAAGTAAAAAACAAACGCATTAATTATTAAAATTTCAAAAAAAAAATCAGATTAAGATAACTTTAATTTTACGTATAAAGCGAGGAATTTCCCAGAAGAACTCATTGCCAATTCTTTATTAGATATAACCTTATTTTATTTCCGCATCTTAATAATGACATCTTCGATCATTTTTGATACCATTTAAAGTTTTAGAAATCCGTCATAAATTAATAATTCAATATTCCCTTCAATGATTAAAAAAATTTCTTAATTTTTAACTGAATTAGGCATTATCAGTAATAATCTAATGTACAGTTGAACAAATCATCCGCTTTAATGGGTTTCTCATCATGAACAGCAGACTTTTATCACAAATTCCAGAGATCGGCTGTCTCGCTTTCCTTTCCGCCATAACAAATCGGCGGTTTGCTCGTTATCCCCCCCTCCCGGATATTCCGGCAGATTTCCGGGCATAAATCGTCTTTCTCGCCTGACCTCTCTGATGGACGTGTGACCAATCTGCTGTGATTATCATGTTATTTCGGACAGATCTGACCACAAAATTGCTAGATTTACCTGCTTGAAACTGATCAGCTATACCATTTTAAAATTACTTGAATTATATTTATTTTTAATTTTTTAATCTCGTGATGAACTTTTGCCTTAGATATTCGAATGTTAATTTTTCATTCACAAAGATAATTCACACTTGAGTACATGCAGAGTATCCAATAGCTTTTCATATTATTAAAAAATTAATTAATTATGTAAGATCAAAGTTCCATACGTCAAATTAATTGATGGATTAACTTCCATTATTAAAATAGTTTGTGAGTATATTGAGCCTTATTCGATTCCAGTATCCAATCTCCACTAAAGATGTTGCGCATAATTATTACGGAATGAGTAATGAAAATTCCAAGAATAAAAACATGACTCCAGTACCCAAGAATACTTCAAACTGTATCCAACTTTAGCATCCAATTTCCACAAAAGATGCGCATAATTACTATGGAAAAAGTAACGAATTTCTTTAATAAAAACAACTGACTCTAGTGCCCAAGGATACTTGAGGCCTTATCCGGCTATAGTACTCAATCTCCATTAAAGATGTTGCGCATAAATGCCAAGGGATAAGAAAAGATAAATTTAATTTTAAGAAAAATTACAACAATAGTTAAAAAGGCAGGAAAAAACAATTTTCGAATCATGATAATTTAAAATGAATATTTAATGGAAACAATAAAAATTCGATCCAGGGACAGTTAATACTGCAAACTGTAGTACATTTAGACTGAAATAAACTTAAAAAGAAAACAGAAGCATAGCTGAAGCTGAAGTTGGAAATGGGGCTTCAGAAGAAACTGGAGCTGAAAACTGCAGAAATTTTGAAATGATGAGTGCTTATTTTACTTTCTTAGGTGAGCCATTTTTTTTGCTGAAGAATACACCTTCCCACAGACTATAAACTCTTACTATGATGCATCTATTCTTTGTAGCTGCTGGTTGGAATGAACACATCTGACATTCCGTGGACTTATGCTAAATGCCGATTGAATTGATCTCCGGTTCCCCCGATGTCTCTGCAACTGATTTCCTTTTATGAGAATATAAAAAATATATATTATTCATTGCTTTAAACTAGTTAGAATTGACGAGTTAAGGGTAAGCATTGAAATGGAATGCTTTTAAATACCTTTTTTATGTGAAAAGTGTTCATTGTCAACAATTTTTGGGCAACAGGTTGAGTACTTTTTGAAGTTGAAAGGATAAACTGGGTTACAAATGTAGTATAAGCTAAATTTTAAGAATTATTTGTCTATGAATTGCAAGAGAAAAAGAAACATTTCAAGAAAATTACTATGAAATTTATTCTTTTCCAATTGATTCTTAGTAATTTTATAACATGATGAATGAACATTTATTATTTCAGCAAATTTTAATAATTTTAGTCTTGTTAAAATATATTAATATAATAAGATTAAATTTTTACGATTTCATACTCGTTGATACCTTTTTGGAAATGGCATTGTTTCTCTGTGCCATTGCATCATAATATTTACGATTTGGTAGGTTGCCGTTATTTAAATATGACCAAAATATGCAACTCTAACGGCAGAATTTAGGTGTGCACATACCTTCGGCTAAACCTGATTGGAAAATTATAAATATCTTTTCCATTTTCTCCTCTGAAAACTCTTTACACTCTGATTTCTTTTGACTATTTTAAAAACTGAAGATAATAGAATTCATTTAAACTTATTTATACTAAATAAGGAAAAGTTTTTATTCGCTTGCATTGAAGTGAAATATATCTATATCTATCTATATCTATCTATCTATCTATATATGTATATATATAGATAGATATAAATATATTTTTTTATATATATATATATATATATATAATTTTTATGTATGTATGTATAACTTGAACCTTCTTGTACCCTTTCATAAAGATTATAGGATTTCATCAAGGCTGTTAATTTTGGAAGAACTCCTTATTTGCTGAATTCTGCAAAATTTTTGAATTTTGTAGAATGATAAAGAATATGCATTTTTATCAACTTTTTGTAAGACTAAGAGTCGACTCTAAATATAATTTTAGAAACAAGATCACATATTAAATTTCATTTCTTTTAACTCATTTGCGTTATGAACCGATTTCTGTCCTCCTAAATCTTTGTGTCTATCAGTTGCCATGTTCATTTGTACTCGGTAGCCAGCCATACAAACTTCCTCTGAGTGAATTTTCTTTTAAAATATAATAGAATCAGAAGATTTGAAATAAAGTTCGCATACTTAAATTCTCCTTTTAAGGGATTTTTTTAAAAAAAATTGGAGTGCTCACAGATACACACAATTTAAAATTATCGGAGTTGACGAGATCGGCAATGGGGCAAATTCGTCAAAATCTACAGCTTAAATTTCTTGATGTTTAGAATACAATTTCTTTGCAATCTCAAGAAATTCTTTGGGCATACGAAAAAGTTTAAAAGACTTATCATATAACTTTTATACAAGATATATAACAAATAGAGCATTTCTGTGAAAGCAGCTCAAAAATCGGTGGAAAAACTAGGATCAAAACTACAAGCTCCATTCCTATTTTCGTACTTTTTATCAAAAAGAAAGCTTTTCCATTTCAAAAAATAGAAATTCGGCTGCCGCTATCAAATTTCATATACAGGAAGAAACAAGTCTTTTTTTAAGGTGGGATTCTTTTTTTTTCTCGAAATTTCATACCATTTAAATTGTTGCATTATTTGGAATTTTTTTGCGTGTTATTTAGAAACAACATTCAAAATGAAAGAAAGATGACTTTGTGTATTGCGATTGAAGAATGGATTATCCAAAATTTCAAAGAAAAATTGAAGTTTCGTTATTATAATCAAAAATATGAATTCCGTATATTTAATTTATAAATTGAAATACATTAGCAAACCAAATATAATGTTTATTTTTTTTCCAAAATAACTCTAAAGCCTAAATTTCGTGAAGTTGTTCATGATGCTTCGTTACTACTGCAATATAAGGATGCCTTGGATATAATGTGTTTGTTTAATTTCTTCAAAGTAACATAAATTTATTCTAGAAATAGGTAAAATTTTATTTGAATACAATTAATGAAATGAATGCATTTAATTGTATTAACTGTATTTAATATTTTTTGAAATTTTATTTTTGTAAAAAAAAAATAAAGTAAAAAGTTTCGTTTTCTGCTCATACTCTCATATACATATTCTTTTTAAATTTTATTTAATGATTTATTGAAAGATTTTGAACGGAAGAACTAATTTTATGGAAATAATAAATATGAAATATGAAATGAATAACAATAACAGACTTTAATATTTAAATCATGTTATGCATTCATAATCAAATATCCTGGATATGAGTTTCAGTTCCAGTTTTTAACTTTTTTTTCGTGTACTTCATGAAAATGATGCGGGTTATCTCGTTCCCCCCATTTGTTTATAAAATAAATAACCCAACATTAAAAATATAAAAAAACATTTTTACTATTTTTGAATGCAATTATTTACTTTATATATTTCATATTTATCTCGAAGGAATTTTGAATTCAATTTTTAGTTATTTCTTTACGTACTGGAGAAAACAAAAGAACAAGTATCATTTTTCTACACATGTGTTGTGGATGAGATTGCTTTATTTAAATGTTTTTAAAGCTTTATTATTCAGTAGCAAAATTAAATTTTAATTTTTTACCGTGACTACATCATAGTAGTTTCTGTGAGAAACAAAAAAGTACTATAATTAGAAATTAACTAATATTTGAATTTCTGCAATTTTTTATAGTCTAATAACGGTATGTTATTAAAATTGTAATTTATATAAAATGTGTTTATTAATTTTTTTGAATTGTTCATAGAATGCGAATATTCTATTTCAATAATCAATATGTTTAGTATCGCATGTCTTTTAATAACATGCATTTACTTTACATTTAAACTGCAACTTTTTTAATGCCAAGCTTCAGAAGCCATATCTATAGCATTGATCTAAACATTCCTGGTACAATCGGTCTCTTCTCTTTCTGTTTGAATTACCACGTTTCTTCAAGTTCTTCATGTTTACCTACGATTAAAACCGAACGACATTTGAGTATATCAAATTTCAATTGCTTCATTTTTATATGCATAACGAAAATTCGTAATGAGCCGATAGCTGTCGAGTCGCAAAACCAACATCTTAGCTCTAGCCCGTACAATTCATTGATACTATAACTTCTGAATTCATAATTAAAGCCTTTACGGTTTAAAAAAACAGAATAAATGGTATTAAAATGCGCAGTGTATGAAATATTCATTAGCACTTTTTCTTAGCTTCCTGGACCCTTGAATTTGAGAATCCAAAGCCGTGATTTTACAACTATGAACTTTCCACTGTGAGTCCATAGTTTCAGTTCAATGCCGCAAATTAAGGATCTATAATTAACACTTTAAAATGAAAGTCAAGATATAGTATGCCATTTATAATTAATATATATAGTGTGTCATTTAGAAGTAGATACTTTTTATTCCATTTAAAAAAATACTAAAAAAAATTCCGCTTATTCAGATTTGAATCTGCTTTTATCTTATAGCCATTCGAAAACAGAGCCATAGCATATGATCTTCATGCAGCAAACACCAATCAAATATTTTAAATCATTAAAGTATCCAAGCGATCGAAAACAAAACCTTTTAAACCGCAAATTACCGATAAACAAGGTAATCGATATACGAGATTCCACTTCCATATTGGGCTCTGAACCTTGCGATCACAAAATCAGAATTTTACTACCAGACTACTGAGGTCTTTAGTTTAATGTTGAGTGGAATCCATAATCAACGCTTTTAGAATAAAAGACAGGAACATATGGCAATCAAAAATATTCTTGTTTTCACAAACGGAAATTGGATCAAACTTGGTTTGACTTGACATTTTACCTCCTGCCCTGAGAGATTTGTTTATTGCCGATTAATACATTTTATGTTTATTATTCTTAATTAAAACAACTTTTAATTATATACAGTCACCCCCGTTGCAACAGAACTGTTGTATACGCAGGTATTACTGGGATTGGTTTTTGTGCTAATTATTCAAATTTTGCTTAAGAATAAAACGGGTAATAAAAGTTTATTTTCAAACTACTGTTAAAATGCTAGGAATTTTTTTCCTTCATTTTATTTAATATTTTTAAACTTTCAGGATGTTACATTATGTAGTGCTAAATTGAACCTGTGTCCTCACATCTACGTGGCTTGTCTTGCATCTTTCCGAATCTATAGAGGTTCTGAAAAGATTTTTCAGAATGTTGTAGTTTGTTCTTTTTTATGGCGCAATGAACAAGCTCTTTGAAGAGTCAACGATTTAAGCCTAATCGGCGTCTCTTGTTTGTAATAGTGCCAACTAGGGTTAAGTGTATGACTTTTACTACTCACTCATCACATTCGATAGCACATCTCCTCTTTACAGAGAGGCACATTCACTCACCTTACAGATAGAACACAGAATAAAAACCATGCCCTGACCGGGATTAGAAGCCGGGACTCCCAGGTCATGGGGGAAACGCAACACCCCTATGCCAGGAAGCCGGTAATCTTTCATATATAATGCGATATAATTTTGGTGATATAATTTGCACTATCATGTTATAGGATATTTTTTTAATAATCTTAATTAATACATTAACGGGAGAAATGTTTTTTCCCTAAAAGTACTCTATGGATAATGCACACTTTTTATTTTATCGAAAAATGATGGTTAAAAAATTCAATGGGTTCAGATTCAAAAAGAAATTTAAGAATTGACACGTCTTTTATTGTCTGCCAGACGTTGGAAACAGGACCACAATAAATGATCCTCAAGCAGCAGCGACCAAAATAATATTTAAGTCCATTAATGTATCCAAACGATTGAAAACAAAACATTCCAAATCACGAGTTATTGATATTCGAGCCAAGCGCAGCCGGCAATCAATACGACCTTCTCGCTTTCACAAACAGCACGCAAACCGAGGACTGCATCGATGTTCAGTCCTCACAAAAGAGTAGAAAAGCTTCGGTTCAGAAGCATCTCTGGCCATTCTAATTCGCTTGTCTGCAGAGGATTTAATGCCGCTACAGCACGCGATTGTGCGTTAAAATACATCAATACACTTAGCTAGTACACATCGAAGCCATTATAAATGTGCAAATCGGAATAAAAATAGATGCATTGAATTTAATAACCGATTGGTGCAGGCATCATCTATTTAAAATTATTTAGATTAGTCTTGGGTAATGCGTTGTGACGAAAAACAAAATGGATGAGGCAAATAGGATTGCAAATGAGTGGAATCAAATGTAACTGAAAAATGAATGCAAAAGTCTTTCAAGCGCTTGATGTAAAGCATAATTAAGTCATTATGTATTAAATGCGGAACATATATTAAAATGAATGAAATTGGAAAAATTCGATATCTTCGGGTAGCATGGCGAGTAAAGTTAACTTTTTGAAGCTTTATTAGTTTAATGTTTTAAAAATGAAAACAAAAATGCTGGATATATATTTATGTGCACCTGCATTGGTTCTTTAGCCCTTAAAAAGGCCATCTATTTATAGTCATGGTAAATTACAATAGTTTTAGTATTAAAATTGTTTTAAGTAAAGTTATTTTTTTAGCTTTAAAAAATTTAATATAATTTTTATTTAATAATTTGATTTATCAATAATTAATTAACAGCATTTTGTGTGAGATAAGAAATTGTAGGAACTAAAATTCTTTCTCACTGAAAAACAATTAAAGTTTATATTGACCTGCATAATTTCCTTCAAAGCTTAATAAACTTGGTGGTAAACATTTCATCATGGCCCAAGAAAAGGTTAATTTTCTTAATTAACTAACATAGTTAATTAGTAATTAAGTAACAAATCAAGATAAGGAACGAGTATGTGAGATAAAGAACGGAAACATCTAAGTTTTTGCCTAACTGCAAAACTTGGACCAATCTACGTAATTTCTTACGAAAACTGAAAAATTTGATTGGAAGCATACTTACCACGGCCCTTGAAAAGAAACCCTTTGCGGTCCGATGTCGAGTGTGACTCAAGACTGTGCATCATTTTGATGTTTTATTTATTTATTTATTCAAATTTAATTGTTAAAAAGGCCTACATAATGGTTAAGTGATGTAGATTAATTTTTCAAAGAAATTCGTCTTAAAAGAATTATGTATATTTATTTTTCATAGCAATAAACAAATCTTTGTATTAGGTGAATAATTTTGCATCTAAGTATTTTTCGGAGTGCAAAGGGTTAAAGATAATGTTGCTTTGTTCAAATGTGATATTTTGCAATAAATACAGATGCAATAAATACGGATAGACACAACAAAAAGAAAAGCGAAACGCTTTTCTTTTTGTTGTTTCTTTTTGTCTTCTGAATATGAGTGAGTACGATAATTACAAAATATGAAGAGTTAGATAGATGAAATTTAATGTTCAGTTTTAACTTCTAAGGTGCTGACATGTGTGGAAGTTGACTATTCTTTCAAAAAGTTTGCAGTTTGTCTATGTATACATTCGCCATGAAAAATACAACTATTTAGAGAAAGGAAATATGATATGTGATCCTTTTCTTTCCCTAAAGCTGTCGTTCTAAGTCAAGTTTTCATTTTGATCGTCGATAAGAATTAGTTTGAAATGTATATTCGGTTTTATTGTTTAAAAAAGGATGCACACACTGATCATATGTATTGATTAGAAAATAAAAACCTGATCACACGTGTCATTCAAATTCTAAAACAAATGTATGCAGGAACCTTCCCTGAGACCTTCCCCATTGGATTATTTTAAAATGTCAAATGGTTAAATGGTAAACTTACGAAGGTCCTAGCAACAGCTTAAAAAGCTCAAAAATGTGTATAAACAAATTTCTAGAGGAAAATTTCCTATAGCTAGTGGGAAAATATTTTTTCGGATTTTTTTTTCACGTTTACAATACATACCACAATTACCCATTTATTTGCTTAGTAAGGATATTATACTTGCACAATTAAGGGTTAATGCTTGAATTCCATATATTTGAAATAGCACGTAAACGATTAGATTAGACGAAGAACTTTATTAGCCATTATTTAATTTGCGTTAATATTAAAATTCAATACAATTATTAACCACCCAGGAATGGCATTTCCATAGTTTTTTCTATACTCTCCAATAAACTTGTTCCAGTGAACGTCTTGCATGTATTTCATTGGTAATTTTATCGCCGAATATATTTAAATTTGGCGTTCTTGGCTAGTTATTTGGCGATTGATTCCTTGCCTGTAGTTGATGGAAAATCAAAATTGCGTTTCAGGCTCGTTTTTCTTAACCGATTGAAAAGGAAATTGGCACAAAATTTCAGTTGTGGTCACAAAATCAGTTATCAAGTTTAATATATTTAATTTAATGCGTTTTTTTAATTATCACGTTTATTCATTTCTGAAAGTGCATCCTCTTGCTTGATTTGTTTCAAACTGATTGGGTGTCAACACCATAAATTTTAAATATGTGTGCCTATTTTTATCGCTTTAGCCCCTTTCGTTTTGCAGTTATCGTGACATTTATTATTTTTTCAACTGAACAGAAAAAACTTCTGTTAAATGGATTTTGTTCAAAACTTGATAGAAATTTACAAATCTTGTATAAACGCCATAAAATAAATTTTATCTCTCTAGCTCAAAGCATTTTTCAATTGTCTTTGTCGCTGACAGATTGACAGATATTTTCCAATCTCATGGGGGGGGTTAAAATGTAGATATTCATCAAAATATTGATTTCGATTTTTTTTCGACGATTACACTCTTAGCTCTTCGTGTATGAGAAACTAAAAAGCATTGCAGTGGATTGATAATGTTGCTGGTGATGACAATTTGAATAGTTTGTTAATAGATTATTAATTACTCTCTGATAATAATACCGCGAATGGTGATAATGCAACTCAATAGTTCATGAATATGGCATGTTTCCCAGTTCCTATTGATAGTCCCATAGGATTGGAACTAGCATGATGAATGTCTATTGCTCAAATACAGGCAGATTACTAAATCCATATGTTTGCATATTTTAAATTAATTTAAGAGTTAATGATTCTCAAAATTAATTTACAATAATCCTCTAGCCGAGTAATGCTTTAAAAACCCTATTTAAATGAGATATTTGCAAATAAGTTCAATTTTTTTAAAGAAAGTAAACCAATATTACATGTTACACGATCGTAGTATAATCTTAAAAATAAACATTCGAAATTTCTAAAAACGCGAGATGCGACAGAAAATGAACTGATTGCCCCCCCACGGAAATCGGATTCAATTATAATTAATAATATGCAGAAAATGGGCCTTGTGTTTTCCAAGCATATTTAATGTATTTCAGATTCTTTAAAATTGTTACAAACAATTGATATTTGTGACTATTTTCAATGCCGTAATGTATAAAAAATAATTCGCAAAAAATTAGGTTTTCGAAATTATTTTTTATACAGTTGAAAAAAAAGAGAAATAATGTTTAAAAACGTGTTTCGAATATTTCCGGTAGTTAATGTAAGTTTGTTAAAATGAAATATAAAGTTATTTTATTTAAGACTTGACACATTCTTTAAAGTGAAAGAAGATTTGTAAAGGAATCGTGCTTTCTAGGATGAAACTGAAAGCAATTTCATTTCGTTCACACATTTGAAACTAGAATTACCTCATTTTGACTGCTGCACTATTTTACGTGCTAAGAGTAGAAATGAGTTGAAAGTCACATAATTAATATTAGAAATGTTTTCTTTTGTATTTAAATTAAAGTAGGATTACATTTATCTTTGGTTTTTTATGTGTTATTTATTTTAAAGATACGCGCAGTTTTAATTTTTAGGGTGTGTCTGTGTGATTATAATTGAATTGAAATGTAGGTGAAAGTCAAACATGTTTTTATACTATTTTTTTATTCAAAATATTAAGAACAAAGGAATATAAAAATACATAACCTGATTAAAAATTGTTTTAAAAAGATAGCAATAGATGACTTACTAGATATAACATCATCATATTACACAAAACTTAATTTTGTGTTACTAATTTTAATGTAATACAAAGAATAATTTTCAAAGGTTCATTTTAAATTTTATTTGTTTTTTATAAGTATCATAATTAATAATGAATATAAAGGTAATGTATGTTAAATTTTTTAAAAAAATTTCATATATATATATATTTATCGGTTAATGTGCAATCAAATAAAGCATTTAAAAACCTTTCCTACGGAAAATGATGTTTGTTTTGTTTGAAGAACCATTATACAGCTACAACGCTACATTTTCGGCTATTTTTTGTGTAAGACATTTTTATATGGCCTTTCATTTTATCTATTTATCTTTTCAATTGATTACAACTAAAAGAAAGAAGTGCCAAAAATATTTTTTTTTCATACTACTCCTGTCTACTACGCAGTAACCGTTTTTAATATAGTATTAAAAATATAATTTAAGTTGCATTTAAATCTAAGTTAAATTTAAAAAATGTTTTTGTGTGAAATTGGTAAAAAATATTTTTGTGTGTCTTTTTGGGAAGAAGTGAAGCATACTCTAATGAAATCATTCATAGTAGATGAAAATTATCTTAAGGTCTACGTTCAAAAATTCCGATATTTAAAAACGCATCTGAATAATTAAGAAATAAGAGTATTTGAAGTTCATTGATTTTTCATCTCGTCCCTTATAAATAAATTGAATCTCTCTTTTTTGTGTTAAACATTGAACATATTTTCGCTCTTTATCCGCAAAGGGAACACCATCCTTTCTTTTGTTCTGCAAGAATTTATCTTTCGAGGGTGTTGTCTCCCCAAGGACTTTATTGGTAGTTCAACGGGGATTTAAACCTTGAAAGCTATTTATCAGCAAAGGCTCGCATGCTTTTTATTTATGGCCCTATATAAGCCTTTAATGGATTTCTGAATGCATTTTTGAATGGAATTTACAAGGCCATTTTTTTATTGAAAATGCATTCAAACCTATTTTTTGCTGAGATTGCATGACTATGTTAAAAGACTTTCCATAATTTTGCAACTTTTAAATGAATATTTTGTTATTTGCTGCAATTTTTATTAGTAAAGGAAATTTAAATATTTGTTTTAATACGAGTTTCACTGCATATCAATTATCACTCAGTCTCCAAAACCTTGATTTTAAAAATTATTTTGATCTTTTGTTGCTGTCAGTTCGATCTTTTGTTGTAGAATTATTAAGGTTTTTTTTTCTTTTTTAAAGTCTTATAAGGTTGATTAAATTATCATTAAATAATTTCATGTAAGTTATTTTGATTATCTTCCTCAACAAAATATTTTTTAAGCTTTAAATTTTGTAGTTTGCACTATTTTAGAAATACTGCTCTATCCAAAATATGAAGTATCTCTCGCATTGTCTATCATCAAAAATTTTAAAATTAATTGAAAAACAGAAAGGATTAAACTGTCAATATAAAAATGTCATTTCTGAAACTATTTCAAAATAGAAATTCTTCAAAAAACTTTTAATATTGATTATTCATAAAATTAAATCTTAATTGTAATTATTACTAAATTTCAGAAGACTCATTAAAAACATACTCTAAACAGAAACCTTTCCATCATAGAAAAATTGGCTTGTTTTCATATTCTGAGCTTCAAAATGAAAGAAAAATTTTAGAATGAAATAGTTATAAAGAAAACAATTTGGAACTTTTTACATTGAAAAAATATATTCAAGTAAAAAAGTTTTAAAGCATATTTAAAAACTGAATAAAAATAAATAAACTGAAGACCATAACTTTATTCAGGAAGAAAGGGAGATAAAAGAATTATTGAAATTTGTGCCAAAGAAAGGTTCGGCGGGACTACATACACTGTTTTTTTTTAAAAAAGAACATAAGCATTCTGCCTCGAAGCCTTATATTTTTCTAAACATGTTGAAATCTGCTAATGGCAAACAGACAATAGGAAATTGAATTTTTAATAAATGCAAATATTCAGTTAAGGGAGGGGTTTTGTAAATTTTTATTCATAACAGTTACTAATGCAAACTTTTTCAGAGCTATAAATGGCATCACTACTACAACTAAGAATAAAGTGAAAGTAAAATAAATCTTCTTTTATTTCTTTTTAAACAGATTGAAAGTAAACATATGAACAAAGTGAAAGGAACGAGCATTTTTTCATTCTTTTTTTTCAGGATTTGGCAAGGGTTGTTATTTGAAATTCAGATGTAAAATTTCTTTTTATTTCTATGTTTATTTATCACAACAGTAAAAATGTCAAGTAATTTGTTTTGATGTCAGATATAAAAATATTTTTCAGTATTCAAAGCAGTATCTTTGAAACAATATATATGAAAATAGAAAGGAAATAAGTTTATACTTTTTTCAAAACAAATTGAAAAAAAAAACTTTTTTTCCACTCCCTCTTTTTTTATTTTTACATCAACTTATTACAAAAATAAACTTAATAAGTATGCAATTTCAAAATAAGGTATAAAAATATATAACTGTATTATAAATGTTATCACTTTAACTGTATATGAGTAAACTGAAAGCAAATGAAACTTCTACATTTTTTCAGGAAAAATTGAATTGAGAATTTTTTCTTTTCCTGTTTCCTCGTTAATTCATAACAAAGTCAAACATGACAAGGCTTATTATAACAAACTCAAAAGAAAAAATATTTATTTGAAAGCATTTGTTGCAACGTTGAATTACTTGTCAAATGTTTCAGCGCTCTTTTGTCTTCGTAATCAACGAATGTCAAATTTTGTAATACAAAAAAGCGAAATCATATTTAATCTGTTCGGAAACAAAATCAGGTAGTACTTTTTTTCCCACGAAATCCATTAAAACTCGTAGATGAAGAACAAAAGCCATGGAAATCGTGATCTATTTATAGCCGCTTCAATCAGAGCTGACAATCAAACGACTACCCGGGCAACAAACAATATCACGCAACCTGGTTGGAAACGGTGCGCTATTTGTGTTTTTATTGTGGGCTTACTTTTAACCCAGCGTCACCAGTTTGTTTTCGAATTCACTTTTACAGCAATGTTTTGGTCTGCAAATTCAGTGACCATGGTTTTAAAATACTGAGGGTTATTTATGCCCTTAAATATATGCTCAAAGTTACATTACTTTAAATTGTACGTACTCGTATACAAAGTATAAAAATATTGTAATCGTTACAAGGTATGAACTCAAAATTTTGTCAGATCTCCACGTTTTAGGCTATTATGAGGTCGAAATACAATTTTTTAGTATTATGTCCATAAAAATTCAAAAAAATGTTTTGAGATAGAAGGATGAAATTGGTTATTTTTTAAATCAAAAGTCCCAATTTCTATCAGATTTTGAACAAACTAGATTGAAATAATTTTTATGTATTCCACTGTTAGAATATAAGTTAACATGGCAGATACAAGACCAAGAGAACTAGATAGGCACTCGGATTCAACATCTATAATTTAGACAACTGTCAAATTTTGTGCCGAATCTAACAAAAGGTTGACATTTTGTCTGTCTGTCTGTAATTTCAGAAGCGTGTACACATTATAATTTTAAAAAATTATGATTTAAATAAATAAATTTTATATGTGTTTTTCTAATTATAATTCTAGCTCAATGTCAAAGTTTGGTTTTAACAGGTTAGCTAAAAAGGCTCTAAAACATAAATTTGATTTCCTGATGCTATTAACTACATGCCAAAGATAAATTGCCAAAACACTCCCCTAGAGTCACAAGATAGGTTCAGTAAGAATGGTAAATTCACATAAAAATATTTGGTGATTATTTAACTTTTGTCTAAGTAAGACATTCTTTCTTTTACCCAAGGTGTACAATATTTTGAGAGGGGGGCATAGAACCCTTATCGTTAAAGTTTGGGTAAACTATATCATGTTGGTTGATTTATGCAGCTTTATACACATTTATTCTAAATTTATAGAGTTAAGGATTTTATATTGATGGACGTTATTTGTAATTTTAGTCATATATTCCATTACCGTAATTATTATTTTATGAAGATTCAATAATTTTTTTCCTAGTTTTAAATAGTGAACGAACTTTTGAATAAAGATGGAAAATATTGGTTGAGAATTCTACGAAATATTTTGTATGTATTATGTAAATTTTTATGATAGATAGGAGATTAAAAACGCTACCCTATTTTCTTCTATTGATAAATAACGAAAATTTGAGAGAAAGGATCAAAACTGTAATGAATTCCACTTCGAAAATTGATTTTACCACGCTTGTATACCAGAAGAACATAACAAATAAAATAAATTTTGAAAAAAAAAACTTTTATTAGTAACTTAATCTTAAATGTTTTTTATACTTATTTCTTTTAATTTTTTTAAAATTTTAAAATTCTTTATTATGATAATTATAATTTCTTTTTTTTCATAATTCTTCACCAGTTGTTGTCGCAGATTTGAAATCTAAACCTTACTGAAATCAATCAAATAACTGATAGCAAAGCTATAAAAATATCAGAACAGTATAATGACTCTCAGAATATATCAAAATACAATTTTTTTAAAAAAAAAACTAGCATGTCAGGAATTAAATGAAAATCGTTTCAAATATCTTGGGACACGATGTTACTAAAACATATATTCATTCTTCAGGATAAGTACATCACAAGTACACAGGTATAAGTAGTATAAGTAGTTTTAGAATAACAACAAAACGGTTGATACCATTGAAGCAAAAGGTAATTCTACTAAATTGTCCCACATAAATAAAATATAAATAAGTTTAATTAAATAAATTTTTTATGAAACGAAGTCTTAAATAAGCAGAAGTATGAGTGTTAAGTTATATGCAAATAAAAATGGTGTTTTGTCCGTTATTGGGGAGAAATTGATGATACTAAATCTATCTTTTATCAATCTTAAAATTTCCACTTAAAATCTAGCTCATTCGATTACTTTGTAAAACAAAATCCAACCATGAGAAAATTAATTTTAATTACAAAACGAGAAGTTATAACAATGAAACTCTATAAGCAAAAAAAGTAGTATAAATTAAAATCAGATCTTATATATATAGCAATTACTTAAAAAAAACAGAGGCACTTAAGCTTCATTTTTTTCAGTTTCCCTCTTTTAATTATGCTTTAACTTAATTTAATTAATTAATCCTTTTTACATTGTCTTGTAATGCCTTGAAAATAAGTAACTGATAAAATTATTTAACTGCTCCTTTTTTGTTCATCCTATTTTGCATTACTATTTAAATTTTACTTTTTGTAAAAAGAAAGTGCTGTAGTTTCTTTAATGGAACTCTTGGTTTTGATAAGCCTTCCCATTTAGGTCTTTCCTGGTTCCTATAAAAATTGCTTTTTTAAATAATACTTATTTGTCTGTGGACAATATACTTTTGAGATATATGAATGAAATTTTGTTAGTATATGTGTGTTTTGATCCAATCTGTTAATTTCTATAAAATTTTAAATGAAATCCATTGGCAAGCTCAAATTTTGAACTGAATTCGACAAAAATCTGTTTCTCTGTAATTTCAAAAGCGTGGAAATGTGATAACTAAAAAAAGCAAAGACTGAAATAAAATTTGGTGTTTGATTTTTGTAACTGAAATTTCAGTTATTTGTCCAACTTGGGTTTCAATCGCAAAGAAAAAAAAAGACACCTCTAATGCCTATTCGATTTTCTGTTGCTTGCATATAAATCCTATCACTATAGTTAATAGCCAAAAAAATCACGAAAAATAGCACACGAATAGGCACTTTCATAATTATTGCTCCCCGATGTCATGTAGTTGCTACTACACAAATACATTTATTATAGAGATGCGAGAAAGTTCCTTGAAGACCACTTCCATCGTTTTATTTCCTATTTTGAAAATATAAAACATTCATGTTTAATCTCCAATAATTTCTATGAATAAATTAATTTGAATTTACTTCTCTTATATTAGCTGCATTACTTGTGGTAACAAAAAATCGGCACGAAATTGTAAATTACTATAGATAATCATCCCATGTTACTCCATGCCGCCTTAATAAAGGCATTCGGATTTCATTGGAATACATGGACCGCCGCTACAGCATTGACAGGAATTAAGATTGAGTCCTAAAATCCTTCACCGGTCTCGGTGCAATATTTTCCAAAAGAAGTACGGGATACAGGTTGTCAATCCCAACCCTTTCTGTACTAATTCAGGTATGGTGGCGGGAACCAACCACCATGCCGTATACTTGTAGTTCTCCTTACCAGTAGGATGCAATAAGGTTAGGTAACCACAAACAGATTATTTTGACCCGCCGGAAGGCACACGGACCACCGTAACAGCAATAAGTGATTAAGTCCCAAGGGCCATAACCGGCAACAGTACAACCTTTCCCTAAGGAGATACGTACTGCCATTTATTGGAGGGGCTGGACACCCAACTTTTCATGTACTCACGAGGGTGGCGAGAACCAATCACCGTACTAGAATCTTCACATCCTCCCTTTCGAAGTGACTTTCTCCCGTGGGAAGGAGACATTACTGTCAGTAATAAAAAAGGCATTTATTTTCTAAGAATGGGATGAGTATTTTCTTCATTCTCCTTATTTAGAATATGGAAACAGAACTGACTCCAATTAATTTTCATATATCAAATTTTGCATCAATCCATATATGTGTGTTAATTCATACCTCATTTAACTTACTCAACCTTTCCATACTAATTCAAAATCTATTGTAAATTAGATGTGAAATTTACAGCATTTTATTAACGATAGTTGAAGCATCTCTTATAAAATATCCATATCCTAAAACTTTAAGAAAATGCCACTTAAAAGCAACTCCATTTGCTTTAAAAAACAAGAATGCGTTTCAAATAAATTGATTTGCAAAAATAGTTTTTTCCCTTACGTAATGGCAAATTATTTTCCCCATTTTAAGCGTCACATATTTCTTTTAATGGTAGGGTTTTTTCCAGCGATCTTTATTCTACGATGGAATTCTTGAACTTGAAAATCGATCGAATGCATTGCTTTCTAATTAATGGCCACTTCATGCATTGCTCCTGTTCTTTTTACTTGCATTTCAGAATCTTCTGAAATGAACATGTTCGGTAAAGTGCCCTTTTTTTTCTACCCACATTCTCTATTCGAAAATTTTGCATTCACATCTCAGAGGATTTAACGGCATGAATAAATTTTATTGTCGAAGCATTTTTTAGAAAATAATTCGGGATTTTTTTCTTGTTCTCAGAATGGAAAATGCTCTGATCGTGATTTGACATTGTTAAGTTCGATTTTTAAAATGTGAAGGTCGGTTAAGAATGAATTTTTAAGATGATTTTTGAATAAAAGTTTGTGTTGAAATAATTTGGAATTATTCGTTGATAAAGGGAACTTTTCAGTTAATTTTTATTTAATTAAAAAAATTAAAAAATTGCCCAAGGTGTCCATTTTCTTCCTTAAAGATACATATGTGCCAAATTTGGTAGTTCTAAATAGAAAGAAGAGGGAGGGAGGTAGTTCCTATTATATTGGTATATACAGCACAAACGCTACGCACATGCATCCATCTTTATTACTGGCTGGAATTAAAAAAGAAGTTATATTGTTGATCTATTATAAATTTATATTTCATTTGTGCTAGTGCTATACCGTCTATGGTAGAATCGCTATTTTTTTTAATTTAATTTATCTACAAAGATGTCTTGTAATAGTCTTCTTTTGGGATTGTCATGCCATATTTTTCTGTAAATTTTTCTCTCTATATATTAAACCTTAAAGTAATTTATTTTCATGATTCTAATGTCAATTTGTTAATCATCTAAGCATACATTCATCGCTTCAACCACAATTTTCATCTAAACGAGATTTATCAGTTGCTGTTTTTTTTTTCTCTGTCTTTGATATCTTCACTTGAATGAATAGTCATTGCAATCTTCGTGTTACTTAAATGAAATAATTTTCTTTGTTGAATTATACTCCATCACTTTTTTTAAAATCATTATAAATTTGCATGCATATAGTTCAGAATCTGTAGTGTTGTTTCCTAGTTTAGTAAGTCTCCTATTAAGGAAGAGAGATTTACAGATAGCTCTGATGGTTCCCAAATCAATGACACTCCGCAATGGCGGAAAATTGTTCGACTTCGGTGACATAAGCGAAAAGTCTTGAAATTGCTAGAATTTTGACGATATACGACTTAGTAGTAACGATCGATATTTTTCTTGCACATTCCAAACCATACCAGGGTTATCAATGAGTAGTTACTCCAACACTCGCACACGAGTCAAGAGATGCGAATAGTTGAGCAATGTCTCTCTCCTGTGCACTGTCTAAATAGTTTGTATTCTTGCAATTGTTTATTACTGATTTTTTTTCTTTGCTTCTGAATTTCTTTTGTATATACTTCAGGTGTATTTATCTGCGATTTTGTGCTTTTGTGTCGAAAAAGTGCTGTTATCCATTATTGAGTCAATTGGAAGCCTACAAAAGCACATACACATACATACACACACCGTATGTAGGTTTTTATTCATAACAATTGAATCATAATAATTGAAAGAAAATACATGCTCTATTTTTTCTTGGAAATATGTCCAGAATATTTTAACTTAGATATATAATGATCAACTAATTTTAAAGTATTAGTTTCATTAATATTCTATTAAATTGTGTTCGCTTCAAATCTAAGATAACTGAGATGCAGAATTGAATTCCAAAGAAAAATTTAGTTTTGAAATTGAATCGATTATTTAGTTATTTTATTATATTAATAAGTATACAGAATTCAAAATTAAGGTTTGTTAAAAATTTTATCGTTTGTTCATAGAGAAATTAATTACTGGAAAAATTAATACTTTCAAACATATATTTCTTATATATTTTTTAAAGGCAACGTTACTTTTTAAAATCAGTTTTTTACTTAATAAAATTAAACACGTTTCGAATAAATTTCAACGAACTTTTGAAAGAGGCTATCAAAATTGGTTAGAAAAAAGCTGCATCTAAATACTTCAAAAACTAATTTTTTTTCTTACAATTTAAACTAGTGATTTAATTTTTTTTATTTTAAATATCAGTACTCTTGAATGTCATATCAAGGTCCCGAATTATTTCTTGATTATTCTATAAAATAATGTATTAAACCAACGGGAAAATATGTATTTATCTCCAAGGCACACGGCTGAGCAATTTCAGCTCAGTCTAGAGAATATTAGTCTCTTGATCAGGTTTGCCAGCGAGGTTACCTTATTTCGTGTAATTCCCCCTCCCCCTTTTTTTATTAGAATATATATATATATATATATTCTTTTAAAAATAAAATTAATAGTTTTACTAAGAATAAGAAAATTGTAAACTGATATTCTTAATTTATTTCAAATCCCAGGGCACATAAATGTTACATCATGGCTCAAAGTGCTTTCTTGATTACTCTAAAGAATAATGTATTATACCAATGGGATAATACTCTTTACTAATACTTCAGCCATATATATATATATATACCTTCAAGGCAAGCGGCTGTGCAATTTTAGTTCTACCTAGAGAATTTTAAATTATCATTTGTTCAGAATTTTCAGTGAGGTTACCTTATTTCGAGGGTTTTTTTTCTATTTTTTTAACTCAATCAGAAACCTTTTCAAGATATATTAAAGAAATGCTATACCTATTCATTTAAAAATAAAGTGATTTTTTTAATTCTGAACAAGGAAATGATAAACTAATTAAATTAAATTTATTTCAAATACCAGGACGCATAAATGTTATACCAAGGCCTAGAGTGCTTTCTTGATCATTCTAAAGAACAATGTATTATGCCGAGGGGAGAGTCTTGATTACTGATACCCTGGCCATCTGCGTCGGCAACCGAGGGGCAATTTTAGCTGAGGTCCAGAGAATATTAAAATATTCATAAAAGGAAGCTGCAAAATTATTTAAATATATTCAAGGGGAAGCTACGAGGAGAATGAAACCAACCACTGCACTCTATTATTAAATTCGTGTCACATCCGTTCTGGAAGCAATATTGGATATTAGATGAAATGATCATCAATGCATTTCCTGGGAGTGTAAAAGCTATATATAGCTACATAATGATAATATTATTTTATTTTTTAATTATTTTTATTTTTTTGTACAGAAAGCATAAAATGAAAAAGTTTTTAATCGTCAAAAAATGTTAGCTCGAGGTTTAATTTTATTTTAGATCCTACCGAATTTATATATATATATATATATATATATATATATATATATATATATATATATATATATAGTGTTTTGCATTATGTCATTCTCTTGGTTTGTATAAGAACATGGCCCTTCAAAAATGCAACAAAGATTCAGTAATCAATATTATTTTACTCCTATACTAAATATGTAAATTACCTTTAAAGTTTAAAAGAAACTATCAAAGTAAAATTTATCTGAAAATGTTGGTTTATAATTATTCATTTAAACATAATAACTCAAAAATATGTTGTCAGCTGTTAATTAACATGTCTTCGAAATGAAAAACACAATAGATAATTAATAAAAATTTTTATCCGAATGTGAGTTTATTTGTTCTTATAATAATTCAAGAAATTTTCTGTTTTCTAGTAAAAATCCATATATTTTTTAAATATTCAATCAATAAATATATTAAGAAATAAATTTTATTATGAATAAAATATAATTTTAATAAAATAATTACATTTATTACAAGATTGTATTTTATGAACTTATTAAAAGTAAATAATAAAAAATATTTCATATTTTAATATTAAGTCAATTTTTAAATCAAAAATGGTTTTTTCATTTATTTATTAATAAAATAATAATAAATAATATCTAATAATAATAAAATATCAATAATTTAATTTTACTGCTTTCTTGTTAAGTTAAGTTTTTAAATAAAAAGCGTTCCTCTCAAGTATTTATGATTGAAATAATAATATTATAAGTAATTTCTTTTAATCAAGTAATGAGATATAATCAAATTTTAATATTTTGCAAATTTCTAAATCGAAAACGTTCCTGTCATATTTTCAATTTAATCTTTAGAAAATCACAATAAGTAAATCAGAATCTCAATTGTTGATTATGAATACCTTTTTTTGACAAAATTTTTAACAACAAATATTTTTATCTAATCTGCAACGTTTTTGTAAAAGTATCATTGCAATTTTATAAAGATATTTTTATAAATATATTAAAATAAGGAATTTTTGATTTTGATTTTTTTAAACTTTTTACTTTTAAATTTATTATTCAATTTATTATAACAAATATTGGAATGAATTATTTCTTTTATTAAATACCAGATGGCGCTATTCATACAAATTCTAAATTCAATTTGAATTGGTCAGATAATAATTGAGTTCTATTTTCTCCGAGAACATTTAAGTGCAAAAATTTATTAATTGTGGCACATAAGCAAATAATTCTAAAATTGAAATCTTTTCATCTATGAAAGAAATCGAATAAAATAAAAGCGTATAAAAAGCAATAGAAGCTCTCATAATTGGAATATAATTACATTTTATGAAGTACGAAATTAATTAGATCTTTTTTCACTACTACTGATTTAGAAAGGAAGTGAAGTGAAGAGTTTCTAAAAATTGCAAAGACCGAAGAATGAAATTCGATTTGTATTTTCAGTCACGAGATTTTATTCTGTCAAAGGATTGTCATTTTGTCCAGATGTTGTTTCGCAAGCATGTGATTGCAAAATAAAATTTAGGTTGTTTGATAATTCGCATGTATGTGGCCGCAAAACTTGGTAGATTGGTATAAATATTGATGTAATGATTCAAAAATTCAAGAATTTCAATAATTGAATTGCATTTTATCTTATTACTAAACTAGGTGCCTCAGGCAATCAGTTGGCTAGCCGGGAATATTGGTTGCTTTTCATTAGAAAATCGCTTAGATACAACTTCATGCTTATAATTGCACCAATTAGCTTGATTTAAAAAGCATGTTATTTTCATTATCTTACTTAAAATGAATTTTATTTGTATATAATCCTTTGTAAGTCCCATCTTGAAGGATCTTGAAGGTATTAAAAATGTAAATATGCGGCCTATTTACGATCTAATTTATGCAAACACTTCCATTTTTTAATATTTTTTTAATTACAAAATTATTACAAGAATCCTTCTTCCTTAGCTTTCAATAATGGAAAAATATTACACAATCAGATAGATGATAGAACAATGAAAATGGGGTACTTACGGATTAAACCGTCAGTCATTTTCGACAAATCAAGAAACGATCGCCATTAGATCGCCTACTCACCGAAATTTGTTTAACACGCATTCAAAAGTATTGAGGAATTTCGACCACCATAATGAAATTTGGCGTGGTTGGCGCGTAGTTGGCTAAGTTCGGTCTAATACTTAAGCACCGAAAATGGTTAGAATATTGTGTCAGACAGAGGACCGTTTTCAGATTCAGTTCAATATTTGAGGCAACAGTGCTATCTGTTGGTGGAAAACAGGCAAAGAGCATTTCAGAAAATTATTACAATTCAGAAAAAATTCGCAGGACTGTTAAACTTGTTTAATTAAGAATAGAATTTGTTAAATTTGGGAGGAAAGTATTTTTTTTATTTTGTTTTACAGTTTCATAAGGCAGGAAAATATTAAAATTTAGCTTAATTTTTAATTATTTAAAATTCTAATTAAAATTTCAATATACAAATGTAATATATATTATTTTTTGTGGGCTGAAGGTAGTTTAGATGACATAGAAAACATTTTGAATTTTTAAGTTCGTTTTATTCCATCACGGAAGATTACCATTTATTTACAGGAGCACGGACAAGTTTCGTCCGCACACAGCGTGGTAGAAAAGCAGAAGAGTAAAGAAGGGAGGGAAATCATTAACCCGGTCTTAAATATCATAATATTTTTATAGGGAAAATATTGTTTCACAGTGCTTATATACAATGAGATTTCGATGAGGATTTCCACGACACAGCTTAAATAGACAAAGGAAACACAGGGATTATTTTAAAGGAATGTGCTTGGCTGGACAACTTTCATCTTTCACACGGAGCGTGAGATTTAAGGGACTATTAGCCGAGCCAGAAATTTTACAAAGCTTCTGTTGAATTAATTAACTAGAACAAGTGGAATGAATCAGGAAATAAGTGGATAGTCTTAGAATGAAGTTATTATGGGCTAACTTAAATTGAAAGTTAAGAAATTAATTGGATTTAAAGTAGAGTTTAAAATATCAGTACACACACACACACACACACACACACACAGGTTGTGAGGTCCATATTCCCACCCGCCAAGACATGCATGCGCTAAAATTGGTTACTGTAAGTCAAATGGCCTGACTTATAGAACACCAACAAACATATCTTAATCTTTATAATTAATATAGAATTTTATTTCTGTGCCAAATTTTGGTTTCAATTAATCTGTAGGAAAGGGTTTTCCCAATGCGTGTTCGATTTTATACTATGAAGCTCAAAACACGGAAGCTAATATGCGGAACTTTGAAAAAAAATATTATACCGCTCATGGCGCTCACGAATCCGAAGTTCACATTCTCATGCGGGACGGGGGGGGGGAGGATATCACCTTCGTTAGGATGTGCGTGAAACTTTCGACGAGACCTACCCGCTATTTTTTTTTTTTATTTTTTACGCTCGATGGTATTTTCCAAAAAACAAACAGCGTAGCAGGAGCAACAACGTATAATAAACCCAAGAAGGGAGTAATAATATCTGCGCGCGTTTCGCGTGCGTGACTTCGCCGCGGTTTTTTCTCTATTCAGACCCCCCATTCGCGCAGGCGCCGCAACGATCAAAAGCTCGTCCGTGAGGGAACCGAATCCCGCGCAAGATCGACCTGGTCGTGTAGTCCATCGAGGTAGTATGTAGAAAACGCTCGACCCGGACTGATGTGCGACTTGCCCGGATTATCGCTTGGCCGGATACTCAGGAAATGCTTCTCTTTTTTCCCGCGATAATTTCCCTCACGATGCGTTCTTTTTAAAATTCTGCTTCAGGTGCTGGAAAAAAAAGTGGTGTTCTGTTGTGTGCTTGTGAAAAACAGTTCTCCAAATTTGGATACGATTCTGCTGGAAGTGGAATTATTATTTATGCATTCAACAGTTGTGTTAATCTTTACCAAGTAACGATCCGTTCTAATTGCTGCAGTTATTCATTGAGATATTTTTTTCGCTGGAAAAAGTTTCAAATCTATATATTTTTTATGTGTTCAAGATTTTGGATTTCTCGTTAGCACCGAAAAAAATCTGTCTCTCTGATTCCTTTTTTCTGAAAAGAAAATCTTTTCTTATATTTTTCTCACTTTTTATTTGTTATATTAATTTTGAAAGTATCCGGAGTGTCTGGGAAAATTTCGTCTTGTGAGAAACGAATAAGTAGCTGATGATTTTTCAGAATTAGTCTATAGATTAGACTGCAATTTTTTTTACATAATTGCATGATGATGTGTTCAATTAAATGAGCGTTTGCACAAAATATATATCTGTGTATCTGTGTGTTGCACCTTTTAACTCATAGTCGAATATTTTATTCCAAGGTTAGCAGAAAAATATAAATCATAATCAGAGTTTTTTAAATATATAAATGCATGTAAACCGTTCAATTGAAGTAATATTTGATAGTCCATTATTTTAGCAATCTAGAGAAAATATTTTACATTCTATGCCACATAAATTGCCAAAAATTTGTCAGGAATTATCAAAGTTTCCATTTTATTTAATAGGCATTTCCTACAATCTCGCAAATACTAAATGTATATATTTTTGAAAACTTCTGCTTTAGTAAAAATTCGAAAAGAGTAATTTAATGCATCTCCATTACATTTTAATAGTATTTTTAACTGATGTTTTTTTATCAGCACCAATTTCTTTCTACGAATATAAATTCTAAAATATTCTGATTCTATTGCACGAATTATATTTGCGTTCAAATATCTGTAAAGTTTTCTTCTAAATTATAGAAGTATCACTGTCTTTATTCTTGTTTCATTCTATATAAATAATACAAAATTAAAGAAAAAATTTAGAAAAAGGAAGCATAAGTCTCATAAAAGTGAGAAAAACCAATAAATGTAAAGTAATTAAATACTGCACGAAACAAAGCTGTTACTGCCAAATACTTCACAAATCCTTTTTGTATTTATTATACTCAAAACTCTAAATAATATGCATGAATTTATATAAAAAAAATTGTCATACGTTTGTCAAAAATAATAACTATTCCCTCCCGAATATTTGTTTTGCAATTAGTAAATTTTCATTAGACATATATTTTTCTTAGTACAAAATAATAATTTCAATATATTAAATTGCCTTATAGTTACTTTTTGGATAAAAAGTGTTTCAAAATAACCAGTGGAAATTGTTATCGTTATTGCAGGATACATTTTTACAACTGACTTAGAAGTTAATATAATTATTTAAACCTTTAATGATTCGAAAACATTTGTCATTAAATGATAAAATTTAGAATTGCCTAAAATATATATTCATAAAATCAAAATCGTAATAATATATTCAGAGCCAGAAAATTTTCTAAAATTATCATTAGTGTAAACTTACCCTGAAGATAACTTTTCAGAAACAACGTAATATTTTTTGAACTAAAATATTTCCGATTGCACTTGGAATTTTGAACAGATTGAATAAAATATAAACTAGAAGCCTTCCTTCTAAAAGTGAAAAGAAGATCTTCAAGTACGTAAGGAATATTTTGTTTGAAGTGAAATATTTGCTCTACACGCAGGATTCGAAGATTGAAGGCAGATAGCTTTAGGATATGTGAAAATTTAACTCTTTCAACACAGTTACAGTTAAATATTTCCAATAAGATTTAATGCTTTTAAATTCATAAAATATTATTATTTATTAATCTTTTGTTTAAACAGATTTTGCATAAACTCCTGAATCAGCATTCTTTTTGTCTTTTAAACTATGAATTGATCGATTACGATGTTGAATAATTGGTTATAAAAATTAAACAAATGAGCAACGTTTGTATATCTTTCTCCTTAAAGTATCCTGCTTCTAATGAATGTAAAATTTTTGATCTGCTTAAATTTTTATTTCCGTCCATTTTCAATATTCTTTTTTAAATACGCACATTGATTCAGAATGCCAGAAGCTGCTTTACAAAAATTGCCATTTATCTTAGATAGTAATCGTTTGCGAAAATTTTTCTGTTATCAAACGATTTTAAAAGATATTGAGAGTGAAATTCTTATGTGATTTTTAAAGGACACAATTTGAGAGATATATCATTTGAAATCATTTTCATTAGTTTCTTTACTATATTTGAAATACGAGTATTCATATAAATATGAAGAAACGTTTTATAATAGAAGATATTTTTAAAAAATTCGTCTTCAGTAGTCTTATAAAAAAAAGCAAATGGAAACCAAGAGATGTATTAAAACTTGTTTCTAGAAAAGTTTTATAAGTTTGATTGTTTAATTAGCTGAGGATCATTTATATATTAATCTATATATATATCTACAAAATAATTAGATATACCTTCTCTGATGTAATAATTTTATTAAGTGTGAAGGCTCTAAAACTTCAATGAATATATCATCGATTTTCATTTTATATTTACTGATCTAGAAAAAAGGATCCCTTCTCCAAAAATTTGGAAAGTTGTAAAAAAATTCGATTTGTTCCTTTATTTACTATCAGTCAAATAATTTCGAATAGTTTGTGCCACTGAAGCGTTTATTTGCTGTTAAAACTAGAAGATTTGAAATTATAGTATTAAGAATTGCAATATAATAGTATCTAAGTTCAAATATCAGGCTTTATGAGAAGTATCCATGCATAAATAATTTTAAGTAAAGAAAATGCAATAAATGAATTACGTCTAGTAATAGAAGTTATTGTAAGAAAACCAAAGAAATTTCCTTTATGATATTTATTAAAATATTTCTAGCACCATTCATTATATTTGCATCAACAATAACAGCAAAAAAATAATTTGATTAGTATTGAATTCAAATATTATCTGTGTGTTTAAAATTCTTTGCTATAAGCTAAAATACGACTCATTTCACCAAGTAAGAAGAAAAAATATTACAGTGTATATCGTTTTCAATTTTGAAAAGTCTTTTTCCGAAAAAAACTCTCTTCAATTTCCTCTGAAAAAGATAAGTTAAGAAATAGGAATTACGAATTTATTATTTTAAAACATTCATCTGTTTTTAAAATCGAAAAAGAAATTTAGCAATTCTATGAGTTAGCGAGTATTTATAGAAACAGTTTCTAAAATCGTTTGATACTTTAGAACGACTGGTTAAAAAATTGTTCTGAGTTGAAATATGAATTTAAAAAAATAATTTCGATTTCAATGAATGATGAATAAAACGTAACAAAACTTCACCTTCTTTAGGAATATATGAAATATATAAAAAACTGGAATCTCTAAAGAATATATTCTCAAATCATTTCCATCATTGTTCATTGACTGAGGAATAAAACTAGTGAAGACGAATTTAGTTCATGTAGCAAAACAACTGCTTTTCGTGTATTTGTCCGTATTCAAATAGAAATAACTTCGAATGTAGTTGAAATGTTAGAGAACCGTCGTCAGTTGATGTCTTAGTGTCCACAATTGGTCTTTGTGAGTCCAATCAACCACGGAGTAAGCCAATGGAGGATCCAGTTCTGGCCTTAGTGAGCATCAAATAGAGATCTGACAAGAGGCCAAACAAATCAGTGCTGGATGGAATTATTCGAGATTTTCTCCGAGAAATGAATAATGAATTTTGATTTGGTGAATTCAGCTTAATTGGAATTCTTCCTCTTCGCTGCCCTCAAGGTTTGAGTTGAGTTAATCAATGGCTGCCGTTGGAATTTGGTCGCAAGCCGGTGCTTCGACGTATCCAGAGCAATTACCGGGAGAGTTTTTGCTGGATTATGGGTGTACGTCGTAAGTAACAGTTTTTATACTATCTCATAAATTTCCTATCAGTTTTTTTATCTCATAAAATAGATTTTTTTCTCTTTTTTATCCAAAGCGTGTCACATTTGATGAATGGATGTGTAAGTGTTTGAGCTTAATATTCCATGCAATGATTTAGAATTCTTAAAAACCTAATTTTGAAATATTTTAGCTCGTAAAAGAGCCGATCAACACCAAATTGCTCTTATGGAATACCCAGTGAAATTCAGGAATCATGAATTGCTATTTAACGAGATTTTTATTTCATTAATAAAAAATGCTTAGTACAATTATTATTTATACTTATTATAATTTATTATTAGCAATGCTTTGTACAATTTATTAATTGTGTAATAGAAGAAATTACTTTTTTTCCTCTCCAATAGCATGCGAGGGACACTTATTAAATTTATGATTATATATATATATATATATATATATATAAATTTTTCTGATATCACAAAGCATTTATTTAGATATTTATTCGAATTAAAGATTCAAAAATCCTTTTTTTTAACAAAAAGAAATTAAGGAACCCTTGGTTTTTCAAAAAGCTGCTTACTCTCTAACCTATAATTTTGAATTTTGTTATATAAAATTAGTTAAACACACGGATTTCTACATTTTTTTCACATTAATGTAATTTTTTGTATTGAATTAATAATTTTGAATCAATTTCCTAAGAACTATTAAGATTTCTAGTTATTGGAAACATTGCAGATAAAAAATATCAGCATGGATTAGTATAACTTAATGTAGAGCGGAAGTGTAGATTTAAGATTACCTAACAGAATTGTAAAAATATGGCTTAAATAATTTCAAAACATCAGAATCATATAGAAAAAAGAATAAAAAAGCTCTATTCTATTTGTATTCAAATTAGAAATGTCTTCAAGTCTTTTTTAGACTACTTTATCATATACAATCAACAAAAAGATGACAAAGTTATAACTATTGTATATAATGGAACTATCTTTTATTTTGTATTCTGTTAATTTGCATTACATGATTAATTTTTCTAATTTTCATAAATTAGCTGGTGCTAATATCTGCTAAAGTCAAATATTATAATTTGATTGATAATTTTATGTTTGGAAATGGTTTTAATAGTTCCTGATTTCTTCCAGCATGAAAGTATCTATACTTACAAATGATCTCAAGTTTTTAATCATGTCAAATTTATTATATTTTAATTTGTGTGTTAACTTATTTAGATTAGAATAGTTTCTAATATTTTAATCATTCCTTTTTAGGATTTCGATATAAACTATACTAAATAGGTGGAATTTAAGTGTTGAAATGAGGCAAATGATTTTTACATTTAAATTTTTTTCTTACTTCATCGAAAAGAAGCATATCGAATGACTTTAATCATGATTGTATCACCAAGAATAAAAATTATCTTTTTAATTCTATTTTCGTTACGCGATTTGATAAATAATCGTTTGCTAAATTTAATGGGGAAAAAGAATTCTGATTTTCAACAGCACTGATGAGTGAGACGATGAAAAATAATGGAAAACGTTACTGGGAAGAGGAACTTAGAAACATATTATAAATTTTTTAACGTAATATAGTTATGCGATCTTTAATTTGAAATAAAATGTATTGAATTTTTTATTCAAAAACTCTTTTCAACTATAATTAAGTATTCTATCGAGAAGTATAACATATATTTATGGATCGGGTGTAAGCATTATTATTAATTATATAAGAAAACATCTTCAAAAATTCCAATATAACCTTACGTCACTATTGTCATACTTTTATAATCATTATTATATCTGTTCGTTAAAATTTTGTATGTATAGGTATTTTTACTTCAAATATAAAATAAGTGCATGCGCAAATTAATGCGTATTTTACACTGATGTGATTGATTTATTATTACTAATAATAAGTCTGATAAGATAACCAATTAATCAATACATCGCATTCGTTTAGTATTATTACTATTAACCACAATTAATCTTAATAACAACTGATTTATCAGATTCACAATAAAGTTTAAACTGAAATTGCAATATACAATAGAAAATGTGAAATTATTTGCAAAAATAACTAACATGTAATCTTTTTTTAAAAAAACTATTATGTCTCTACGTAAGTTTAAAAACCTTTTTATGAATTGCTATTAAATATTTTAAGAAAGAATTATTTTCCAGTAAATATATTATATAAGTGAATCATTTTACTTATAAAGAATATAATTACTACATGCCTTCCTCATAAAAAAATTTACAAAAGAAAGTTACGTTTTTTTCATCCTTATAACCTGCCTGGTGAATTTACATTTTGCATAAACTGAATTTTCATCCAGATACAAAAGGTTCATTAGTTACCATGTGTGCAATAAAATAAAACTCTTTCTTATGAAAATTAGATTCAATTTTATTTTGTTTTTATTTGGTATATAGTAATAACATAATCTAAACATAAACGAAAAATTCCAAAATTTATGTTAATGATATTTTTTGTTTATTTATAACATCATTATCATTTAAACTTTTTATTAGATTTTAGTGCAGCGTAAAATTTTTCTGAAGAATGTACAATTTAGATTTTCAAACTTAATCTTATTTTTTAATTACCTTTTGTCGTTAATTTTATCCCTTATTAAAATACTCTTTTTGGAAAGATTTTTGAAGAATTGTTTAATTAAATTATATGAATAAAAAAATTTCATGATTTTTAACTTCTTTTTTCGCTGTTTGAACCATTTAATTTAGGTAAAACTTATTATTCTAAATAGATGTAATAATTAGTTTAAAATTTAGTATTGGAAAAATCAATATTTCAGTATCATAACTTCACTGTGTTTGAAAAACACTATTTATCGATTAGTATCGATTTGTACAAGCGCATCATAAAAATAGTTTTTCAAAGTTAAAATACTTCATTAATGCAGCATAATCCCAATTATATTTATTTCTTCCAGAAAGGGGAAACAATTAAATTCTGCCTCTGAGGATTAAAGTTTGTTAACAAATTTTTCGTATGCATTTCCCTTTATTCTTTCTGATCATTTTGCTGACGTTTTAGCGCTAACAAATAAAAGGCTAAAAAAAATAGCCTTAAAGAATGTTCGTTTTAAGGATAAATTTAAACTTTAAATTAAAGTTAAAAGTTTTTAATTTTCTTATAAATTTATTCGAACAATTAATGTATATAAAACATTCAGACAATTGCATTTATAAAATTTCTGATTAAGAAAAATAATTATTCATTGATTGAATTATCTTTTTAAGAATCCATTCTTAAAATTGAAGTAAATGTTGTATAATTTTTGAGTTAATTTTTATAATCAGATGAAAGACGGTTAAGAAATAAATTTTAATGGCAAATTAAAGCTAACTGTTTATATTACTTAATTATTTATTATTGTTTTTCTAATATTTCCATTGTATTTTTAAAAATATTTCTAAACTATCGAAATGCAAAAAATGATGTTTCGATTCTAAATTTATTTCAGTAGAAATAGTATTTTTTTATTTATATTTATAAACTTCTACTTTTATTTACTTTTTAATTTATTTTTTAATAAAACTCAATTTATTTTTCATTTAAAAAATATTGCATTTATTTTTATTAATACTGTTTTAATAATTCATTTACTAAATGTTACTTTAATGAACTACTAAGAAAATTCTGGTATGCTGACTGAATAAATTGATTTATCAAAAAATCCAGTGTTTGTTTTCTGTCTGCGAATTCATTTAATTTTTCTATTCAGGATAAATAAATTCAATTTGTAGCTGGGAAAATATTAGGAAAAGTTTGGTTTGTTGAAGAAAAATAAATCATCCACCGTTATTAAAATAATTGTTATAAAAGAGCATTAAAATACTTCGTATAATATCATTCTGAAAATATTATTCGGGAGAAAACTTCTAATTCCATTTCAATATATAAGAATAATATTTTTAAATCATGAAAAATTATTAAATTAATTTAAAGCGTATGAGAATTTAGTAATTTTTTGTGTTTCATTTTAATGGCTTTTTAATTAGTTAAAGTCTAGATTAAATTATGGAAAGGAAGTTGCGTTTGTTATGATAGACTTAGAGATATAGATTAACTTTTCATTGTTTATAATATTTTTCCATTTAAAGCATTTTTAATTTTAATTTAAAAATTTCAGTATAAAATGAATGTAATAAAAATATCATTGCAATATAAATTCAATTATAGTAATTATAGTCTTGCATTATAGTCATTGCAGTATAAATTATGAAAAAAAACTGAAACGCTTTAACGAAGTTATAGTTATCTTGAAATTTTTTAATCCCGATTTGAGGTATAACTTTTGGTTTTCTTATTAATTTCTCCACTTATGGCATATCATCTCCGCTTTTTTTTCTTAAAAATTCATACTTTAAAATAGGATTTCTATGTTAAATAATCGAATTTTTTGTAAATATTAAATTTTATATTGTTCAATATTTTTAATGTCGGAATAGTTTTTTTCTAATCAACTGTTTAAAATTTGTTTCAGCGTTCCATTGATGAAAATCTGCGTTCATATAATAAATGTATCATTATCTTCTTTCATACTATTTTACTGCATAAAAAGCTATTTTCTCAAAATCTAAATTTCAGAAAACCTTCATGAAAACTTAAAATCAATTGCATATTTTTATTTTTATTTTATATTATAATTTCTTAATATAATCTGATGCTCTTGAGCATTCAGAATAATCAATCTATTTATTAAAAAAGTCTTATTTTCTTCGCGTCATAAATGACGCGAAGAAAAATTGAGAAGTTCGTGTTATATTTGTTGAACTCCAGGATTTAAATACTGGATGAAAATAATACTTATTTCTTAATTTAGGGATTAGTATTTTTATCAACAAAATTATGAAAGAAAATGTTTTGTCAATTTCTAAATCAGAATTTTTTTGTTTTATTCCATTTTTTAGTCAAAATATTTTTTAAAACTTTAGATCAAAGAAATAATATTAAATTGATCATAAAATAGTTTTTAAGTTGAAAAGTTGAAATCTAATTACCTTTCTCAATTGCTAAATTTAATTTATTTTTAAATATATGAATATTTTGTATTTTATTATATTTTATATTATTTATATAAAATAAAAATGTTAAAAAATTTTATATTTATTATAATTTATATCACTTATATAAAACAAATTAAATAGATATATTGAAATATTTAATATTTTGTCATTTATTTATTTTAATCCCTAATAACACTTTATAAATTATAATCCCATTTGAGATTTTTACCTTATTTTTTGCCGAATTTTATACTTGATTTGGAGGATTCCGCTTAAATCTATTAAAAAATTGTTTTACTTACTCTTAATTATCTCTATTGGTTAAAAATTATGATATTTGAATGTGCGCTCGTCTGCATTTGAACGTTTGTTGGGGCTGCAAAAGTTACATAGTTTGAAGTAGAATTACCAAAAGTTGAATATATATTCTTAGGAGAATATAAATGCGTAAAAAATTAATTTTTAATTTTTTTTAAATCTTACTTAGAAACTAAAATTTTTTAAACTTAAACGATATTTTGACAATTCTTAGCTATAAAAATCAATAATATTATTACATAAAAATGATTATTGCTGTTTTACATTCAAAAAATTTTCCTATTTAATAAAATCAATTTAACTGTCAACCGGAAATTTTCTGAATCTTGATATTTTTCAAATCATTAGTATGATATTTAAAAATATATTTTGAAGTAGTACATTTAATTGTTGAAAAAATTGTTAATAATACTAGGTTCAACAGTAAAAGTAACAAGTAACAATAGATTTTATTACTGAATTGAAATTTAAGCCATTTTCATTGTTTCATCAAAAATTTTATCAATGGTTTTCTTCCATTGTTGAAAATTCAAGACGAAGGATTCTAATTCAGATCTGTATAGTTTACAAGAAGAATATAAGCATGAAGTTAAAGTATTGCGGAAATTAGAATGAATTTAACCTGGACAGTTACGTTTTCTTTGTCCCTACGATGTCATGTGACTTGACTCTATAATGAATGCACAGTAAACAGCACAGACGTAAGTCTATTTAAATAATACTATTTTGATATTTATCTATATCTGATGCCTAAAAATTATCTCTTGAAAATTTAATGAATAAATTATGCATAAAAATTGAACTGAATATAAGCGAAAGCAGCATTTTGCAGAAACAGCTGGTCATCAAATGTAAATAATTATTTTTAAAAGCATCTTTTATTTTATTTATTTTATAAATTTCAAAGATGTCGGTAAATATATTATTAATCAAATAGTTTTGCAATGTCTGTATTCACTTGAAAGTCACAAATAATGAAAGTTTGAATTTATTAATTCGATTCGAGTAATTTAATGCCATATTCCTTGTTAACATTATAATACATTCGACAATCTCTGTCTAATCTTTTACATTTAATCTAATTTACTTAATTCTGATGAAATAAAATAGGCTGAATAATACTTTAAAAGGATTCATATGCCATTAGAGTAAGACATTTTACTGGGAAATTAATACACTGACTCTTATTGCCGAAAATAGAATTAATCAACATTTGGCTTTGGCAGTTAAATGACCTCCTCCTGTGAAATGCTTAAATGTCTGAAAATACGTAATGGCATAAGCTGACTATAAACGACTCTAATAAAATAATTCAGTTGTTCGAAATATTTAAAGATAAGTATTAAATCTAGCTTTTTGTACATTTAAAGAAATAATTGTAGTATAATATTATTTATATTTAATTAAAAGAATGACTTAAGAAAAACAGCTTTAATCTTTGTATAAATTTTAAATATAATCTCCGAATTATTTTATTGCTGTAAATACAAACACTGAGTATGTGTAATTTCGTTGTAATTAGAAACAACAAATATTTATAATCCTTCTATGTACCTTGCAAACATCTTAAAGGATAAATATTTAAATTGCATATTAATAATTCAAATTTTTATCATTAATTCTTGCTACGAAAATTATAAATATTAACATCGAGTTTATAATTAAATTAATTATAGCAGATATCTAGTTTGACAGGAGAAAACTGTGAATAAATTATGAAGCTAAATTGATTTATCAATGTAATCCAATAAAATATTATAATTCGGCCTGTTTTTATAATAAAATCACGAGCATTAAAAGTCTATTATCTGCTTTGTTAGTTATTCTCGTCGTGAATTTATTTTAAGAATTATTCTTCAAATGAATATTATTTACTCAGATTTATTTTCAGCTGCATTAAATTTAAATGCTTGTACAAGAACTAAGATGAAATTTAATTACATATTTCTTTCTTTTAGTGGCAAGCTCAAGTAAAAAATCATAAATAAGTTTTGTCTTTTTGTGATAAAGTTTTAATATTTATATTTATATTTGTGATTATGTTGTGGCAGTCACAGATGTTTTACTGGCAGAATTTTTCCATCTGAATTCATATTGGTATGGATTATAGATTAATAATTTGTAAGAATTTGATTCCTATTCAGGATCTAAACAACCAAAAAAAAAGATTATATTCTTACAAAATTACAAAAAATGTACTCTCTAATTTGGAAAAAGTTTATTGTTGATAAGAAAAGCTTCAAATCGTATTTTTATTTTATTCCGAATTAATCTCTCTTTTCTCTTATCACCTCTCAAGAAATTTACTCTCTAATTCTCAAAAAAGTTTATTGTTGATAAGAAAAGGATCAAATCCTAGTTTCGTTTTATTCCGAATTTATCTTTTTTTATTCTTCTAATATTTCCTTATATTGTAAAGAAAAAATGCACTTTCTCTTTTTAATACAGATATTTTGAATATCTTCTTGCTTTTTAAGGTCATAATTTGCGACTCACCGGTGACAAACACTTATTATCTAATTAGCTCACACCTACTGTCTAATTAGTCCGGACCTACTGTGTAATTATCTACTTAAATGGTATCAATTAGATAGATGATTTAAATTTTCCCACCCCTTCTACTTTCAAGAAATAGAAAAGACGGCAGACAATTAATTAGAGAAATTATTTGAATCTCGGTTGTTAAACCATGGTTAAGGACAGGTTAACACTTTTATACAGTTAAGGACAAAAATAACACTTTTGATTCTTACAGAAGAAGAGAATTTTGCTTCTATGGATTCACTCACTTTAAAAATTGAAGGAAGTGTAATCACTTTCACTTGTTCTTTAATAATAGAAATATTTTATGATAAAAGCTGCTTCAAAATATATCAATCCAACGTATTCCATATTCCTTATATATAATGATAATTGAATACACAATGAAGTATGATGCGCCTTATATTGTTTTATACCTTATATTTAAAAATAATAACTTTGTTTTATGGAGAAAATAATTAGTTTAATTTATTTAAGCATTGTAATACCAGATATACAATTATGACGTATTTTTAATGACTTTATTTCCCGGAGATAGACTCCAAAAGTAGAAACTAGAATTATACACTCTCTAAAATATCCCCAAGGCTTAAGTTAACAAAGGTAATCAACTGGGCTCGTATCACTTGTCACAGGTAATAAGAAAATAAGTAGAAATTTTTTTGTATATGCTCTGTATGTAATGATCTGGGTTTGTATATTTCTTCCATCACGCATTCTTCGAAATGTTGAAATTTATTTGCTAATGTATGAAACTGCTTTAGTTATCCCTACTATAACGTAAGCGACATTTGAGCTGCATAAATGGCTTGAATCGTGTGATTGTCTTTTGCATTCATCTTAAAAGGCCCATTTCTTGATAAATTTGTTGCACGCTCTAATATACTTACTTGTATTATTTATACCAAGTTATGTTTATTCTATACAAAGACATATATTTGAGCCCAAAAAATTTATTTATTCTAAAAAATAAAAGTAACTGGAGAAATGATATTGTCTGCTCTATACGTTAATAAAGTATATATTTAATGGAATCTTAGCTTAAATATCAAAAAAAAAATTGTCATTTGAAGTTTTAACTGTAGTAATTTTATTATTCAGAGATAATTAATTGGAAGGACTAATTAACCTGTGGATTATTTTCTTTAACGCTTTTTTTAATATATAAAATTGTTTGGTTCATTCGTAAAGTTAGATAACTCAGAAGGGTCTTATTGGTATACTAAAATAGTTTTCTTTATATACCCTTAAAACTATTCAATTGACTCTCATATCTAATGTTCAATTTATTCTTTTTTCTAATTTATTGTAAGTATAGTGCTTTTTGATGCGAATCTCCAACCGGATGTCTTGATGTTTTTGGAAATATACAACTAAATGTCTTGCGCAACGTAAAACATTCTAAAAGCTTTGAAATTTCCTAAGAAATGAAATTGCAACACACTCCCTAGTGCCTTGTCTAATGTGGCTGAAGGACTGGTCACATAACAAAACATCTGAATTGGCCGGAGTTCTATGAATCCATTTCTTTGCTCACCAATACTAGAAGGCAAAGTTTTTGTCGAAAATTCATTGTTATAAGTATTGAGTGTTAAGCCTTCCATTTGTCTCAGTGTGATACGCAGGCGCGGTCCGGTAAATCATACAAGCAATTCCCACAAACGAGTCGAGTTAAAATAGAAGAGTCTTCATTGGTAGTTTATATACATCTATATATTGCACTGCAGACTTTTAAGAATTTATGTGAGAAAAAGAAAGGAAATAAACTGTTCACATTTTAACTTAAATTGTGTAACACTTGACTAAATTGCAGGAAACAAACAAAACATTAAAGGTACTTGTCCGTTACCCGGACTCCAACGGAAAATCGCCAAATAATGTAGAATTCCGCCAAATTTCGTACAATGATTTTAAAGCGCGAAACCACAAAACTCCTTTGGCGATTTTTCACTGGCACCCGGGTAACGGAAACGTGTCCATTAACATAAATCTTAGGCTTAGTTTTTAAGAAAATAACCTCAAACTAATTTTATTTTTCCATGGTAAATGATTACACTGATGTGAATAGGTGACCTTATAATAAGAGTCGGAACTTACAGTTCTTGTGTTTTGAAAAAAATATGTAGTAGATGACTTGAAAAACACTTTCTCTTCCACATTTAAATTCGATAAAAGAAAAATAGGCGAGATAGTTCACGAACCAGATACTCAGGAGTGTACTCTATGCTGAAAAAGCTATGATAACTATTCCATCTAGATACTTTCTGCTTATCAATACTCAATAAAAACTATCTTTACTCATCAAATCACAATCCTATCTACTTTGGAGAAAGCGAAACTTCTTTTTCCAATGTATAATGCACCAACGAACCGCACCATCCAGTTGAACACGCTAATGACTTTCGAGTTAATTCTGAGAAGGCATCAGTTGCCCGAAGAATCTCAGTCAATAAGTCGAGATTGCCAGCTTCGAAACACAAATTTTGCGAAGGAATAAGCGTATGCGACGTGAGAGGCACTCCTCGATCCCGTTCTGTTGGCTCAATCGATAAGATTGGTGCGAGAGATTTCACGGGCAAAGCCTATTTCGTTAAAAGAGCTCTTAATTTAAAGGCTCATCTGGCGAGGGTGCGGGACGTGGCTGGAATGGCCGGGGTGGTTTTACTCGGAGGTGAAGGAGCCATAAAGATGGAATGATGTCTGGCCTCGTAAAGAACCTGATTGCAGTTCTTTTGTGTGTGTGATTGGTGGATTTGAGCGTGGGAAGTATTGATATTAAGCACAGAAGATGAAAAAAGAGCATACAGAGCGTTGTTACGCTTTGGCTAAAATTGCTTATTGAACCAATTTTCGATGGGGCAAGTTTTGAAGTAATCATTGTTATCTGGTCATCAGTTAAAGAATTAAATTTATGTATTGAAAAAAAAGAAGATTATGTGATAGAAATTTGATGAAATTTTGTTTTTCCTATCATTTATGTTCTGAGCTGGAATATATTTATGAAGTGATAATGGACTTTAGCGTGGAAAATAGTGTAATAACATAATATAAAAGTATCGTGTGCAAGGGATTAAACTATTCATCGTCAACTATTCATCAGTTCAATGATTATCTTTCAATTTATATATCGAGGTAAAAAGGATTGTGTAAAAGTTGTTGTTGTTGTTGTTTCTAATGGCACTTGCCTATGGACAAGCTCGCTGCTGGACCCAGCAGCAGATTTAAGCCGAGTGAAGCGTCTCTTGTTTCAAGTAGCGCCAACTAGGGCCAAGAGTACGACTTTTGCTACACACTCATCTCATTCGCTTGCACAACCCCTTTTTACAGGGGGGCACATTCACACATCTCACAGATAGTACACAGAATAACAACCATGCCCGAACCAGGACTCGAACCCGGGACCTCCTGAACACGAGGCAGACGCGCTACCCCTGTACCAGCAAGCCGGCTTGTGTAAAAGTAACTTTATGAAACTTTGCTTTTTCCATCATTTGTGGGATGAGTTGAAATAATATATTGGTAATGAACTTTAGCGTGGGAAATAGTATATAAATGATATAATACAGAGGTATCATGGGCAATCTTTTAAACTATTCAAAGTTAACTGTTCATCCATTCAATGATTATCTTCCAATTTATTTATTGGAAAATTATCTATTGATGAGAATGTACTTATGTAACAGAAACTTAATGAAATTTTGTTTTTTCCATCTGCGTACTGAATTCGAATGGAGTTATGAATTGATAATGGACTTAAGTGAGAACATGGAATAATGGTATGAACGGTATAATCTGGAAGTGTCGTGACAAGCTTTCATATCATTCATCGTCAACTGTTCATTAGTTCGATGAAAAAAAATTATATTGAAAAATTTTCGATGTTCTTTAAAATTATATTGAAAAATTTTATGTTAAGAAAAACGGGGTTCTATGGTAGAAACTTCAAGAAAACTTGTTTTTTCTCTCATATATGTATATGAAAATAAGCATTTGCTTAATTAGAATCAATAAATAAAGATAAATATATTAATAATGTCCAAAGCATCTTTGCATAGTAAGAATCATAATTAATATGATTATAATTATATTTGAAATCGCAAATTAGCATGTAAATGATAAATGAATTTTAGATAAGTAGTTATTTGATTTACTTACAATCTTTATGTATTGCTGCATGTATTAGAAAAACGTTTATTATAAATTTAATTATAATTAGGAAAACGTTTAAGCGGAATTAGGAAGACGTTTAAATGAAAGTAATAAACGTTTAAACGGAATGATGTAATTAGAAAAGGTTTAAACGGATATATTATATCAGGAAACGTCTAAATTATATTTGGGAAAACTTTACAATCAAATATGTCAGAACATCTGAATAATAGAATATTCTGAAAGGGATCGATGTCTGCATCAGTGTATGTGCTATTATTCAATGTCATATTTTTGCTTCAAACTTTCATATTTTATTAAACCAAGATAAATACCGATTCTTCATTATTCTAGATAATTCTTCAAATAGACTGGGATTAATTCAAAACAAAGCGACTTTTAATGTATCTCTTTTATAAATTCTTAGAAATGTGATGATATTTAGGACCTCAGTGAAGACAGCGTTGTTGTTGATAAAAGATCAATCGATGACACTTGTTTCCCATTCAAATAATTGCTCCCATCCCTCAAGCAATCGCAAGCAAATTAGAAAAGTCAGCTTCGGAAGAGTAATCTAATTGTCTGAAAGAAGCCATCAACTCTGGCACGGTTCAGTGTAACAAATGGAAGGGTACAACTGCCCTAAAAAGCATTTCTTATTTTTGCCTAAACAACAATTGAAACATTTCTATTTATTCTTTGTGACCGTCAGAACACACCATTCAACTTTCGTCCATTTAGAGCTCCATTTTACTCATTGTTCCAGTTGAAGAGTTTTCTTGAAGTAGCTGCCAACATTTTCTGTCCACTTATTTCTTGTGGTAAACATTTGGTCACTTCTATCAACAGTTATAACGAGACTTGTTTAGTTGGTGCTGGATGTTTCAGAACCAGAAATGATTTTTTTTCATTTCTTTTGACAATATGTCTGTATATTTCCTTGCTTCAAAGATTATTTTGTTTTGATTTTTGCCTTTTACTTCTCTAGAAAGTGTTGAATTCAAGGAAATGTTTTTAATCATCAAAATATTCGAACACAAGATTTTGACATATTTTTATTTTATATTTCTAACTTCCTCGAGTTCGAAAAAACACATTTTTTGGATTATATTTATTTTTTATCTGTCTGCGAATATGATGTCACAAAAACACTTTGAGTTAGGCGAATAAAATCTGGTTTGTGATCTTAACGTCGTATTTATAGAATTCTATCAAATATTTTCTCTCGAAATCAATTTTCTGGGAGTCTTTCTGTCTGTCTAGCAGACTGCTTAAATATTTGCTAATGACCAGGATTACTACAAATTATTAATTCTTTTTAAATATTTAAAAGTTGATAAGCAGTTTATACATCTAAACTGGATGCGAATAAAACTTTTATTCGAATCCATTTAAAGGTTGAAAGTTTCTTGGTTTGCCGATTGTTTTGCATGCATATAAAAATTATAGTTTCTTAAAAATGTAACCACATAAATAAATGAAACTTTAATGGGATCATATTTATAAAGTTTAAGTTTTGTATCAAATTTCATATTTAAAAAGTTGAAAATAATTATTCTAAATACGTATTCTGTTTCCTTCACAGATAACTTCTATACAATTTCCTTTAAGAAGGATAAATTGTAGACGTTTAGAAATTCGGACATTAAAATAAGAGCTCACTTGGGAAGAGCCTTTTGAAAAGAATAGAGAATGTTTTGAGGAAACCCTTCCCACTGTTTACTTTTTATATTGATTAGCCAGTTAAACATTAAATGACTTACACAATCGTTTAAGATATATAGAATCATATTTTCTTGCCAAAATAAAATCTATAATAATATCACAATAATATTAATTTTGAAATATGAATAGATTTTTTACAACCATTTTTTACTTACCATGAATTGATTTCATTCAGCATTTAAAAGAAATACAAAAGTTTAAAGAATGGAGAAAAAAACCTCACACCTATTTCATTTATTTAGCTATTTATGTTCTCGTGTTCACAGGCAATGGAACATGATTTCAAAAATGTTTCAGATTCAGGGAAGTTTAAATTTTAGAGATTTGTCGAAATTTCGAATTCAGATCTTTTTGCGCTCACAATGCTTTTTTTTTAATTTTCAAGTAAAATAAATATATTATTATAATATACAATATCAAAGTAATAATATACATTGCACTTTATATACGAGAAAAATAAAAAAAAACCTAAATAAATAATATCTAACAATGAATAAGTTCTGATACAAAATACAAACATGCTCTTATTTGAATAAATTTGTCTGAAAATGCTTTTCTTATATAACCCAAGTATCCAGGATACTTATTTGTTATTTTATTTTTCATTAATAAAGTTTCTGATCGTATAACTGCATTATTCATTGTAGTAAAACTAAAAGGCGATTTTTACAAATAAAATAACTCTAAAACTACTTTTAACTTTCTTTACAGAATAAATTAAGATGTCTATTTTTAATTTCGCCAAACGGCTAATATATTTCTGTTATCTAAATAAACCAGTTCCCAAATTTTACAAATAATAAAGTATTTATAGGTTAACAACCCAACTGCGGTTCTTCGCTGATAACCACACCTACACGTTAAATATTCAGCGGCTTCAAATTTCCGCTTTCATCATCATCCATCACAGTTTATTTACTTTCTCTGGTAATTTCTGTAATTAAAAATGATAACACCTCATGAAGTTTATTCTCCTATAATCGTATTTTTATAGATCACAGCTTGAGAGACTTGCATCACTTTTTATTTTAAACGGTTAATGTCACTAGTTCTCCATTTCTCCTAAAACCTTATCAAATAAACTTTCCTTTATGAGAAAACTATAACTTAATGTAACTTATTAAATTTACAATATGTATACACATTTGTTATGATTTGCACTGCTAATTGATTGTTATTAATAAGCTGTAAAAATTTTAAACGATTTATTACATCGAGGGCTATTTTTAATACTATCTATGGTTATTATTTTTGCAACAAATCCTCGACCGCTACCTGTAACGCTGAGCGGTTTTAAAATATTCTCAGCCCATTTTGTCTGCATTTGTTGCCAGGTTTTCTTGCACATTTATAGTTAAGGATGAATTTGATAAAAACTCCATAAAAAGACAAATATTAGTTATTCCAGTCATTGACATTTTTGTGCAAAAAAATGAAAAAAGTAAAGATATTCCTAAAATATGTATTAGAAAAAGTTGAAACCGTCAAAACTGTTAAAAGAAAAAAATTGTTTACTGATACCTGTATTTGAACGTATCTGAAAGTCAGGATATCTCGTCGGTGGAGTTTAAAGTGTTACATTTGACTAATTAACTAAGTGAAAATGAAACAGTCTGAATAAAAATCAATTCTAAATTACCTGTCCTATTTGCATTTTTATGTTAGATTTTTAGAAAAGTTCAAAGAGTTGAGAATTACAATTTTATGCTGATTCCTTACATTGGCACTTCAATACAAGTTGGGTTATTACTAATATTCTTTCAGAATGTTTTCATTCTATATTTTACATTGCAATTTTTTCTGTTAGAACTTCACCATTAATTTTATTTCGATTTGCATGATTAGTTTTGATTGGTGTTGATAAATACTAAGCAACTTTAAATCCTCCTTTATTATTGAAACATATTATGATGTATGCCCAAATCAGAGAAAATTAAGTTATAGTTCATGAAAAGAAATTGTTAGACCTACTACAAATAGTGCATTCTAAATAAGTAGAGTATAATACCATAAATAAACTGATATAACATTTATGTGATTGTCTTTATATAATTTTGTTTGCTGCTTGGAAATCAATTTTTTTTTATAATTTAAAAAATTTAGATTCTATTCCTTTGAAACAACCACCAACAAATTTTAGATACTTTGATTACGATAATTTTAATCAGAAACTCGTATTGAAATAATATCTATAATTTACGAAAGAGAAAAATTTTTGACGTTTATAGCATGTTTATTACTTATAGTACAGTATTTTTTTTTCGGCCATTTTTATTAGACATCAACTCGTTTTTTTTAAAAGCCAGGACTGGATATGCAGACGTGGTAAAATGCAGATACTCTTCAGTATCGTTCTATGGAGTAGGATGCTCAACTGTAAAAATATTCTTCCAAAATATTAATAATTTCTATTTGCGCCTGTTCTTATCGGCTTCTCGTATCCATTCCCAGCGGGACATGTCTGATCTTGCCGACATAACGCATGATAGTTATATAAAAATATAATAAAAAATTCGATTTTTCGCTCAGAATTCTATATGTGCTCACATTTCCCAGGAAATATGGATTTTTCCCAGTTTTGATTTTTCATTATAACATATCTATTTAAATTTCTTTAAATCCTGGTATCAAGTTTTCGTTATTATTTAAATGATATATTTTATTTTTAACATGAATACTTTATTAATATTAAATGTAGTAAAGAAAGAATATATCGTTTTATAAATGAACGCCCACATTTAAGATGAAACTTTCTGTTTTTCGTTCAATTTGAATATCAATGTCCGATTTCTTCGATAAGAATTTATCTTAAAATATTATTATATATACCATTCCGTGATACGAATTCAAGCATGAGTACTGCAGCTGCAATGTAATATTCTATCACTATACAAAGAGGCAGCAAAATTAAATTTACTTTATTTATCTAACATGAGAAGTAAGTAGTTGAAAAACCATCTTTGATAACTGTATTTGTCTCGAACATCATGCTCAGTATACAAAATTTCGCAGCTATGCCATGGGGAGGGAAGAGAATTTTCGATTATAAAATTTGATTATCGGAAGAAGTTAGAATTGTAAAGGTAACAGTTTATTAAAACTTCGAGTAACACATGGAGAAACTTATTTTCGAAAAAACTTTACACTGTTAAATTATTTTTTTTTTTTGCATCTTGACTCCCACCACGCATTAGCAGAGAGGGTCTTCTTCACATTCTGCCGATACTGCTTTGTTCAGTGGGGGAAATTTCTCCGAGTGTAAACAAAAAGTGTCTCCTTCACTCATTGATTAAATTTCATTCGTATGTTTTGCTAAAATAAAATAAATTCCAAATACCCGAAATTATTCATAATATGTTAAATTTAATTTTGTTTCATTAGTAGAGTACAGGAATACTTTTTTAAGCTGAACATTTGCATAGAAATATTACTCTATCAACATTAAATATGATATATGCCCTTTTCGTTCAAATATAGAAAATGACATAATCAAATTTGGAAAATTGAATTAAGATAATAATCCTTTAATGAATTTATTTTTAATACCAAGTTTTCTTGTTAAAAAGGGCAAATTAGGTTGCTTTGTGTTGATTTTATTTCCCATTTTCCAAACAAGTTCGTTTAGAAGTATGTAAGATTTTCGAAATGTTATTTTTTGTAATCAACAACAACAAAAAACTTAGAAAACAAATTTAATAGATATTCATCTAAAATAATTATGAACATTTGCCTCAATGCGATAATAACTGTTTAAAAAGAAACGGTAAATTTATTCCAGTATATTTTTGCTTCACACCTGGTGCCAAAAGAAGCGTGCATTGACGATATTTATATAGCCTTAATATGCAACATTAGACAATTCAGGTTTTTATTTTTGTATATACCTTAAAATATTCTTGAGTTCTACAAACGTAATTTAGGAATTATCCTTATTTGTCTGTGAAAAAAAATAACTCGAAAACGCTTAGAAATAGATTGAAAAAATTTGTAAATTTCTTTCGCATTTGAATAAAATTTATTCATTTTTGTCTATTCGACTTCCAGAATGCAAAAGAGTACAATAACTTCAAGACGTAGAGATATGATTCCCATTTAAAATTTAAATCCGTATAGAATGTGGCTCTAGATCTGTCAAAAGGATGGCTGTCTGTCTATCTTTACTTTCTCATGTATGTAAAGGAGATAATTTCAAAACGTGAAGAGGTACTTACGTATTATACCCTCCGACTTTATCGCTAAATTTAAAATCATCGCCATTGATTTGTTAAACTGCCAATTATGGCAATCCGGCAATGGTGTAATCCATTGATCTTTTTCGCCAAATTTAAAACCGTCACTAAAAAATTACTAAACTGCTGGCGATCATTGGTGAAGACGGTATAATACGTAAGTAGTCTTATATAGACAAAATTTCGCCAGTGATCTTATGACTATGTTTGATTTTTCTTGTCCAATTTTTGGTTTTAGTCTTTTGAAACTAATTCCAAATATTCACAAAAAACAAATACTCGTTTTCTTTACTATTTTACAAATAAAAAAATTGTAACGTATTGGACTCTTAAAATAAAAGTGACTGACGTTCATAGCTGTGCAAAAGTCCCATAATTTTATGTTGATTAGAGATCGTACGATTTTCTAGGATAAACACTCCCTTTGGGTTTTAGTTAATGTAAATAATGACAACTTATTTCATTTCTCTATAGTTTACTCATAATGTGTTAAATTTAATAAAATGCATGTTTTAATATCATTACTATAATTGACTATTTTGGTGCAGCTTATTTGATACTAGTCTTTGATTATGTACCTCCCATGTTGAAATAAACTTTGAGTGTGGATATAAAGTCTCAAAAACATAAAGAACATCTAACCTAAAAGGAACAAAAACATCTAAAAATGAAAAAGAAGAAAGCAAATCTGTTTTTCTAGCAATATTTTACAGAAGAACCCTACATTTTATAGATTTCCGATATCTGGAAAAGCCAGATATTTCTTGGCATTCGATTTTTTTCCTTCTTTTGTTTAATTTTTGAAAGTACATAACATTTCTTTTCGCTTGAAGAAAATATATTAAAAATATCTAAAATTGTGAGTAAGGCAGCAATATAAAACTGAAATATTTATAAAACATTAGAATGTTGCCATTATTTTTGTAATTATAAATATTTTCTTGCTATACCTTTTTGTTGCTAGTATTATTATGTATCGAATTTTAACTTCTTTTGTTTGCAAATTTTCTTTGGAATGAAATCTAAAATAAATATAAAATCAGGCATCAATATCAAAAATATTTTTAGGATACATAAATTCTGAAAATTTAGTTAATATATAATGATTTTTATATTTCTTTGCAAAGGTAGCTGAAGAAAGATAACATTTAGTTGCATTAAAAATTCAGTGGTGTGTACAGGATCATGTGACCTTTTCGGTGTTGTTTATTTGGGGTACATGGATGTTATGAGGGTAGAACGTTTTCCCTGGATACTCACAATCTCAAATGAGCTTCTTTTAAATTAAAATTTCATTTTTCCCCAAGGATTATATGGTCTATTCTCTATTCTACATAGCTTATAGATAATTATGAAGATAAACGCTGTCTTAGTGTATCCCTTTATGTGAGACAGCTTTCTTAGTTACTAAAAAGGCTGAAAATGAGGAAATAATTTCAAATGGCTTAAATTACGCTACAGAATTTATACCCTGTATTAAAATTAGATGAAGATAATATAGAACATTTGTATCAAGCATTTCTCTTTTATTTGCCAACACCAGTTAAATATTTTTGAGCTCTTTAATAGGGTAATTCATGTTTGCATAAACCTGGGAAATTGATCATTGTATGTCTGCATAAAAATAGGAAAAGCAATAACAAATCTTTTTCTTCTTCTTTTGTATGAAGGAAGGGGAACGAATTGAGCAAGGATGTCTCTAACGAAGATGGAATGGATGAACATTATTCTGTTGATTAGGAATGACACCTTACTTTATGTAGTGCGTACATTCAATGTCAGCACAGAAAGCAGAAAATCCTTAATACCTTCTTAAAAATTTTCATAAAATTTTTAAAGACGAAATCTGTCACCGATGCAAGTAAATATAAATCAAACAGAACAGCAGGTGAAAATCCATAGTTTGCTGCATTGGCATAGGTTATCTGTGTTCTGTATGTTGCATTGAAAGCTTACTCTCTTTGGTGGTTAGTTTTCTCGCCCAGATTATGGACTTTCTGAACTGTTCATAATTTATGGAATGCATTTTAAAAAAATACATTTCTCCTTGTTTTTGGACATGACTGAAACACAAATTCATTTGAGTCAGCTTTTCTTATATTAATTTCTTCATATTAATTTCAAATTTTCTTCATATTAATTTCAAATTAAAAATTTTATATATGTTTAATTACGAAGTAGAAATGGAATGGAAAATTTTAACACAGAATTAATATTTGGTGAAAACGTGCTATGGGATGTTTTGGGTAAGTTTGAATTCCTTTACAGCATTTAAAAACATTGTTACGTATAATGTATCAAATTGAATTGAAAATTATCACTAAGAACTAAGGGAAAAGTTCTATGAAAATGAATATTTGAAAAGGTAATTTTTTTAGTTTTAAGATAATACAAAGGCTATATTTTAAGATAATTATTTTGAAAAATATGAATATTAGCTTTCGTGGGCCAGTCATATCAATTTCCCATCTGGCACGCTTTATGAATGTTGTTAGTACGCACCAATTACTTGCATCAAGATAATGCCAATCTATTCTCTCTTCGTTACTGATATATCTTTTAAATTGATTTGATTTTCATGAAATCGAATACGAAATTAGTCTTCCCTTTCAATATCACTTACCTTACAATTACAAAATGAATTATAAAAATGCAAAATTATCTGTATTCTATGAGCATACGTGTTGACCTTGGGTTGAACTTGACAGGAGAAGCGCAGGGATTCAGAAGAATCTGTTTGCATCATCAATCTTTATCCTTTCACTCTGCACGTGGGCTGATGACGCAGTATTTTACAAATCTTCGCTTGATTTATTGAATAGAAAAAGTGGAATGGGACCAGAAAATAAGAAATCCTTTTAGAATGGAGTTACTAATGCCTACTTTAAGACAAAACTTTGGAAATTAATTGCAATTGAATTAGAGATTAAAATGTGATTACATATAGGAAATAAATTTTGTACTATCTAGTATATAATAGAACAATTTTCACATGACTGAGGTTTTTGGATACCATTTCCAAAGATGGCATGTATTTTATGGTAATTTTACACCTCTCTTCATTTCAACATCTTTTGCTTGCATTAATATAAAAAAGACATTGTGCGAAATAAAAGATACTGTGTTCTACACATAAATCTTTTTTTAGTATCTGTTATATTTGAGGGTTATTTAAAACGACCCTGTTAATGACTCGTGGATCCTACCCCCAAATGTTATTTGAAGTACTAACATAAACGCATAATCAACCCATTAGTAATGATAAAAAAATTATCGATGTGACAGACATTTGAAAACTTTAAGGAATTTTTATTAAAAACCATGAAAAGTGATAGCAAATTTAATTAAGACTTTTACTTTAGACGTGAAATCCTAGGCGAGTAAATGCGTCATCTTCTGGAAAAAATAGTCAGATTAAAATGAGCAAATACATCAATTCTGAACCCAATGCTAAGCACATACTACAGTGTTCTGTTTGTCCAATAATGGATGAGGAGAAGTATCCCTACTGACCTCTGTCCATCAAGCATAAGCTGGGAGTTCCTGAACTGTCATATCTAGGACCCTTGTACGCCATACTAGTTTGAGAGATAGTCCCATCGCTTGTCGTTATGTTAGCTATTCCATATTAATTGGTTTATTATTCATATCCGGTTTAATGGTTTAGTTCCTTAGCGTCAGACTTAGAGAATAGTGTAGAATTTAATGCATTGTTTGATTACATGTTCTTAACTGGTAAAAATACAAAACAAATTCTCCGCTTTAAAAAATATCAATAAATTAAAAATAATTTTATATAGGGAATTTATTTATATTTTTATGTGAGAAGCGTCGCTTGTCAGAAATTGTTAAGAACTATTGTATTAAAATTTAACTGCAATAAAGTAGTTGCAACCTATCACTTTAACTAATTGTATAGTGCTTTGCTAATAGCTGTTGTGACTTAAGAGATTTTCGACGGTATTTCAGTCTCACAAAATACAAAACACGGAATCAAAAAGTTTATAATATCGCATATATTTATCGAATAAATATTTACCAAATATGTGATGAGCAGCCCTGAAGGTCAGTCAAATAGTATATAATCTGCCCAAAAAATTATCTCATAAAAAGCAACATTTAATCAAATAATCATGGCAACACAAATCGAATATTATAAATCATCCATATTTGAAATGCATTAAATTTGCAATTTGTAATGACCAACACATTTTACTGACTTAACTCCATTAAATTTCTTCTTCTACGGTTACTGTGGAGATCTCATTTGCAGCTTGATTGAGAAGATGTTATCGATCTGAAGAACCAAATTTATCGATTAATTGAGGATACTTAACAACTGATACGTTACAGCGCAATCAATTAATCTCAAAAACATATGTGTGTTGTGACTTTTGAAAACACATTACAGTTATTATTGACATGAACTTATATTATTTATATTGGAACTACTTTTATGAATTTGGAAACATAATTTCACAGAAAAAGACGATATACATGCATTTATAAGCATCACCTACAATGAATTAAAAAGATGCCAGAAGAGAAAAAGTCGTATCTGATTTCTTTGATATTTCATTTTATGAGACTATAATATGACAGTTTAAAATTAAAAGATAAAAAATATTATTATCAATGCTTATCCATAATTGAAAACTACAGAGAAATTATTATTATTGTGAAATTTTGTATTTAATTCTAATGAAAGCTTGAAGAACCTATATTTTATATCAGATTTATTTTGTTAATAAAGCTAAAAGGATTTTTTCTAAAATTTTCAGGAGCATTTATCGTTGACTACGTAAAAAAAGCTATATTTTTTAAGGAAGTATCTCTAGAAACCTATCTTCTAATGTAAATAAGTACTTAGAAAGAATGAGAAACGACAATCGAACAAAATATTGATGCATAATGCATTTCTTTTGTATTTATTTTTTCTCAATGCATCTCATTATATGTGTATTTCTTTTTGAACTATGCATTTCTTCAAATATGGATTTCTTTTGGTTAGTTCATTCAATAACAAGCTATTGCTTCTCGTTCAGGTTCGATGAACTGTGAATGAAATACTTGAAATCGGAAACAAGATGTAGGAGGAATATGTAGGAATAGGACAGGATTTGAACAAGATTCAGAGTATTTAAGTGTTCCATTTCCATTACGCAACAAAAACTTGTAGCATAATTTAAATATTCATTGCTCTTATTCTAATAACTGACAAATGACTATAAATGAAACTACATTCCGGATGAATACAAAAAAATACTTGAAAATGGATATAATTTTGAATATGTGCATAAAAAAAGATTGAAAAGCATCTATGAAACTGAAGTATAACAGTTAAATAGCAAACGATTTTTAAAAAATGGGAAAAGGGAACTTCTGTATTAAAAATAGTTATAAAAATAAAATGTTCTAGTTTAGAGGTTTATGAAATGATTTGCGTAACATTTTTCAGACAGCTTAAGAAAAGTATTATCTAATTCCTGAACTAAAAAATAAGCCGTGTTTCTATCCATTCTTTAAACGTTGAGGTTCGTGAAGCATTAAAACAACTAATAAATAAATAAATAGATTAATTATACTCCAGCTCAGGAACTGTTGAGCTTATTAAGAAATATTATTCTAAATAATTGGAAATTCTTTTGATTATAATTTATGAGGTTGTTTTTTAGAAAATTCTTTCAAAAATTAGAATTTGAGAAAATGACATGTAATGGTGAAAAATGACGTTAACATTTATGTAAATGCAAATATAATGATTTTAGTTCTCAAAAAATGTAAACAAAATTTTTTAGGTTCCTTAAAGAACTTTATTGAAACATTATGATTATTAAAGTTTTTTAAAAAACGTAATTTCTCAATGAGTATCAACTTTTCTAAAAAAACACTTACATTAAAAAAGAATATTTAAAAAAATATTGATAACTAATCTAAACTAATACTTTAGTAGATATGTAGTCGATTTAGTTTTAATACTACTAAACATTGATATCTATATTTGATTTAATGATATATATGAATTCCACAACCTCTATAAAATTAATATACGTTCCACTTGGCTAATTGTTGAAATAGACATATATTTACATTTTTGCTAATAACACATTTGAAGTATAATTAGTTATTATAATAATAAATAATTTAAATCTCGTTCTACGACATATGTAACACATAACTTTATACATATTTCTTTTTTATTTCATGCTCTTGAAAGTATTTGGATTTATTTTCCTTATTTCAGAATAAACCCTCATATTTTTTCAACCACATGCAGGAATAATTCACACATCACTTTTTTGCTAGTGAGAATGAAACGAAAAATGCTTCTGAAATCAATTTCCACGCATATTTCTCGCTGACAAATTTTTCGGAACACTTACATCAAAATACAGTGGTAAAATGAAATATTGCAAGAAAGATTACTTTCCTTTCCAACTCGAGAGATTTATGTCTTACGCCCGAACAAATCTCAACTTTGTTCCATGGTTTGTTTCTTTATTTCTTGCGGACTGCGATTTCTAATGCTGATTCGAAAGTCAGGAGTCAATTAGTTACAGATTTTTAAGAGTTTTGAGCGAGATTAAGTTGAGTTCTTCATTTGCGTGGTATTTTATATTCTTTTCAGACTGTGAATCCCCCCGCTTTAAATATGAAAATGATCCGTAATTTGAATTAAAAAGAGATAAAAATAAATAAATTTCATGGCATAAATGATATTTAAAAGATAAAATCTTCCTTTTTCTGTAACTGTTATCATAAATCTGGTGAAACTATTCGTGATGATCAGTTAATTCTTTTCTGCATTTAACTTTTGAATTTCGACAACTATAGCCATAAAATAGGCATCTGCATATAGTAACATAAGTTATACGCTATTAAATCAAATGCCTTATAGCTCTTCTTTGTGATAAAGTGTAGAGAAACGAAGGGGTTTTGCTGGTCATCTTTATTCATTAATATTCAGTAAAAAAAACACGGAATTTTGAGAAATCATTTTAGAATTATGTAATCAAAACAACTGCCATTTTTGAACACATAATGGCTTTTCAACTAGTCAATTCTTTTAAATCCTACATTATTTCTTTCCGCCTTTAAAATTATTATTTTTTAATTAACCTTTGCATAAAATTTTTCTTCTATAATGATTTTAAATTCATCTATTCTCTCTCTCAAACCTTGAGCTATTTTTAATAAGTCCAAAGGTGAAAAAAATGGCTTGTGATTTAACTATTAAATATAATATAATGCCCATCTTGTTAATTATTGTTAATTAGTTATTCTTTTAAATGTAGAATAATTTTGAACTTTGATATTTACAATTGGAACCATTTTCTAACCTTATATAATGTGTTTTTTTAAAATCAATTTTGGACATTTTAATCAATAGAGCTAAGAATTTATTTATAGCAACTCTAATGTAGATTTGGATAGTAATGGACTTAAAAAATAATTTTCTGTACATTTCTTCGCTTATTTAATAAATGGAAGAGCTTCAAAATACATATAATATTTAAAAAAACTAAATAAAATTGCCTATTAAATTCAAAATTATAATGAAGTTTTTCTTTTCTTTTTTTTCGACAATAGAATTTCAATAATTGATTTAATAAACACTTATCGGTATTGATAAGTTATTTTACTAAACTGCTTGAAAGATTTAACTTCCAGTTTTGTTACAATATACTACCTATAATACAATAAACCATTTGGAAAATATTTTGAACTATTATTTTTTAATAATATTTTGTGCAAACAGTTGTATTTCAAAACGGATGTTTTGTTGATTGCTTTGTCCTGCATAATTGACTTCATTTGTTTACAAAATCATCTATAAAATTCTTATTACAGAATGTTTTGAGTTGTTTTTTAAACCGACACGAGTTGTTTTCAAAGCTGACACAAAATAAAAGAAAACTCTTCTCTGAAAATTTTAAACGTTTTCAAAACATGCTCAGTAAATTAAAAAATATATATATCAAACAATACTTTGCATTTATAGAGAATAAAAAATATTAATTCTGCAGCTTGCTGTCTTCCATCGGTTAATATCGCATTTGTTTGTCATAAACATGAAAATATCTTTATGACTAATTCTTTGGAATTAGCTTTCTAAAGCATAATAAAACAGTGTTTTTGTTTAATATTTGAAAATATTGTTGGGAAAAATCCTTTGAGATTTAACTTATTAAAATTTTCACAAACCATTCTTTTTTTTTATTTGATAACAATACTTTTTTAAATTTAGATGTGTTGCTATTTTTAAAATAAACTATATTTTAAATCCTTTTTAAATTTTATTGTGCTGCAAGGAACTGAAATGAAGTGAAAAGCCTAGCTTTACTGTTGCCACAAATTTTAAGCATTTATGATCGTTACTTTTTATCATCCAGTTTATGAGCTTGAAAACGATCTTACTTTTTTAGTAGTTAATTTTTTGTTGAATGCTTTAATAACGTCTTTGGATCGATGTAAGGAAAAATAAGATAATTTATCTTTCCTTGCGTAAAAAGTATTCAGAACTTGTTCATTAAAACAAATGTGTCCTTTAAAATAATCATTTTAAACAGTTTTCGTCTTTTATTTCATTCCATTCTCAGATATTCTCTCTCTCTCTCTCTCTTTTTTGTCTGTTGTTTCCCAAATAATTCAAATATAAACTTTGTTTATATAATTAGAATAATGCTTCCTTAAAAGAGATTTTATCGATATTTCTTTAAAAGGGTACATTACTTATTTAAGTAAATTTAATAAATACCCCATGTAAATAATAACGACAGAAGCAATTTTGGGCCAGTTAAAGTCATAAATTAAATTTAATTGCTGCAAGGAAAATTTTGCTCTTTTTATTTTGATATCATTCCTACATTTTTCTTAAGTGTACAATAAGTAAATTAGATTGTTTTTCTTCTTGATATGTCTTAAAAAGCCCAGACATATCAAGTCTGAAATTATTCGTTTTTATCAGAAATAACTTTTTTATTTATTTTTGTAATAAATTGTATAAAGAAAATAAAAATACTATAACCATAATGTTGTGATCTACTTTAAAGCAATTTTTTTTATATTTTAAAATAATTTTCAGTTGCATTTATCTTGTGTTTGTTTACTCATGCTTTAATTCCTTACATTTATCTCTTTCTGTCACAAAAACTTTACAAAATTAAAAAATAATAAAGGTATATTTTTAATAGCCTCATTTATGAAATATACAAAAGGATTGTAATTGTATATAAATTCAAATTCAATTAATCTCTTCATTTTTCTATTCCTACTTTTAGTTCACACTCTTTCTATATATACACATGTTGTTCAAATTTTCAATCTTTGACTAAATAATTTGTATTCATCCAATCTAATTCAAGTAAATTTTTTAAAAACTTGTAGTAGATGACACTTGATGTTAATATAGTTTTTTTCAAATATTGATTCAATAATTTTTATAAACTAATTAAAAACTAATTTCTCATCAGAAATCTTCATTTCTCCGCCGCCAAATAAGTAATGAATTCAGTTTGTTTTTACCCCACACTGATGAGGTTAGGCTTAAAATGTTTTCGGTAGATTATTTTTAACGATTATGTTTATTTTCATAATGTTTGAGGGATTTAACATTAAACAATGTTAATGAATCGATTTTTCATTTTGAAGTACTTTCGAATTAAAATAGTGCTGAATAAAGGAAATTAAATATTTCTAATCTATTGCGTTACCTCAACTGGTGTAGAAAATTAACGCGTTATGCTTTGCCACAATTGGCGTTGAAAAGTCAATGCTAGTATAACTTTTTGATCAATGATTTATAGTAACAGTAATTGTTAGGCCTGGATAGCCTGGTTGTTAGGACGCTGGATTCCCAGACCTTTGGCTGCTTGTTCAAACCTGCCAGACGAAGAATCACCGTGTCTGGTGGATGTTAAATCCGTCGTGGTTCCAAGTTCTCCTTGTGGTGAATAATACCACTGGGGATGCTGGGTCAGAGATGATCTTTCTAAGTTTCAGATCTAAATTACGATCTGTGGATGAATGTATGAAATGAATGAAGTTCTCCCCGTAAAAAGCGTTTGTGATGTGTGTGAGCTAGAAGTCAGACTTTTGCCCTCGGGTGTTCAAGGGTCATAACCTCAGAAACTACTGCATTCTTCCTTCCGTTGTAAAGCAGAACACAAGACTTAAATAATTACACCAATTGTAATTATTTAATAAAAAGTAGCTAAAATAAAAACGTTTTCCTAAGTAGGAATTCATTTTAAAATTTTTTCTTTTATATTACTTGTTATAAAGTTGCTCGAATCAAAGAAACACGGCTTTGAATATATATTTGTCTGTATAAAGAATTAATCAAAAATGCTTTAAACTAGAGAATTGAAATTTCGGATGTGATATTTCCACCAAATTTGTAGATGGCGTGATCTTCTGAATGAATTCCATTTGTGAGAAGTATGCCTATCTTCATATTAAAAGCAAATTAATTGACTAAAAACCGTAATGAGTCAGGCAGATAAAATTTGATACATAACTTCAGCATATAATTGTAGAGGGTACCAAAATTAGAACCAAATCCATCTAGGGTGTGACTTTCTGCATGTTCTATATTTTTACATACATTAAAACAAATCAAATCACAATTTCTAGATAAGCAAATAAAATTCCTTGTGTGAAAGTATTTTTGGGTTAACTTTTGATTTCAACTACTCAAGACAAAATCGTTCAAAATATGTATTAGGTTTTTTTAAAAAAAAATCAAACTTGAAACACTCATATAAGGCTCACTGAAAATAAAAACTTGAGCATTGATGATGTTCAATGATCACAAATTTTATACTGGCAGAAGAGGGAATAGTACCTTTAGAGAGAAAGTTGTCCGTTACTTTGTTATTTCTATTAAACGCAAATGATTTTTTAATGAAATATTTTTAAGAAATATTTTTAATTAATAATTTTTAATTAATTTAATTGTGCTGATAAATAATTAAGAAACCGCATTAATTAATTTATAATTAAATCTGCCAGTTTATATTCTTTTGGTATTTTCCTAAAATTGCTCTAATCACTTTAAAAAGCAAGAAACAAAAATTTCTAGCTTTAAACTTTTCTTTCTATCAAATCAACTTTCATTAAGATTTGTTAATTTACTTAATAAAAAGTTAACACTTAAAAACCTATTCATTTTATTTTTGGCATGGAGTTATATTTCTCGCAATATAACATTTCATATTATTTAAATCCATTTATTTAATAATTACTTCATAGTTATCAAAAGTATCAATCACTACCTCTTTATTTTATTACTATAATAAAATCTTACGGGAAATGTTGCGTTACCTTTTTCAATTCAATTTATTTTGATTAAAGCAAGAAATATAGTATTGTACTCTACCTTTGGCATGGATTTTCATGATCTTATTAAATGTTAATGAATATTTACGAGCAATGTATTTTACTGGCAAGAAATATATTAAAACAATAAAACGCAGTTGTATCTTCTTACACTGAGCAGAAGTAATTGTATCCAAAATAATTATATGTTTAACAAGCGTGATTAAAATACGGTTTTCTATATTTTATAGATGTATGGTAAGAATTGTAAAGAAAAAGTTTTTCTGAGTCTAATTTTTTTTAATTAATCATCTTCGATAGTGGGTATGTTTCGTTAATTTTTATTTTTATTTTCTCCTGTACTAAGTGAAAGTATTGTAATCACCAAAAAATTCGAGCATAATATCGACGAATCCCCCTGTTTGTCAATGCCCTTAGTTTTACACTTTTTTGAAGCTTTATCTTTCAATCTATTAGTTAACAAAATAACTCAAAAGCGATCTGGGTTAGATAATTTTGAATGCTTTCTTTACACCAATTTTGTGGACTTTGAGAAAAATTGAGGAAAGTTTTTCTATCTAACTGTCCAAATACAAATGAATTAGATAATTATAAAACATATAATGCTAGATGAATACGAGTAACATTTAGTGTACGAAGTTGACGTTTAAAGTGTAAATTCGTATTAGGGTTTGAAAATCCCAGACAAATTGTTATTATGTATCGTCTATACTTTCGTCGGTCCTTGGTGCTGAATGTTTCGAAACCAGAGGATTCAAGTTCGAGATCCGATTCTACCGAAGAACCATTCTAAAACCGACCGGGTTAAACCTCCTCCCGCTGGTATGGTGTGGAGAAAGGGGTGGCAGGTCAGGGTCCCTCCTCCTCAACTTTCGTCATCTTTCAAACTAAAGAACATCCGTCCATATGTACTATTATAAAAAAAGTAAATCCGTTTGTTGCTGATGTTATTGCTAAAAATTTTTAACCCTGCACCAAATTTTGTTTTCATTCGGTCGAATTGAAGTATTCCAGAATGTATTTTTCGTTGTCTTTACTTAGATACAGAGTCCAAAACTCTCTTATGAAGAAGTCTAATATAAAACGCTGATTTCTCGTTGCATTCACGCCCTGGTCCAAGATCCTTAATTTGATATGGTTTGGGTGACATACTATTTTTATTAAAGAATATGCAAGAAAGAATCAGGGAGACCATATCTGGTGCTTTTATAATGAGCTATTATTAATTTAAAGCGCATTTTAATATTAACTATTTATTGATTATTGATAGGTATTTTATTCGAAAGCAATTTATTTATAACATTATAAAGTTGACGCAAATTAATAACTGAACTATTTATACTGCTTTAGCCAGTGCTAAATATAAATATTCATATTTGCGTAGATTAATTATCACACACACACAAAGAAATTATACGAATGGAAAGAATAAGTGATAAACTAAGAAAGGAAACATTACAATCGAGAATCAGATAAGATATTTGGTAATTTCCTGGAAACAAATTAAATGCAATTTTTCTTCACCGAAGTCTTCTATAGGAATGGCGATCAATGCAGACATCGCTGCAAGAGCATCTTACCCTAGTTAAAGAAACCATCGATTTTTGCCTATATCTGAAATGCAGGTCTTCTGCCCTGACCTAATCAAGATGAAGGTTAGATATTAGATTTGTTCCGGGATAATTAATTTTAATCAATCGATTCTCTAGTTAATCGGGGCATTTTCGTCTGGACTGTGCGCATAGTGTTCGCTTTTTGAAACTAATAACTGATGACAGGAAAACTATTACTGTGCGTTCTGGGTGCTAATGGGATGTTGATTTTACGAATTTCATTTTTTGGTTTTGGTTTCATTTGTTGGCAACATTTATTCTCTTGCCTGTAATGTAATTACATATTTCCAGTTTAGTTCAAATTGCTTTTGAATGATGATTAATATGAAAAATACTATTTTTAACTATTTATGATTTAATTTACAGTATGGCAAATATATGATTGATTTTACATGTTTCAATATGTGATTAATTTTATATGTTTCAATATATAAGTTATTTTATTGTATGTTTCAATATATTATTGATTTTATATGTTTCTATTGATGATAACTGTTAACATATATTAAATCTTTAAAGTATGTAATATGGCAGAATTATATTGTCATATTACTCTATACATTTACAATAAGCTAAAACGTATATTATGAAATTTCCAACTAAACCCCAACAATATATATATATATATATATATATATATCGTGTCAGAACATGATTTTATGTTGGAAATGAGGTTTGTGGTGCCAACAAAAATCCGTAGGCAAAAAATAAAACAATCCGTAGACGAAAAATTGAAATTTTATTATCTGCACGAGCATCTAAAAAAAATCAGCTTTTAATAACGTGTTGCCCTTACATTTACAAAAGCTCTGATTAAAAAAATAATTTAAAGATTACAGTAAATAAAACCTAGAAAAATGTCATTTTGAGCGCGTGATTATACGAGATGAAATAAATAGGAAACGTGATATTTTTTTAAAACAATAAATGCGAGACAAAGTTTTTTTAATTGTTTGCAGTACTGCAAAAGTAACTCATTCAACGAAACCATTAAAATGAATAAAAAGTATAATCCAACTTAAACGAGCACGTGGTGCTTGGCCGTTCAAGAAATGATGTTCTGGCATTATACATGGAAATATACATAGCAGATTTCATTTTAGCCTTCATTTGGTTTTCAATTCATTTGTTGTTAAAATTTATTGTCTTCCTTGTAATGTAATTACATATTTCCAATTTAGTTTAAATTGCTTTTGACTGACGATTAATATGAAAAATGCTCAGGAGTGGTCTTCGTCATCTGACCAGCTGCTCAAAATTACGATATCTGTCCCCAAATTGCCTTAATGTTACTTTACTACAGGACCTTAATATAACTTAACTAAACTAAACCCTCAATCAATGAATTTTGTGTATTTTTATAAATTCTTCCATAGCGGTTATTCATTTAATATTGCTGTTTAATAATATACAAATGAAATTCCTTATGATCACTAAAAGAATTATCATAATTTATTATTTTAATTGAAGTTATATACATTTTAGAAAGGAAATTTGTTTCAGCTCATGTTGAAATACATAAGAATGAGTTCAGTTTTAATTGTCAATTTCTTCTCATAATTTATTGATCTTGTTTTAAAATATTATTAAACAGGTTTATAAACGTATTAAATTACCAAACAGAACTTGTTTGAATACAAACCATGTGCATTTTAAATGTCATATATCATTTGTTGCAAATATCGTAAATTGTTATAAAACCCGCTATCATCCAATCATCCAATCATTAATTGCTAAACTAATATTCCCACTCGAAACCAAATATAAAGATATATGATATTGAGTGAATTAAATGTTTTATATAATTTTACGAATATATCATAATATCTTAAAAGTCACACTTCCAAATTTTATACATATATTTTTAAAGTCCATGAATCGCGTATCCACTTCATAGTCCTGATTTGTTTTTATCAATCCGATATTCCTCTCAACAACACTAATTTCGGGAGAGTATTGTCACCGATTTCCAGTCTAAAAGAAGTCATTTCCAGGAAGCATTATTTGTGCAATTCTCGCCCAAACATTCCATAAAGCATTCCACACCCAAGGGCTCCATCAGCCTCCGGCATATTTGCTGTAGTAATTCATTAAACACAACCATTTTAACTGGAACACACAATGCATGGAAACATAACTCAGCTCTCTCATTGCTTCGCTGGAAGTATCCCATAATTCACTGAATGAATTAAGACTCCCTGCCTTGATCTGTGGCGAATTGATCCAGCCTGGGCATTCTCCGGGGCTTCCTTAATTAAGTGGGGCGATTGTTGGAGCCGAAACATCTGTGGCAGAAGAGGGATACACGACATTTGGTGCCAAGAAATATGGACTTTCGCCGCCAACACATCTTTCAAATCGGGCGGACTTTTCGCCAGATGACAATGATAGGGTGTTGAGATATTACCATGGATAAATGAAAAAAAAATCTGAAGTAATAAAGAATTGACTTTTTTCTGAGCTCATGGAATGGAAGTTTCTCTAGTGTGTATGACAAACTCGGTTAACGTCCCCATTTTTGTTTAGTTTAATATAGCCCTATTAACGTCCCATTGTAAATCAGCAAGAGGGATACTTTGGAATGAGCCTCGTAATTTTGGGCCTCTATCGGATCACGAGGACGATACCTGAGCTGGCATCCCACACCACACCATCGGGAGGAGTCCCCATCTTTAAAGTTAATGTACAGATGATAATACAAAGGAGACGAATCAATTATTTCCATAAATATTATACAGAGTATGATGTCAGTACCTTACTAAATACTTCCCCACTACAGTAACGTAAGAATTCTTATTTTCATCAAAATGCAATGTGCTTCAAGCTTGAATATAGAGCAGATGTTTTGTCAATCCTCAGATTACGAATTCATCATGCTTGAACTATCTCTGGGACGCTAGTGGATCAAAATATTTGAGGTAATAGTGACCTCAATATTTATTATATAACATTTGGTGTCAAAAAATACGATTTTTAAATTGATGTAATGGAAGCTTTTGATTCAGTTCTTCAGTATATAAATATAATATGGCCGATTCAATGAATCTCCCGTATATAATTACTTAGGAGATAAATTACATGTTTTCATGAATCTTATACATATGATGATATCGATACCCTTAATATAACTTTCCCCGTCTTCTAGAATAAAAAAAACGGGTCTCCCTGAAATGTTCTAGCACGTTCTTCAATAAAGATGTTACCCTCTCTTCTTTCTCTGAAGATGTAAATGTCACGAATGCTCAGATTTTTATTTTTAATCTTTAAATTTATAACATTTCGTAATTCGTATTATATTCGAAAACATCGAGTATTCATTTTTGGAGCCTTTTTTTATCAATAGATTGAAACTTAAATTCCATACAGAACTAATGTTGTATTATTTGGCTGGCATATGAAATTTCCATACCCTATGCTGACAACCTGATACACAGATCAATACTTTAATCAGACATTTGAAAATCGAAATGTCTTTAATATTCAGATACTAAAATAGGGTACAAAATTTTATTTGTCTAGATTTTTATATTTTACATTTATTGTTTTTGCTGACTCTGGAACAAATATATTTCATTAGAATTTCACTCCGAATTTGATTAAAATCTACAAATTTTGTGTAAAGATTACGTAGTGAATTTCAATTGTCTAAGTGTTTTTGCCCTAAGTGTTTTTGAGTTATCATGTTCCCAAACAAATCGACAGAAATACAGATGCAAATCCTAAAAAATATATTTTCCGAGCTCTGAGATAAAAAACATACGGAGCTTTTCTAAATCACGAGCGTGAGTTTTTTGCATTACAATATTTTTTTATTGCACTCTAAAAAGTGAAAAATATTGAAGTCTATTTTAGCCGTAATTTCCTGATCTCTTCTTTAACATTTATTTTGAAATCTGTTTAAAACAATGGATTTGATATATTTATGAATCATTAGCTTATTTGCTTTAATTCATTAAGTGCAACCCTTTTAATTGGGATACACGACTTATGAAACGATGACTTTGATAATCCATGCCTTCCCCAGAAGCATCCCATAATTTACGAAATGAGTTAAGACTCCCTTCCTTGAAATGGGGTAAATTGATCCTCCGTGAGTGTTCCCCCGGAGAACCCTAATTAAGTGAGATGATTGTTGGAAGTGAAACATTCGTGGCAAAAGATATACAAGCATTTGATGTCAAGAAATACAGATTTCAATAGCCTCGTGCCTCTCAGATTCGAAGATGTCTTCTCCAGATAACCGTTTCAACTAGATTAGTTGTTGAAATATAAGAGCTATTAAAGGATAAAATTCGGCGGGGCTTTATAGTTCGAATTTTCTCTGGGCAGATGTGATTTTCCAATCATTTATAAAAGGATACTTTTACTTAAATATTCTTTAAAATGAATATTTGTAGAATAATGATTGCTATTATATAGCTGAGTTTTCCATAAACATTTCTAGAATTTTCTTTCTTTCTTTCTTTTTTTCTAGAATTTTCTTTCTTTCTTTCGTTTCTTTCTTTTTTTCGTATGCTAAAAGAAAATATTTTTTTTAAAAAAACTTTTGTTTCGTAATTTGATATTTACGAATATCGGAGAAAAAAGAAATAATATCCTGTTTATTTCTAAAGTCGATAGCAAATGCAGAATGATCTAGATCTTTAATATTTCTTAATATTTGATATCTTGCTTAAAACTAAAATGGATTTATACCCAATTCACTGTTTATTGTTCTGTTCATTAGCTTTGATAACTCAAAAATTCAAATAGATAGACCACATAGATTAACCGCATAGATTCATTATTGGAACCATAGATCGATATAAAATTCTAGATCCGATCAATCAAACAATTTACCATTTATTTGTTTGAATATTTCCAAGTTTGGGAAAGTGATTATTGAAAAGTAAAACGTTTGAAATCAGATCTGCATTGGGAGGATCTATCAGCAACAAGATCTGATTAAAATGGATTGCTTCCAAATTTTGAATGAAGTGTGTCTACAAATGTAAATCAATTCATCATCTCTGGATAATAAAAAAATCTAAATATTTATATAGATTAAATTAAGCCTATAGATGTATTATCGGAACTGTATATTGATATAAAATTTTGAAACCATCAATTGACTGACTGTTAGTTTCTGTATTTACAATCGTATGAAGGCAATATTTTAAAAATACAACAATTGAAACAGGGATTAGATTATTTTAGTTAAATTAACGTCCCATTTTAACGTCCCCAATTAATAAAAATCAATTGGCACAGTTTTAATACTGTACCAATTAAAAAATTAATTTTACTATTAATTAATAAAAATTAACTTTATATAATAAGCTAAATAAATCAGGTTTCTTAGCGAGTTCTTAAGCCTAAAAATATTTTAATATACTATGACAGGACAGAACTACCGTTTTAAAAGGTTAAAACCTACCTAATCAATTTATCGAGTAAGTACTCATCATAATATATCGAAAATCAATTAATGCATCTATTACACATTTAAAGTAATTATTAGTGCCTTCTAAAAAAATCCATTTTTCGACTGCACGATTTTTTAACCAAACTAAAGTTATTCATCCATCACACGTTTCAAAAACACTTGTTCCGGCAACTCATGATTAAATTGACTTAAGCCTTGGATTATGTCTCCGAACTTTGACTCAAACTTTGGTCCTTTTGAGTCAAGTTTAGCTAATTAACTCTGTACAAAATGAGAAATTCGACGTCAGAATATTGCCTCTCGTTAACTCTTTTCATCCTCAATAGAAGCTTAAAATTGCAAAATCTGATCGCAATAACCCTTGAGTTAAACTTAATTGGCATGCATTGTTAAATGAATAATACATTTTACCAGATTAATTAATTTATGCTTACTGCCTGGTCAATGCATTTTAAATTATTGAAAACTGGATCTCAAAGTAGAAACTTACTCTTTCTATATTCAGATCATTAGAATAAAGGTACGTTATCTCTTTCAAATCCTAGGAATTCAAGTGGGATGAAATCAGTGAGGTGAAAAATATCTTGTGGTATTTAAAACCATCCTCACTTGTTGGTTTATGTATAGAAAGAGCAGCCTAATCATTTCACATTCTTGTGTAACAGCAGCAAACATTTAAATATTTATAAGCAAACAAAGTTTTACAGTTTCTGTGTACATTTGGCTAAGAAGCAACTTATCTAAGTATCACAGGTAGCATTCTTCAAGCGTAGCTTTTAAGATGGTTTAATATAATAAAATCTAGAATGTCGTTTCTGGTATGATCATATGTTTAAACTGGGAAGCTCTGTACTTACAATTTAATAGGCTAGATATGTAACAGGTTAAAATCTTTTATTATTAAACAAAATTCCTTTTTAATTTCTTATTTAATATGATTTTTTACTAAATAATGTCAGATAAAAAGTATTCTATTTTTAATTCAAGTATTCTATCATTTAATTGGAGTTTCATTTTAAAAGATGTTTGTTTTTCATAAATAAATTTAGATTAAGTTTTACACTTAGCAAATGCATGTTGAGATATAAATGTTTAATGTATACGAACGCAACGAAAAAAAATTTGGAAATACCATCGCAATGCATTTAAAAATTTTAATTTTTACAGTAGAATACTGATTTTTCAGTTACTGACTTTTTTTTGCATCTTTTGTTTGATTTTTTTAGATTAAGTAGAAAATGTATATTTGAGAGCTAGCACAAATTCTTTATGTTATCATGCATTGTTTCTTCCTATTTAAAGGCTTTTTAAAAGCAAATATTGAAAAAAAAAATTACGATTTAGAAATAATTCTTTAAATATATATATGCTACCAAAGGCGGTTATAAAATAACAATATGAATATTTATATGGTTTGTTTTACAGAATTTTCTAGGCAAAGACCTTTATTCTTATTAACTGTAAAACAAGTTTTCAAATAAATTTCAAATTTAATATCGGTTATATAGAAATATATAACTGTCATTAAATTCGAAATTTATTTGAAAAATCTTTTTTTTACATAAGGGAAGAATTAAAAATTTTCATAGTTATAAATTTTTATGAGAAAACTTTCATCAAAAATTGTTAACGATATGAAACTTACTTCCAAATCTAGAATCTCTACGATTTGAATAAACGATACAAAGAATAAAATTCCAATTGAAACACAAGTGTGTAAAACTATTTAAAAAATTTTTAATGTTTTAATCATCAAATGCTATTTTCCGTACAAGCGCTATTGTTTTAAGAAAAATAATTGGGAATGTATGTCTTCATTCCAATACAATATTACAAAACTATATCATTGCTATACTTTTTTTTTATTATGTTTTACTTAAAAATGTCGCAATACACTTATTTTCTTTCGAATTTCAAATTTTCAAATTAATTTAACCAAAATGTATGCATTCATTATAATGCAATAAATTAAAATAATATATTCGTCGTTAAAATTTTTTATTATATTTTATTTTAAACTTCCATAATAAACATATTTTCTTTAAAACTGAAAATTACACAATCCAACATGTACTCATTCATTCTAATACAATAATACTATCTTTATGCAATTGTTTTAATTATGTTTTACTTTAAAATTCTACATTTCCCAATCCAAGGTATATATATTCATTCAAATACAATAAAGCAAAATGATACCTTTGTCATGTATTTTCTAATTTATCTTAAAATTCTATAATACTCATATTTTCTTTAAAATTATCAAATTCCATCATATAAGTTGTGTATATATTCATTTAAAAACAGTTATATAAAATGATACCTCCCTCATTTAATTTTCTGAGAAGATTTGGAAACTAGGATTCAATCATGAGAGCCTTGGAATGCACAAGGGAATAAGATACTATCCATTTAATTTGCATAATTTCACTTCATATAATCATTTGACTTTCGTACAACAGTCTTTACGGAATAAATTTATAATATAACAGACAGAAAGCTCCTAATCGAAATAATCAGGTCATAAATTTGAAAGATTCTAGAGAATTCAATTTTTACCATTTATTTGAGATAGCAATGGCTTTATATTATTTTGAATTATGCAAAAGGGTCAGCATACCAAAGCATGCTTTTTACTTTCTTTTCGCCATAGTTGTGCGTAATAAATGCCAATTTTTTAAGTGTGTGTGTGTGTGTGTGTGCGTGTGCGTGTGCGTGCGTGTGTGTGTCAGCACTGTCATAGTCTCTTGGAATTTGTTCGAAATTTTTACTGAATATTTCTATTTTTCATCTTGGTTTATAAATGTTTACTTTTTTATGTCATAAAATATTTAAAATAAATAATGTTTTAAAATGGTTTAGTAATGGTTAATATTAAAAAAGGTCTATAAATGTTACACACACACACACCTTTAAAAAATTGGCATTTATTATGCACAACTATGGCGAAAAGAAAGTAAAAAGCATGCTTTGGTATAGTGACTGTCGAATAAAAACGTCTTTTTTTTACTTTACGACTAAACAACAACTTTTAAATCGTATTTTCTTATTATAACATACTCTAAAACATATCCGAATAAGAGAGTTCAAATAACAGTTTATAGAAATAAAATTTTGAAACTAAAATGAACAATTTCTGTATGAAAAGAGAAAATAATTTCAATAAAAAGTATCCACAAAATTGATGTAAATATTACTATACAACATTATCTATTGCAACAAATTGTACCTTTGAATTTACCTCTCTGACTTTGTTTTCTTTGTTTCAACTACAGAGTTTAACAACATGACCGAACATTCAGTCTTTTGAGGTAGCTGATACAGATAATGCTATTTGGAAATAGTGCGAATGGTCGTCTTTCCATTATATAATTGCAGCTTTATGAAACCGTTATGATTTGGTTTTTGTAATTTCATCTTTGTTTAATCATTGATTAAGTTTGAAAAGGCCTTATGCTAAAAAAAATTAATTTGATTTTGTGTTTGTATTTTTTATTCATTTTTCTTTACATTACTTCTAATGAACATTACATACCGATAGCCTATGGAAAGATTCACATTGTTTTCAGAAATTCCGGTTTTATTTCTCCCAATTCTCGAAAGATGATAAGTGGAACGAATACTTTATCCTCTATTGATCTCTGTATATGCACTTACCACCTGCGAAAGGTTTCTTCTAATGGCCTGAAAAAGCGCCGTTAGACGATAAATTAGATAATCATATTCGTTTGAGTTGCTATAATAACGCAGAGCAGAATTTGTTCTATAGTTTAATCGCATTTAAATTCCTCTCATTGCTTTTAAGAAAACACTTGTCATAAAGGGAATGCTTTTTGAAAGAAGGCTTTTAAAAAAACATTCCACATAAAGAGAATGCATTCTTAAAAGAATGCTTTAAGGAAAACATTAATCATAAAGTGAAGGTTTTCTTAAAAGCATTGAATTCCAGCCTTTCTCGTTAAATTTCAATTTGCAATAATGATGATAATAATCTCAGAAATTGATAATTATATTAAATATATTTATTATATATATTTTTCTATTTATTTATTCTTGTTATATGTATTTTTATTTATATTTATTATATCTAAATTATTCTTTCATTCACTATCAGTATTTTTTATTGAATTTACTTGATTTAAATTCAATTTTAGTTTTTGGAATAAAATAAAAATTGTTGGTAGAATAAGCCTTCCCCCAGAATCCAAATGTTCCTGTTAATGAAATTTAGTATATTTTGACTTCATTTTCGGTTCACTAAATATTTATATTCTTCAATTTAAATATTAATTTATTCGAACCGTTTATTAAATATTAAATATTTTTATACAATATAGCAGTTGCCTTGTCGTCCCACCAAAGGGAAATTAACTCTAAAATTAATTTTAATTAAAAATTTAGTTTGAGTTTGGACGAATTTCATGGTTTTTAAAATAGAAATTCGTGTAAATTACTATAAAATCTCAAACATCAAGTGGTAATTATGCTAACAAATAAACATTCTACTTCTAATGTTTAGTAATAAATATGTTTTTTATGCTTTGTTCTCTCTAAACGATCTGATTTAAGTATATTTACCGCCTTTTACTTCATCATTTAATAAGTAAACTATCAAACTGTTCATATTTTAAATAGAAAAACATCATTTCATCAAAATGTAGCCAAAAAATTAATTTAAGAATACAGAGGAGTTATTTCTCACAAAAGAATGATTTTCAAACCGATATTTCAATTGTCACTTCATACATTGTAATTCCAAGATGTGTGTCTATTATAAAAAACTGAATTCTACAAATGACATCGAATGCGAATCTGCTCTGTTTCTATGTATCATTCAGTTTAAATACGCTGAAGGATCGTATTAGACTCCACTGAGATAGCGAGCGCCTGCTACAGGTTGTCTGTCTGGTTCCCATAGCTACGTCTGTCAACAGTTGGGAGAACGTGCAAAATTCGATTCTGTATTTCATTTTCTAGCTGATTACCTGCCGAACGACAGATCGAGTGCGGGGCTATCATCGCCGAATCCTCCCTCCATTATGACTCGAGGAGGAATATCTTATGAAATTATTTATAACACCATTTTATATTAAAATTGTAGCATTAATCTTGATCTGTAAAAGCCTTAGATATAAGAGGAAAAATAATAACTTTGTTTTTCTTTTTTAGCGATATAAAATATGTCATGCTATATCAAAACGATACAAATGATGCTGAAACATGATCTGCTTCAAAGAGAGTCACTTTATGGCCAAAATTATTTATCATCTCAAAATTGTATGCAGACCTGAATTCGATTCACTTACTTATTTAAAATTATATTTTAGAGTTAAATTTATATTTTATTATCATTGAATCTTGACATTTCAGAGTGATATTTATAATTTCTTATCAATGAATAATTAAATCTCACCACAGAAAAACATCAAAAGTCAGCTCATTTTTTAATTAATTAAGTTTTTTTTAATCTCTCCGAGGAGCACCTTTACATCTTCGTAAAAATAAATGCGACATAATCATCTTTATTGCTAGTAAAGACACGAAAGTCATTTAAATATCATTATATTCAATAGAAGAAAATTTCTTTTCATTTGATTTCAAAATATGTTGTGAAAAAAAATTAAGAGAAATTTTTGCATTTCTTGAGCTTTAATGCAATACATTCTAGAAAAACAATAATTCACACGAATTTGTTTATCTTGTAAAAAGGGGATTTGCAAGCGAATGTGATGCGTGAGTAGCTATTTTGTATGTCATGTCTTTATGTAATTTGTTGTCTATTTCTGTAAGCCCCGTGGGATACTTCGTGGTGCCCAGGGATTTCTAAATGTTCGATAAAAAAAGACGAATTCGTTTTGGCTATACAATCCTTTTTCTTGGTATTCGTTATAAGTCAGAAAATAAGAGAATTGTAATTAATCTAATAGAACTGGAATGCCTGGTCGCTTTAGTAAGGAACATTACATTTGTTCTGAGTTTCTATCGCCTTTTCATGTCCTTGCACGATCCTTGCAAACAGTAGCGGATTTGAATAGATCTTGGTTAGGCTCGTTATTAGCATCCATTAAACGGAGCTCTGCGATCTCTCGGGCAATTAATGTGGACACATTAGTGGCTGGAGGATCAGGATGTAGATATTGCTTCTAAGAGCAGGTGGCTCTGCCATGCTAAATAATCTATGGTTCCTCTTCATTATTGCAACAAACGTTTCCTTTCAGACAATGCCAAACGATATATTGCTTAGCTCTCTTGTTTTTGCATCTGAGCTTATGTTAAACTATCATATTTTCCCATAAAAATTATACTTCCTTATTAAGGAATAAAATGTAAAGGATTTTTTAAAAAATTATGCTAATACGAATCTTTCCATATTTGTTCGTCTGCAGATAAAATGTTTATATGTTTATTCTCAAGTTGAGATATTTTATTTAAATATTCATTTATTTAAAAGTAGTTGCCTTTGACATATATGTGGGAAAAAGCATTGAACTGTTCTTAATTTATAATTAACTAAAAAAATTAAAAAATCACTTCGAGGGTGTCCATTTTTACCACATTTGAGCTAAGTTGATAGCTCTAAGTCTAACGATGACACTTATATCGCGATTATAAACATGCATTCGCCTTTATTATTATTCAGATGATTACCATCTCCCTCATTTTGGCTCAGCTTTTTATTGGTTTGTCGCCACAATTGTTCTTTGCTGGTTTTCATATTCGTTTATTTAATATTAAAGTAACAAAATTATCGTTTATACGTTCGTTTAATTGCTATGATTGTAGTCCTTTTTTAAAAATGTCGATGCTTATTTATTTGCAAAAAATTAAGGAACATTCTCTTTTATTTTTTCTTTTACTTTACTACTTCAAAGTCTCCGTATTCCTTTACTTGGAATGGTAGTATTCTCATTATAATTTTCGTTTTTATTGGTTTTTGACTAAAATGTGATTTTTTTATCTTGTTAGTGTATTCTAATTACCGGCAAAATTTTAATTTATATTTGGTTTCCACCAGAACGGCACTGTTCTGAAAAAACTATTTTCATCAACATGCGACGAAAGTGTCACCCTTTTTGCTTTATAATTGCGTTTGTTTGCATCCAAGGTAGTATTGATTTCATTTCCATATTCATTTGCATGCAGGGGAGGCATTGCATTTTGCTTTAGGTTATTCGCTTGTTTAGTAACTTGACGAGACTACTCCAGTTTCTATATTTGTTAATTTATTACGGAAATACCACAGTTCCTATTTAGATTTTTCTTTGCTTACTGTGATGCAGACGCTATTCTGAGACTTTTATATTGTGCGTTACAGAAAGATATTATCATTTTATGTTTTCATTTGTTTCTACAACGTGGCTCTGTTTCAGAATGAGTCATATTCATTAACATACCGCTTTTTTACCTTATTATTCCGTTTGTTTGCAACCAAGGTAGTATTGATTTTATTTACTTGGAATAAAAGTACGCCCTTAGGTTTTAATTGGTTGATTATTTTGCAACAACGTTACGCTGTTGTAATTTCCTTGTTTTCTTTTGTGCGATAACCCTGCCATCTTGATTTTGATTTTTCTTTTATTTATTACTATGGTTTCAGAATTCTGTTTGGCGCAGTATGGCCAAATATGGCTCTTGCGCCAAAAAAAACTCCAACCAACCAATCAGAATTCTGTTCATGTGTTTATTTATTTCTACTAAGTTACGAACTTTTTGTTCCGTTTTTTTACTCCGTAGTTGCAGTACTTGAAAATATTTGTTTCTTTATATGTGACAGAAATTTACCTGAATCTTATTTATATGTCCGTTGGTTTATGACCACAATCATATGCTCTGATTTCCATATTCCTTTTCATACAATGAAAGTATCACCACTTTTGCTTTATAATTCCTTTCGTTTGCAATTAATATGATAATGATTAATATTAATGATTTTCACGTTGTTGTACCGTACTATTGATTTGGTGTGTTTTTAAGATATTATTATAATTTCCATATTTGTTGATTTCCTACAAAAATACAGTCATTATAGCTATTATTTTTAATTACTTACTACTATGATGGCAAAGGTCTAATTACCATGCTTATTTATATACTACAAAGTTGCGATCATTCTGGTTTGACCTTTTATTTGAAACGAATTTACGAACATCTTCATTTAGGTTTTAGTTTATTTGTTTCGAATTTTTTTTCGAAAGTTTTAGTTTGTCTCTAATTACGTAACATTACTCAGATTTAAATACTCATTTTTATTCATTAGAGATGGCTAATAAAGAAAGGAAAGTAATGTTTTGATACATTTTTAAATCATCCTGCGTAACATCACATCGGAATCTTTTCTTGCCAATTAACTTTTATACGCCTTTTTTAATTCCTCAAATAAAGCCATCTATTTGCTGAAGAAAAAGATAAATATTTTTCCTCTCTAGACTAGAAACTTCATATTTGATGAGATCCGAAAGATTTAAGCCTCAAAGTTTAGAAAAGGGAGGAAATAGATTTTATTCTCTGTTTGACTATTACATTCTGTCATTTCTCTTAATCTCAAAATCCAGCCACGTAGCCAAACAAAAATATTTCACTCTTCGCCATTTTAAGTCCTCTGACTTCTTTTTTCTTTTTATAAGTTCTGTTTAAATAAGAGAGCCTTTCTTTCTTTTTTCTTTGTTGACTGAGTATCGAGCAATCTCTTCTTTTGCACATCTAAGCATCTGTTCTTTTTCGCCAAAGAATTCTTTTCCTTTGGACTTGAGTTTGGTTCTATACGAAGAATTTTTTTTCTATAACTAACAAAGGTTTAATCGAAATATTTAACGGAAGGACTTCAACTTCTCAAAAAAGTTTCTTGAAGGATATCAAAGATAGTGTAAAAGAAATATTTTTTTTCTACTAATTGCAGGTTGGGGCAAATGCTATGTTTGTCAGCTATTAGAATTTAAAACTTCAAAAACCTGAATTGCTTGATGAAATTTGTTATTTTTGAAAAAAAAAGCATTCTAAATATACAACAAATAAAAGTCTATAAATTTCATACTTTTATTTCCATCCCTCTATATAACTGGGTTAAAGTTCTTTATTTAAGTATTATTAGTTTCATTCTAGGTAGATTCCTATAGGAAGATAATCTACTACACTAGTTCTCATGACAAGACTTCGGGAAAAAATTTTAATTTCTTCCCCGATCATGGACTTTAGTACCTGAGTTTATATATAATTATATTTCTATGCTATCTTGTAAACAGGATAACTATAGTAATTTATTTATTTTTTTGCATATTAACCGTATTGGAATATACATAAGAAATGTTGTTGTTGCTTATGGCATTTTACAAGCCCACTAATAGATCTACGATTTAAGCCTAGTGAGCGTCTCTTGTTTTTGCAGTATGCCAACTAGGGTTAAGAATACGACTTTAGCTATTTCATGCATCACCTTTGCTTATACACTCCCTTTTTATGGAGGGAGGGGGTAAATTCATACAGATCACAACTAGAACACATTAAAAAAATAACCATGACCGAACCGGTACTCGAATCTGGGAAGCCCAAATCACGGGAATACGTGCTACTCCTATGCCTGGACGCCGGCAAAAAAAATGTTAAAAAAAAACCCGAAAGAGTTTGTTAGCGGCTCATATAGCTCAAAAGTGATGAAAATGGTGATGATGCGAGGTTAAAATTTACATTTTGCTGTTGCTTTCATAATATTGAAGATAGAAAAACTACTCCGATTAGATAAATGAGAGTCTCATTAAGACAAAAAAATTTTGTTGTTAAAATTTCCGATAACCGCAATATCTTAGAAGTTAAGAGGCCGAAAAGGGATTTCAAGCCCTAAGACTGACTCTTTCTAACATCAAGAATTTGTGTTGCCAGTTAGTAACTTTGATGTAGAGGAATCTACCTTTACCTTTGCTTTGCAGAGAGGAGTTTTTAGTTTCCTTTATATAAAATTGGAAAAATATATAAAAAAGGAAACACTGAAACGATTTGACTCTCTTGAAAAGAATAATTCGTTCAAATAATGCAGAATTTTTACCATATTAGGACGCGATATTGTTTTGGGAATGAGGTTAGTTGCGTCAATAAAAATCCGTAGGCGAAAATTACATTTTGTTATCTGCATGAGCATCTCAAAAAATCAGCTTTTAATAACGCAAAAGCTCTGATTTAAAAAAATAAGTTAATGACTACGGCAAATAAAACCTCGAAAAATGTCATTTTGAGCGCGTGATTATATGAAATGAAATAAATAGGAAATGGGATATTTTTTAAACAATCAATGCGAGACAAAGTTCGTTATGATCATTAGCAATATTAAAGTGACTCATTCGATGAAAGAATTAAAATTAATAAAAATATAACTTAACTTGCACGAGCACGTGGTGCTTGGCCGTTCAAGAAATGATGTTCTGACATGATAGATTGAAGTATTCATAGCAGATTTCATTTTAATCTCTCTCTCTCTCTCTCTTTTTTTTTTTTTTTTTTGAGAATTTAATTTTTAGGATCGATTTAAATTTCGTTTTTTTTTCACCGGGGGAGACCAATCCTTTTTTATTTTTCAAAATTATTTGAAAACAAATCTCTTAAATCTTGAATAACTAAAATATTAATTTTCATACAAATTACATGACTATTAACGCGAATTCACAAATAAAAACTAAACCGTGTAGATTTCTGCATGCATTTTAAATTTCCAATCCTGCCTAAGGGACTTCATAGTCGCTTTTAATTGTTATTTTATCATATTTAGCAAACCGATCCTAAAAATTAACTAACTGTCTATCAATTGCCTAAATCACTATCATACGAATTCCAACATAATCAAACAGAAGTTTTTCAATAATTATTTAACATAACGATTGGTATTTAGATAATTCATATCCTGAAGTCATTAATTTTGTTCTTTTAAATCGATTAAATACTCGATCGATGAAATGAGATTCTGAAATCTACCTCGATCATCAGAAGAATTTTCAATCCTTAATTGCAATTGATTTTATAAAAAAAGCATGGACGAATTTACCTTGAAGTATAACATATCTGATCAGATATTAAATTTTTACTGTTGTATAAATATTTAAAAAGGTTGATATATTTTTACTTTTTTTGCATACAAAATAGGCAAAGTGAAAGTCTTGTAATTTGAACTAGAAATTTTGATAGAAGAAAATTGGTGTATGTTTCTTTGTAGCAAACTTGTAGATTTACATGCAAGTTTTAACCAAATCCATTCTTAGGAAGTATATCAGTCCTAATGTTTGAGTACAAGTAAAAACAATATGTATAAATTCTACAAAATTTAATAGGTAAAATACATAGGTAGGTTCTATTCGAAGGTATATATTATATATCTAAAATGAAGTTTCGTATCAAGACTGGAATTGAATCTTGGACATTGAATAGAATTGAATCTTTCACTAAATCACAACCGCAATAACTAAAAACATGATGATTTAAATAAATGAAATATAATGATTTCAATTTTAGATATCTCTCAAATTCTAATTTCAGGGAAAAACAGTCTAACATAAATATTTGCTTTTGTTATGTGACACACACAAACACGCACGCACGCACGCACGCACACACACGCGCGTACGCGCGCGCGTTTTCAGCCAGCTTTCTCCCGGGTTCGAGTCCCGGTAGGGGCATGGTTGTTCCTCTGTGTGCTATCTGTGAGATGTGTGACCGTGCTTCCCTGTAAAAAAGGGCTGTGCTAGCGAATGTAATGAGTTTGTAACTAAATCGTACTCTTGGCCTTAGTTGGCGCTGCTTCAAAAAGAATAGACGGTCATTTCGGCTTAAATCTGCTGCTTTATCAGCAGGAGGATTGTCCATGACAAGTGCCATAAGTAACAACAACATATTGTTTTCATATGGCGATAATTCGCCGAATCAAATCGCTTAAGATCGTCGGATATGTTTTTTTTTCCTTAAATGTTTCCATACTTGCATTCGATTATTGCAGAAGTGTTGGTTTAATTAATTACATTATGAACCTCACTTTTATCATGCGTGAAACTAAAATCCTGGCATTCTTAAGACGTTTATGACCATGACCAAATTTCACAATTTTATGCAGAAGAAATTATAAAAGACCTAGAGAGAAAGTTTTAGGGAGAGAACTCCTTCTTGTTTACTTTAATTAGTTGATGTAAATAGTTATGAAAGATTTTACTATCAATTTCAAAGATTTCATCTACTTCTTAAGCCTATAGGTTTACTCCTTAACGAATTGACATCAGTCCATGTTAAGTGGCTGCATTTATTGCTATTGTTGCAAGAAATAAATAATCTCATAGCATATAGAGAGAGAAACTGATTATTTATTTTTCACTTGATTTAAGGTAGGTTTTAACTTTGAAAACTCGATTTGTTTATTAAATATTATTATTGTTTGAACAGATTTCTTTATAAAACCTTTAAAATTTCATTTTTATACCTATTGCTTGGGAAGTTACATTTATTTTTATCTTTTCATTTACATAAATTTTAAAGCTGTTTTACGGTCCGGTTCTATTTTCTCATATTCTAATCTTTGATTGATTTTTCTTTCGAAAGTCTTAATGAAGTAAATCCTGGGGAATATTTTTTATTCAAATTTGATGAAATAATATTCCTCGTGTTCTGAAGTTTTATTGAAAATTATTATTTGACAACAAATGTATTGTTTTGTCGTTGAAATATTTTTTTGCATTTTTAATTATGTTGACAACAACATTAATTGTAGTCGCTTGGCTAATAATTTGGGGAAAATAAAATTCTAATTAAAACCGAAAGACGAGGGATATTTTTAATCGCTATCATCAATCAGTTTGACACATTTTAAGATAATATTTTTTATCATTAAGTTTTTAGCTAAAGAAATTTCTTTATTAACACCCACTTTTTAAGAGGGGAGCCTCCATTCATTTTATTTTCTTTGATGGTTCTAATATTTTTAATAGAAGTTTCACCTTCACTTCTGGAGTGATGAAGCAACTACTGTATCCATAAATATACTGTTAAGATTTCAATCTTCAGAGGAACTTATTTTAAATTATATTTTTCTAAAACCTAAATTACTGATCTGAAATATTCAGACGATTCATGTGTCACGGAACGCTTGTTTGCAATTAACGAATTAAATATTAGCGTTGTCTTCCACAGTTATTTTTTTATTTGAAATGTCACCCTACTATTTAGATTATAGGGGTGTTTTGGCAATAGTCTCTTTTTAACACTTTCGGGTTTGAGAATATATGTAAGAACGTTTAAAACTTTTTTCAAAATCAATTTTAAAATTATTTTAAAATAATTAAGAAAAAAATTTAAAATATACTTTATCCTACAATCTTAAAATTACGTTACTTTAATAATTTTTAACATTTTATTTTGAAATATCAGGACGGATATTTTGGGTCGTATTTTTAAATTTTGTACTATTGGGACGGATTAGTTCACAATTTTGAGCCATTGTTCGTGCAACAAAGATGACACTGAGATGAAATCGGTTTCGCCAAATTTCTTCACCCTTACTATTAATAGAGATTTTGACCTTTATGTCAGTTTTATGTTCACAAACCTCCTAATGGATATTTGTCAGAATGTATTTCAAATTTGGAATTTTCTGATCTCGAAGAAGAAACATCTACCGAGATTTCATTTCAAGAATAAATGAAATAAATTTTCTAAAATATTTTTAAACGAAAACTCACTTCTTGTTAATTTAAAAAAAATAGTCATCAATTTCCTTTAATTTATAGACTTAAATTTATTATTATCAATATATTATTCTTACACGTTAAGAATCTCAAATTAGATATTTTAAATGTCTGTCATTAGTTGGCACCATAAGTACTTAGTCAGAATTTAATTTAATTACCGTATTAGTTTGTATTTAAGTTTTCATAATATTAAGATAGTGTATTTTCATCGATAATGTGGAAGTAGAAAATATCTCAAAATCATTGAGCCTGAAAAAGCAAATGAAAAAACGATTGCAATATTTTATTTCTACGGAAAATAAAACAAGTTAAGTTAAATAAAAATGTTTAAAAAACTCAGTAACCTGAAACTCACCATTTTACAAAATTAATGAGTTCATTTTGCTTGATTGCAGAAATAAAGTGAAAATAATATATTGATTAAAATTGTCCTTTTTCGCTGAAAATAATATTTGAAAAACACACAAAAGAATGAGAAATCACTAAAAAAAGAAGATAATGCAAATTCCAATGTAGTTAAAAGAAAATGTAATAATACTATTGATAATGCAAGAGACAATGCAAAAGGTATGCATATTCTAACATTGTCAAGACATGATGCGGAATTACTGATAATGTAAGAGACATCGCAAAAGGAAAATGTAAATTCCAATGTCATCATCCTCGAGCACATGAATTTTTTAAAAATTGCAAGATTCTAATATTCGACATGGGACATTATTCTTATTATTACAGTTAGTTATCATGAATGAAATGATAAAAATATATACCGGTCTCAGAAACAAACAGAACAAAAGGATAGATAAAAAATATATTTTGTAAAAGGAAATAATACCTATAATAGATAGAAGAATGAAGATGTTCTTCAAAAGAAGATAATTCGAATTCCAACATAATCCTGAGAATCACTAAACCATGCCCAATTTTTAAAAAAATACAAAATATTAATATGTGACTTACGTTATTATGATGGCAAATCTTTATATAATTATATAAAAATATCCGAAATAGGCAAAAAAACTGTGAGATGGATAAAAATCGTCATTTTTTATGGAAAGTAATACCTAAAGGAAGCAGAAGAGATTAGATGCTCCAGAAAAGAAGGTAATGCGAATCCTAAATTGCAGTTAGTTATATAAATGTATATATTTCTGAGAAACAAATAGAAAACAACAAGATCGATATGAATTGTCCTTTCTGACAGAAAATAATTCCTAAATATAAGAACAGAACATAGATAAGAAAAGAAGATAATGCGAATTCTGTCCGTTGTCCTGTCTTGATAGTCATTCGCCCGTGTTAAGTTTATGAAAAGTACAAAACATAAAATGTGGCATGAGATAATATTCATATGATTTTAGTTACTCAGATAATACATATATATACAACAAAGAACAAGCAAAAAATATAAAGATCGATAAAAAAATATTTTTAACAGAAAATCATTCCTAAAAGAAGGCAGAAGAATATATATGGTCGATAAAAGAAGATAATGCGAATTCCAATATTGTCCTGAGAGTCACTCGACCATTACTAAAGCTTTTTATGCTTGGAGATAAGGACATTCTGAGGACTAGCTGGAAGGAAGGAACATGAAATACTAAGCGAGAATAAAAAAATAATAAAGATAGAGTTCTAGGAAAACTCATATATATGTCAAAACTTTCAGAAAAAGTGTCTGAGAGGAGCCTTAAAAGAAATTTTCGTTACATTAGGTTTAATTGGGCATTATTATTTGCTCTGAGATAATTTTTTTATTTTTTCAAAAGAATTTTTATTTAGCTAATTAGATTTTTTACCCTTTATTTGCTAAGGTATTATTAATTACATTCCAGATTCTGTAATACAATTTCCAAAGTTCGGAAAATTTTAAAAGGTTTTTATAAGATTATCAAAAAGATATTATTCTCTGAAATGGCGCTATATCTTTTCCTTTTTATTGTTTTCGTCTCATTTTTTCTTACAATTTCATTTAATTCTACTTTTTTCGTACTTGCAAATTTGAAATTTTGTGATTGATTCTTAACCCATTATCTACTGACGGTACTTATAAGTACTATTTAAATCTGGATTATGTTTTCGTAATATGGCTATTTTTGCCGAAGGTATTCTAAAAGACACGGAGAATGGAACCCAAATAACAAGAAGTTAATATGAGCTAAAAGTAGGAATGAAAAATATTTAATAATTAAATTAATTAAGGTATTTCTATTAATTAAAATTTTTTTTTCTTCGGTTCTCTGGCAATATTATGCAAGGAAACTTAACTGCTGGTGCAAAAATTAAGTTAGAAAATTGATGGCAACATAATTTAGTTGATAAAGGGTTAATTTAATTCATTATTTGCTCAATTTTTTTTAATTCAGGTCATTTATATATTTTCGACAGAAATCCACTACTTTGGTATGTTCAATTCCAAGTTATTAACTAATCCATTAATTAAATTTTCATTCCGTTTTTTACTGATTATTTTTAAGTTATAAAAACGATCAATTTGAGATATCACAATCTCTGGATGGTTAATAATAAATTAAAAATTAAAATAGGAAAATAATTTTAAAAATTTAAATATTTTACTTTTTAAGTACATGAATGATGTTCGTAAAACTGTTTTTATTAAATATATTTTCATAATATTCATAAATGTAGAACATGATTCTGATTTTTTTTATGTATTATAATTCTGCTGATGCAAGGCAACTGATATTCGCGAACAAAAAATGATATATTTTTTTAAAAAAAATTGAGGGTCGTAATGATCTATCTCTAAGGTCTCTACCCTAAGTCTTACGACTTCTGGGCCCAAGACTGCAGGCTGGAAAGCCTATTTCATCAAATATCTAATGTGTGTGCAAACCCTGGGCACGTTAAATCTGGTGTCGACGATCTTCCATTAGTGTGGTATGGTGTGGAAGTTTGGTGAGTAAATGTCCATTCAGTCATCATCTACGTCAGCTGATCGAATTTCAAATTTATAAGATCCATTCTTAAATAGCCCTAATGTTGCTTACTAATGGAACATTAATATAACTACGCGAAATAAGAAAATAATATGGAATTTAAATTTTTTAAAAGTTTAAGAAATGATCGTTAGCAGTTTGGAATATATTTGTAATAGAGATTTCTGTACAAATTCTGTAAACGTGATTTTTAAATTTAAATAATAAACATAATAAATAGTCAAGAATTTTTTTTTCATTTTGTTATCTTGATAGAGTTTACAAATATTTATGAAATTAGCAAACTAATCATTTATGGAAAATATTTTTCATTTCATGCTATAAATTTCGAAGAAATGTGGGAAATTATAAAAAGACACAAAACTTCCCAACGAAAATGTAAATAATTAAAAACATTAAAGACTTGCAAATTAAATGCTAGGGATTAAAAAAAAATAGAAGCTGATAATAAAAACTATTTATTTGTATAATTCAAACACCAGATATGTAGTGTTTAAAGTAATCATTTGAAAAGTCTGGTTTTATTCTGCTGGAGATTCAATAAAATGACAGTTACATTTTAAAATCAAATAATATTTCAAATCTAATTTATTAGAATTTCATATATTAGCAAAATTTATAATAAATGTAACGAAATATATTTTATGTTTACTAAAAAATTATAATTATTTATGGTATTATTTTTAATAACTCTAGATATATATTATATATTATAAATTATTTACATTAAATAATCATATAAATTGATAAAATAAAGTGTGAGTTAATATCATTCAACAAGTTTAGTATAATTTCAAATTATTAAAGCATTTACATTAAATCAGTGAGTTTTCTTTCATCAATTTTTATCCATTCCAAAAAATATCTAAATCTGATATATGTCCGAAAATAAGAATTCTATATAAAATGGCATTTTAAAAGTTGATGTATCGTATTTTTCAGAGTGAAGTTTAAACTGTCAATAAATAATGCGATCCTAAAACTAAACTGATGAATTGGTTCCTCCAGAAATTAAATAAAAACTTCAGTTAGTGTGGTTTGAAATGTGTCACCGACATATGATCCTATCAAAAGCAAAACCAACAGGTTCTGTAAAAAGAAAATAAAAAAGGGACATAAGTCGAGACTAACCGAAATGTGACCATTCGTCACGTTTAAAGCCACTTTTGGAAGATGGGAAATAAATTTTCAGACATTTCCTTCATGTACTTCATTTTGAATTAGAAATAAATTTCGCAAGATATATTTTTATAACATTCATGAAATTTAGAAATAATCGATTTATTGTTTTATTATTATAGGAAATGTTTGGTTATTGTACCTCTTACTGGCTCGATATTTCATTAATTAATACTTTTCTTGGAGTTTAAAACATTTGTCACCATTTTTGAGCTTACAAAAACAAATCTCACGGTCCTATTTTGAACTGAAAAACTTTTTTGACCATAAATAAACATTGATATAAGAAATTAATGGGTATAAAGAAGTGCCAATCACTATTAATAGTAAATATGAATGTATGTGTACGATTCTGTGTTTATTTGATGACATTCTACTTTCCAAAGCTTTTGATTTATAGCTACCAAATTTGAACTACTATATATACATTAAAGATCAAGAATATGTACATCGATGTCATTTTACTTTTTATAATTTTAATTTATAAAAAATTAAGTTTGTTTTTTCCGATCACTTCCGACAAAATTACTGTTCAAATATTAACTTAACGTTTTGAAATTTTAAAAGTACTCACTTTAATGATGCAAATTTTGTAGTCTTGCAAATTTTTCCTAAATGTCTGAATCTTTAAAAAAAATTTGTTTTTTGCCTGATTTCTAACATTGTATTATATTGTTGACCTGAAACTCCAAACTTTTTCTACTTTTTCAGTATGTATTTGTTCATTTGATTTTTTCCCCATTTGTTATATGTCAAAAAAAGAGAGATTATGTTTAATATCCGTATAGGTTAGAAGACATATGAAAAAATAAAGTTACAATACCGCAGAAATTATAAAGTATAAGGATCGCGTATTTATGCATCTGATGACGCCTTTATGTCATAAAAGCCGTCATCATTAAGAAGATTCCTGTGCAAAATAAGCAGAGCATATGTAAAACACCATTTTACAGAGCAGATGACAGAAGGCAGTTTTTAAAGTCTGAAAATGGATGGTATCATGGTCATTAAGTGATATCTAAAATTGAAACTTAACACAGTGATACCGGTGATACAGCTTGTCTCCTGAGGCTAACAAATAATAAATAGGATAAATCAATAATAATTGTCATTTCATAAATTTTTATAAAATAGTCAACGAAAAGCTGCTGTTGTTGTTTCTAATGGCACTTGCCATGAACAAGCTCGTAGACGCATGCAGCGATTTTAAGCCGAGGGTGTGCCTTTTATTTTTAAGTAACCCCAATTAAGGCCAAGGGTACTTCTTAGCTACTCACGCATTACATTCGCTTGTACAGCGCCTTTTTAAGGGGGCATTCATAGATAGAGTAGATGAAGAACAATCATGCTTGAACCGGGACTCGAACCCTAGTCCCTCCTCTCTACGGTCCCTCCAAACGACTGAAATTGTCACTGTCTACCCACTTTAGCTGCCAATTTACTATCACACGACTGGCTGATCCACACACAACACAATGCTGTTTCCACTGTAGACAACAGCACTCGACACGCAGCAGTACAACACTCGCTTAAGCTCTACGCAAAGCTGGTACACCGCCATTGCTTCACTATCCCCTAGGATGCTCATTATTTCTCTTCGAGTCCAGTTCCTCTACCAGTTCAATTCCATTTGCATCTTGAGACTGCTTGTCTCTTATAGTTTCCGGGAGGCGTGCCCTCTGGGCCAATCAGGACACATCTTGGTTTCTATTGGAAGGATCTTTAAAACTCTCTAAGTTTCCAGCAATATCCGTTTCGTCACTAAGTTAGTCGCCAAACTCTCAGATCACTGACGCGGCACCCACTCAGCACGCAACAGAGCTGATGGTAAAACGGTTTTCTTACGATGACAATATTCGTGCTGGGAAGCTACATTCCAGTTTTGTAACATTAAATTTGAAAAAAAAAAAGAATTTCTACCATACGAAAAATTTCACATTTGCCTTCAAATGCTGTTTGAATGTTTGAATTTGAGAATCAAAAAATTAAGTAAATAGCTCTTAAATAATATATAATTAAATTTTAATATTAAAAATTCCCCGTTCTATTTTATTTTTACTTCTGAAGTTTATATTTCTATAACTACAAATTATATTTGGTATTTTGAAAATAAATAAATTATAAAGAATCTGCTATATTTTTTACTAAAAAATCCTGCATATTAAAAATTAAATGTTTCCAAATAAAATATTTTCCCAGATATTTATGAATTATTATGAAGGAAGTAATAAAAGATATCCGAAGTTTCTTAAACTTGTTTTTTTTTTATTGAAAATAAGAACATTTAATCAGTGCTGCTGTCATATGATGTAACATACAAGAATTTTCACTCTTCCAAAAAGTTCCTTTCAGAAAATGTCAAGAGACATGTTATTTTTCCATCACAGAAAATAGTAATTAAATCCAAAAACTTCAAAAGCTTCAGGCGGAATTTCCTTCAAACGATAACGGTGAGACATCGTTCAGCTTGCATTTTTACTTTCTTAATTAAAAAGTGTTGCTGATTCTTTTGCAAACTTTGAAAAAAAAGACACGAATATAACCTTTGAAAGGTAGCATGAAATACGTTTTCCAGAATCGAAATTAACTACCTTAAAATTCTTTTACTATTTTCGTGGGGAAAAAACCTATGAAAAAATTCCATTATGTGAAAGTTTTTAGCACTGCGTTGAATCGATCATTCATCTCTAAGCAGCTGATGGCGTCAGCGAAATGTAAAAATCATTTTATGATCATTGCTTAAAAGTCATTACTTTAGGATTTTGCTCGATATAAAATATAAAAAATGCGGAAAATAATTATAAAATCGATTTAAAAATGGTATAATTTTTATCATTTCATTTATAACAATTTATATTAAAATAAGCATTTAAGTTTTTCTTTTTTGTAATTGTATACATTAATGATACTCTTTTATAATCTTACAAAAATTAGATAATTTTATAATTAAAAGTTTTGGTAATTCTTTTCTAAGTTAGAAAAAAAATTAAATTTTTGAGAGCTAGCACGAAATATTATTACCAGAATAGTATAACTACCTGAAATTTTTTTACCAACTACCTAGAAAGAAAAACTAGGGAAAATATTAAATTCCATTATGTGAAGGTTATAATTGCTATGTTGAATTGATAATTTATCTCTAAGCAGTTGATCTCGTCAGCGAAATGTAAAAATCATTTTATGATAATTGTTTAAAGTCATTAATTTAGGATTTTATTCAATTTAAAATATATAAAAAACAAAAAATAATTATAAAATTTATATATAAATAATATAATTTTTATTCGTGGTAATTTATATTAAAATAAGCATTAGAGTTCAGCCTTTTTATAATTGTATGAAATAAATATACTCTTTCTAAAATTCTTTCTATCTTACAAAAAATTAGGTAATTTCATAATACAAAGTGTTGCTGATTCTTTTTCTAACTTAAAGAAAAGATTACATTTTTGAAAGATGGAACGAAATATTTCTACCAAAATCGAAATTAACTATCTCAATTTTTTTTACTAACTACCTAAAAAGAAAAACTAGGGAAAATATTAAATTCCTCTATCTGAAAATTATTATCGCAGCGTTGAATCGATCATTCATCTCTAAGCAGCTGATGACGTCGGCGAAAATGAAAATCATTTTATGATCCTTGCTTAAAAATCTTTACTTTAGGATTTTGCGCGGTACAAAAAATAAAAAAGTTATAAAATTGAATTAAAAATAGTATATTTTTATCATTTCATTCATGATAATTTATATTAAAATAACCATTAGAATTTTGCCTTTGTATAGTTGTATGCGTTAAAGGCGCTCTATTTATAACCTTGCAAAAATTAGATGATTTTATAATAAAAAGTATTGATGGCTCTTTGGCTAATTTAGAGAAAAGAAGATTAAATTTTTTAAAGGTAGAATGAGATATTTTTTCTAGAATAGAAGTTAACTACCTGAAATTATTTTTTACCAACTGCCTAGAAATAAAAACAGAAAAAAGAGTCCATTATGTAAAAGTTATTATCTCTGCGTTGAATCGATCATTCATTTCCAAGCAGTTAATGGCGTCAGAGAAATATAAATTTATGATCACTCTTTAAATGTCATTACCGCCTTACTTTTATGATATAAAATGAAAAAAAGGTGAAAATAACTATGAAAATCGATTTAAAAATAGTTGTATTTTTTATCATTCCATTCATTTCACTTTTTTTTGAAAATAAAATCTAGTATCTCCATTATCTATAATTTATATAATATTGGAGCAGCATAGTCAACAACATGGCTCTTGTGGTAATAAAATAAAAAAAATCCAAAATCCAAGTCTTTATAATATTTTCAATATATCCATGATATATAATAATGATGTATCTATAAATTTGTATACAAATCTTTATTTTAAAATTTTTTTATTAAGATTAGATAATTTAATTAGTCAGAATTTTGTTATTCCTTTCGCTACTGAAAAAAGAAGATTCAATCGCTAATAGGCAGTATGAAACACTTTTTCTAAAATTGAATTCTAAATTATCTTAAAATTATTTTAATAACAACATATAATCTTTTAAACGAAAAAACTGAATTCTAATTTGTTTTGAAATTGCTTTATTAACTACTAAGAACTGAATAAAAAGCTGAATTCTAAAGCGTTTTGAAATTGCTTTAAAAACTACATAGAATTGAAAAAACAGGAAAATGTAAATTCTTTTATTTACGATTTGTTAGTGCTGAATTGTTCTGATTTTTCTGTTAAATATTATTAATGATGATGAAATGCCAGCTTTACAACGGAATGAGAGGTGCAGTAACTTCTAAGGGTATCGACCCCTGAGCACCCTTGGTCAGAAGTCTGACTTCTAGCTCATATAAAGATAACACACATCTCATTCGCTTGCACAGCCCCTTTTTACAGCAGGACACATTCACTCACCTCACAGATAGAACACAAAAGAACAACCATGCCCTGATCGGGAATCGAACTCAGTACGCTCAAATCACGAGGAAGATGCGCTACCTCTGAACTGACACCGGCAATGTTACTAATAGAATTAGTAAAATGTGAAAATAATTTCATGAGCATTACATAAAACTCATTACCGTAGTATTTTGAAAGTTTCAAATATAATAAGCAAAACAATTTTGATATTTACTTAAAATTATTTATTTTTCATTCATGGTATTTTCGTTAAGAGTAAGCACTAACATTTAGTTAAGTATTTTCGTTAAGAGTAGCACTAACATTTAAATTATACATTTGTCTGTATATTCATTATCAATATTCCATATTAATAAAGAAAAAATGGTCTATTTATAATCTTGGTTGCAAATTGTAATACCACAAATAACACTAAAATAGATAATTTTATAATTCAAAGTGTTGCTGATTCTTTTTACTAAATAAGGAGAAAAATCTTAAGAGAGTTTTGAAAATTGGTTTTAAAAAGTTTCTTCTAGATTCAAAGTTAACTATCTCAAAATTCTTTTATTAACTAACTATGAAAAAAAATTGGGTGGAGGGGTAATTGAATTTCATTATGTGAAATTTATTGGCTCTGCGTTCAATCGATCAATCATCGTAAATCAGCTGATGGTGTCAGTGAAATATAAAAATTATTTTACGATCGTTGCTTAAGAGTCTTTGCTTTGAGATTTTGCGAGATTTAAAATCAGAAATATGTGGGGAAAAAATTATGAAATTGATTTTAAAATGACGAAAATTTTATCCTTCCTTTTATGTTATTATCTTTGAAAAAAAAGAATGCTGTAGAAGAATTATTTATAGAACTGTATGAGCTGACATATAATCTCGCTGTAAGTAAAGATAAACGATTTGTAAATTTACATTAAATTTGTAATTCAAAAAGTAATTCGTAATTTCTCAATAAATCGGAATTTTCGTCACGGTGAAAGTTTATTAGTATCACAGTCGCAGGACAAATACATTATTTGGCATCTAACTGTTTTTTTCATTCTGTGTTGAATCGTGTTGCTCAGTTGTTATTTTTCTCCCCGCTGCAATTTGAAATTCGTTATCAATTTATATGGTATAGCGACTGGAATGGAGTAACATTAATAAAATGTTTAATAGAAAATTTTTGTCTGTAGATATTTTATTTTTTATTTTCTCGTAAACCAAATATAGAGAAAGTACTGTTATCGTTGCACCTATTCGAACTCAAGATTTTATAAAATCAGCACGTTTCATATTTCCCTGCGCTTATAAAACACATTTCCAAAATTATGTCTATGTGTTTGTCATGAGGATGATTAAAAAAGTCATAGAGCTGACAGATGAAATTTCCTAAATGGTTTCTTACATAAAATGTGTCGTGTTATATCATATTATTAGCAAATTCCGTTCAGAGGAAGTCTGTATGTATGGCTCTTCGAATATTAGTCAAACAACAACTTCGAAATTTAGATTAATAAAATTCAGTGCACATATTTAACATCTGTTGTGTAGGCAGATATCATATTTTGTGCTAAATCCTACAAGGGATTGATCTTTCGTCTGTCTGTCCTTTCAGAAGTATGTAGACGTGACAGCTCAAAAATGCAATTACTTAAACATATTAAATTGGTTTGAGAATATATGATTATAAGCGCAATTAGAAAATACATATAAACAAAAATAAGAATTTCGTGTGCTATTGACATCATGCAAGAAATTAATCGCCAAAAATCTCGCCAAGAAATCACGCGATAGATTGGGTAAGAATGCTAAATTCAAGTGTGATATTTTGTTACTATTATTCGCCAATGTCGTGCAAACATGTTCTGAAGTAGCATATTTCATAGAGTTAGAGAGGAAGTTTACAGGAAACCACTTCCGCTAATTGGCAAAAGTCTTCTGTAACCCCAACATCTCTTTTTGCATCACAACATAAAAACAATTTGGTATCGAAGAAAGAAAAGCTTTTTCTTAAACAAGTTTTTAAAAACATAAATAGCGCCAATCCAGCCAAATTTAGATGCAAACATATTGGTTAACTGAAGTAGATGAAAAGCTGAAAGGGATAAAATTCACACATCAGTGTGTGTGTGTGTGTGTGTGTGTGTGTGTGTGTGTGTGTGTGTGTGTGTGTGTGTGTGTGTGTGTGTGTGTGTGTGTGTGTGTGTGTGTGTGTTCAAGCAAAGAAGGGACCCCCCACATTAATGAGGAAAGAGGGTCTTCAATTGAAATATATTTGACCATTGAGACAATTGTAGCAAGATTGGCCAAATTCAGACCCTAAAAGTTTATAGAACAAAAGGAAAGTGGCTGTGCGTTGGATGGGAACATAAAAACTAATTTGTCATTTAAAATTTATAAAGACAAAAATATTTTTCTTTTGAAAGATTCGGAAACGTAATTCATAACCAGAATTCAAAAGCTACATAGCTCTCTTTAAATATTTTTCTAAAATTGTATTTAACAGTAAACGCTCAATGTAAGAATTAAATAAGAAAAATGCAATAAAAGTGGCTTTTGTTACTTAAAAATCACTTTGAAGTATAAATTATCAAACGATCATACATTTTATGAGTTATAAATATATGAAAAGTAATAAATAAAGATTTTTTTGCTTCACACAGAAAATACGTAATAAAAATTTTTTGATACTTGTGTCGATTCTACGTACTAAACACTTCACTAAAACAAAAACTAAATAGTATCAATCTAGTAGAATATGCGTTCGAAGGAAATCTAATTAGTTCGCGATACCAAATCCACAAGGTTAATTAATTTAGAAATGCTATTAAAACCTTTCATTAAATTAAAAGAGTCACGTGTATTTGGAAGGTGTTTGTAAAATATGAGGAAAATATTGCTTTTTAAAAAAAGCTTAATAATGTGAAAAGGAGATTTAACTCCATTTTCAGCAAGCTTAATGGTTGCCACTAAAAAATACAATTTTTGATGGGCGAATTAACACATCCATCAGGATTATTAAGTTTGTTTGAGAGATTTGTATCTAGCAAGTCCAATTAATTAAATTCTGAAAAATATTTAAGCAATAGAAAATATACAGTAAATCGATAGCTACTATTTTTAAATTATTTCGCCCTTGATATATTGCCGTTCAATATCATAACAATGCTATATTCTTTTTAAAAATTAATATTTGTAAATTTTTTTATTATTTTATTAAAGTTAATTGTATAGTTTTATGGTTATTGTTTATTAAATTTAATTAGTTAATAATAATAACTTGGGTCAATAATATGTTAATTATATATTTTATAGTTATTGTTTAATTAAGTTAATTAGTAAATAATAATAAGTTAATTATACAATTAATAATAATTAATTGTATATTTTTATAGTTATTGTTTATTAAAGTTTATTTTATTTCTTTATTGTTATCGTTTATTTAGATTAATTTTTTATTAAAGTATTTTAATATGACTTAATAGAAATCTGCTGTCAGTAATACTTGTGAAAAAAAAACTCTATATAAATAATTTTATAAAGTCGAACAATTATTTTTCTATGATATTAATAATTAGCGTGATTGGTCTTCCTAAAACTTTCTCGTATACTCCGTAGTAAAGTTCTTAGCATACTCCTTCGTAAAATTGTAGGCTTAGGGTAAGGCTCCGAATATCTTGCATGGCACTGGTAATCGATGGTTATGGAATCTTTGGAATGAATCTAGTATTTTTAGACCTATCAAAGAACATATATTTTGGACACTTTTTGCTTATCGATTTACGCTAAAATTTGAGATGAAACTATAATTCTAATCACAAGATAATATACCGAAATTCATTACTTAAGTCATTACGTTTATGAATTATTGCGTTGATATATGTGCAAAAGTACCGGCCGAGAGGCGTTCCGCTATTTGGTTTTTGAGGTAAGATGCTAAAATTTTAAACTTAATTTTATATACCTAGCTATTGTTATCGAGTTCGAACAAACACTTTTTGTGAATGGATTTCATTCAAAATTTGATAGAAATTTATGAATCTGGTCGTAAATCCAAATACCAAATTTTGGCTATCTAGATCAAAGTGTTTATGAGTTGTGGTTTACACGATCAGACTGTCTCCCATTTGTAATATTCTACAATGTGAAAAAGTTAGGAAATTCATGAAGTGGGATGTGCACCAAAAAAAACTGTTAATGGCACTGTTCTTTCCATATATTTCATCGCAAGTATAGTAAATAATATCTTGTATTAAATAAAGTATGTATAACGATCGTACATAAAAAGAAATAAGGTATAAGTAGATTATATAATAACAATAATGCACTTATAGAACAAATATAAGTCTTAATTCATTAATATCGTGTATTTAAAAAATAATGAATCAGTACATTCTATATAAGCAGTAAAATATGAGAATTGTATAAAAAGTTGTTGCATCAGAATCGTACACTGTAATATATATATATATATATATATATATAATTTTGATTTGAAGCAGAAAGCCGTCGCCGAAATCATGGGAGAAGAAAGGTTGGATATTTAATTTCGTTTTATTCCATCTCAAGAAGCATGCATAATATACAAGCAGTGCGGACACAAAAACAGAAGAATGTAAAAAAGACATAAAAAGAAAGAAGAAATCATTTAACCAGGTCTTATATACGATGATATTCGCATAAATCCAACTATTGTCGAATTTCAAGGGCTCGCGTGTTGACCTTGACAAGAGAAACGCAGGAAATTTTAGAAAAATTTTGTTATATCATCGATTTCTGTCCCTTCACTTGTCACATGGTGACCGATGGCGCAGTATCTTTACAAGGTTTCATTTAATTTATTAAATAGAAAAAGTAGAATGGAATCAGCAAATAAGAGAACATTTTAGAATGAAGTTACTATGAGCTAAATTAAGGTAAAACTTTGGAAATTAATTACAATTGAAATTACAATATCATTATATATATATCATGAATTTAAAATTCAATTCATAAGAATCGTGTATAAAAGAAGAAATGTTTTTATATTGTGAATATAAACGGTAATATCCAAGTATCGTGTTGTTTTTAAGAAGTAATACATAAAAATCGAATATGCAAAAACATTCATTTATTGTTATTTATGTATGTTGTTTATATTTATGTCTTTTATTTATATTTGTTCAATATTTGTGCGTTACAACGTGCATTTGCATAAATATCGTATATTGAAGGATCAATGCATATTAATCCTGTAAATAAACATAATGTATATGTATCATACATATCAAAAGTACGTATCGACAATATAATTGGTAGTTCTTAAATGTACTGTATTTAAAAAATAATGCAAAAAGATCGTTTATTATAAATTCTTATGCATGAATATTGTGTATCTCTGGCGCGTTAGTCAAAAGAATAAAAATTAAAATGTCATTGAACAAAAATATCTCAATATAATCATGTTCATAAATATTTATTATATTATATTAATAAATATTTGAATCATTAATTAGAAAACTCTTTTGATATGACGGGATAACTAAAATCAATGATAATTTAAATGAACGTAAGAATGAATAAAATGAAGTGGCTGCCTTAACTAAAAACATTTCTGCGTTTTCTGTCAGTTGCTAAAGAATAAAGACATTTTTGCATTAAAAGCAGGCATAGAAAATGGAGCTCAATTTAAACCACTTACTTGAATTTCGCCATATGTCGTTTGTGAAGACAATGAAATTAGCCTAACAATATCATCTTCCACACATGCACTGTTGCTGAATAGTGTTGCCACTGTTCTATCATAGTTTGTAATTGCTGAAAGAAAAAGTTTTATAAAGCAATGAATAACAGTAAATGAAATAAAAAAATACTATAACGACTATAGTAAAAAGAAGTTTGATAGTTTCCGAATACATTATTTTATAGCCAATGCTGGCATTAAAGTTCCAAAACTGAATAAAATTATTGCTCAAACATTCTTTTTTAATAAAGAATCTTTTAAAAGATGTTAAGCAAAATAATAATATAATATACCACTATTGTTCATGGATGCTTCATTACTTGAAGTCAACAAATTGTTCGAAGAAATAAAAAATTATAAATATATTTTCCTTATGAAGATTTTACTAAAATGGAAAACGATTTTTTCATTACATTACTGAATTTGAAAGCAAAAAGTGGTTAAATTAAAAATTACTGCAAAAGATTATATTGAAATTAAAATAAAGTTCCAAATATTTCCATTTAATTCTCTGCTCAATCTTATCATGCATAACATTTTTAGAGAAAAAAAAGTAATCTATACAAATTTATTTTTATCGAAAGAAACATAAATCTAATTCTTACTAGAAGGATTCTTAAAAAACGATATCTAATCATTTTTCTCTTTTTAATTCCATGAATAAGCTATTTATATTTCTTTTTTGAATGGGGAAAAAAGAAAAGTTAGTATTATTAATAATAAAAACAACTGAAGATCATTCAGTTAAAAAAAAGATTTTTCTCGATCATCTATGGCAATTGATTTGTTTCCATTCGTCTCTGACAAAAAAAAAGCATTTTAATGAAAGAAGAAAGGGCGAAGCTCAAATTCAGCCATGATGTTTTCAAAAACTGGATAAGTGCCAATTGTTAATCTGATAAAAACCAGAGCATTTTACTCTTTTATCGTTTTCATACTCTCCAGTTTTTGACTAAGTACCATACACATGCAATGGAATGAACACGAAAAAATAGAGGAGGGCAATTTATTTTCTGAATACTAATGTTCAATTGATTTTTTAGTTACCATACTCCTCGCTTTAGTATCCGCAAATGTGAACATTTTTTCTTTCGCAGTATGGTTACCATGTGGAAAGATAATTTTGAGTTAATGTATGTGTTTTTTATGTTACCCATTACTTACTTTTAGATATCTTCGAATTTCATATTTCTATTTTAGCATATTAGTAGTAATATATATTGATTTCAGTGGCTGAGTTGTCTAATGTATGATTATAAGAATAAATCTGTTAGTTTATTTTCAATCAACAAATCCATGTACCAATACAAATAAATAAAATTGTAAAAAAAGAATCTGGCAAATTAAAAAAAATCATAATTCCAAAATCATATTTTTATGTTTTCTTTTGATATATTCTAAAAGACGAAGAAAGCGTTCCGAAACTTTTTTTGCCTGTTTTGTTTTCTATCTTTCTTCTCTTTTTAGATAAGATGCCATTTTTTAAAATAATATTGCAACTTTTGGCAATTCAAGAAAATTATTTAGAAATTAAATTCCTTCAAATTTAATCATTGGTTATTGGCTAATTTTTGCAATAATTCAGACTAACATTAAGAATACATTAATTTATTTGAATTATATATTTAAATACCTATCTTAGAAAGCTTTAGTGCAAGAACTAATGTATCATTCTTAAAAAAAAATCATATCGTCTAATAAAAACTCATTCATCATATGCAACGTCATCTATCAAAAAAATTGAACTTGAAAAGTAAAATGAATAAATGTAGCTGATTTTATATCTTACTGTTACATCTTTAATGAAGATGCATTGTATACCGTAGTCTTTTTTTTTTAATTTCCCACAGTATTTTACAATTTTAAGAATTTTCAGTTCTCCAAGAGCTAATTCACATCTTGTAGATGCCCTTTGATCTTTCTGCATCTGCTTCCTGTTTACTTTCTGCTAAAGTTTCAGTTATTGAATGGAATCGATAGTTTGTCACGGCATTTTGCGTTATGGAATGCTTAAAAGATTTTATATTTTAGGATTTCCCTAATATAAAGAAATATATCGTCGAATATATTGTAAAATCCATGATTCAACAAACCAAGAACATGTTATAAATTGAAAGATGATATAGATTTGCTTACAAAAAAATAAGGTATCGCTAATACTGTCAGTCAAAATCATTCCAAGTTATATTGTAATCATAATAAACCTGAGCATCTTTAGGGAATGAAATAGTTGACTTTCAAATGATTGAAACTTCTGTTGAAACAATCGTGTGCAAATATATAAAAAAATTAGCTGAATAAACTTCAAACATTAATTTTATAAACGCAAATTAGCGGACTCCTTTTGAAATATTTGTTAAAATAGATTGATAACGAATACAGTATTATCACTGCGAATAGAACCCACATCCCTCAAGGCATAAAACTGTGTTAACTGTCAGCTGTCAAATGCTTCATCGATTATTGGAAAACACTGAAAATTTTCACTCCAGTTATTTATGTACAGAGAGGTAATGGAAAAATTTTCATTCTTATACGTTATGAGCAGACATGCGGTTAAATTAGCAAATTGCAAGTTCAATTTACAGGTTGGTAATTCAGAATAATATTCTTTTTTAAAAAGATTTTATGATTTAGTTTTGTAGCTCAAATGTATAAAAGCGATCTCTGTTAAAGCGATATGTATTATTGTGGTAATAGTTATTCACAGTGAAAAACCTCTTAAAAGATAAGCATTTTTTAGAATACTTGAGTTATTATACTAAAACATAGTACTAAATCTGTTCTAAATACAATTTCTTAATGTTTTTATTATTGCTTCAATTTATTTGTTTTTATACATTCATTTCCATTTAATTTATATCGTCTTTCCTAACATTTTGTCTTTTGATCTGGCAACCCTCATCGTGTAACATTTTGTAGGTTTATCATCGGTGAAATGTCGCCAATAACAAAAAAATTAAATTAAAATGCAAAGAGTGATTAGTATTAGTACTTGAAATAAAAAAATTAATTAATTTGAAATTTTAAATAACTCTAATTCGATTAGATAATTTTTCTTTCATAATTTCTAACAGTTATGCTCATAATAATTTTTTTTAAAATCTGTTGATAAAATATAATAAATAGGATAATTTTATATTAATGTCTTATTTCTTTAGAAAATTACTTAAAGACTTTAAAATTATGTTGTCTTAAAAATTTCTTTTCAAAGAAAGGTGGTTTTGAGGAATTTCTGAATTCCAAAATATAAATTTATTTCATTACTTTTTAATAATTGTTTTCCCAACATATTTTTAAACTTTCTATTTAGCCTTTTAATGCAGAATAAATCATAAAATTCATCAGGCGAAAAAGCCTTTTCTCTTTAGAAATCAGGTTTTGCCAATCTTGCTGTTGATTTACTTAATTATTGATAAATTAATATTTTAGGAGAAATAAAAATAAATTGGCAGCCTTATTTTCTTCATCAATTAATTGAACGTTTGAAGAATCTATTCTATAAATTACGCTGATTAATCAACCAGTTTGTATTTCTATTTCAAAACCCAAACGGATAGATTTAGTAAGAATTCTGTCAATTTGTCTCAATATTATACTTTCTTTAAATGATATAACTGTTTTTTTTCTTTATTCATAAATGCGCTCAAATACTAATTTATATTTAAAATGTGATTAATTTGAGATTAATAATTTACATTATAAGTAGAATTATAAAAGAAAATGAGAATAATTTTCTCCTATCTTTCGTATTTGTTTCATAATTGCCAAAGAAACGTTAAGGAAAAATTATTTATTACTGAGCTCAAAAGACGAATAATAAATTAATCTTTAACTTCAGGACACTGAAACCGAGAGAAATTCTGAATGTAATAACGAATATCTTAAAATATTTATAACATCATCGCAAAATTCAGAAACCTTCATTATTGCCATTTTCAATGTTATTCAAATATAACTATTCTCAAAACCCTTGAGATTTAGATTTCGCTAGCAAAAACTGCCAAACCTTTAAAAGGAAACATTCAGTTGAATATTTCTTCAAACGTTGGAAGAAGCATTATGTTCCATTCCGAATAAATAAATCAAGAGAATTTTCTCCTGTTTTCTTTTTTGTTTTATTCAGTTCGGTACCAAACGACAACTGCATTCAGCGCAAGCATGTCGGCCATTGTTTTTCACTGATTAGATTCGTTCTTTTTAAAACAACGTTGTATCGCTTTCGTTTGCAAGAGGTACCTCTGATGTTGAATAAATAAACAGTTTTCCTGATTTCAACGGCTTGCTTTCTTCGTGTCTTTTGTAAAGTTAACAAAGAATCTGTAATGAAGGCTCGTTCCTTTCTTGAATTTTCCTTTTCTAAACACGCACCTAGAAAATTGTGTAAATGTTTGAGACAACATAAACTTGAAAATGTTCTTGACGAATTTATTGAAGGGAGAGAATGGTAAGTCGGGTGTTTGAAAAAGAATAAAGGAACTAAAAATAAATGGCAATTTTTCATTTATGTGTTCTTAATCATTATAAAAATATACTCCTATCTTATATTAAGTGTTTATTCCAAAGAAAATTGACATTTAATTTGCCTAGTAACTAAACATAATAAAACATTCTTTTTTTATTTAATACTTAATATCAGTTATCTATTAAGTATCTAATTTATCGTCAACTGAAAAAGAGCATTTAGGAATACCAAATGATATGCACAATGAAAATTGTCCATTTTGTTGCAATGGTTTGAGTGCCAACTTTTTTTAAAAAACGATTTTTCTGTATTGTAAACTGTAAAAATTTAATAAATTGTAATATTCTAAAATATGTATTTTAGCATTTTGTAAATTGTAATATTCTGAAATACATAGAATATGAAAGTATCTGAAATCAGAGTTCGCGTTGAAGCTTGATTTTCGTAAATTTTCAGCAAAGAGCTGAGTTTTCAGTTAAATTAATCCTCTGCTAAGGTGGTGTCATCTAACAAAGTGCTAAAAATGATTTCCCATCTCTAATTTTCATTTTTAGTTTCTGAACTTTTCCATCTCTAGTTTCTGAACGTATTTAGCCATGAGTTTTTGATTAAGTGATCTTGATTTCATTTCGATGTTTCAAAACCAAATTTTGTATTGCCTTACATATGAAGTACAAAAAAAGTATTGCAATCTTCAAAAAATTCAAGCTCTAGATTTTGAAGAATCTCCCCTTTTTTTTAACCTCCACTAGTTCGCAAAATACATTTTTAGAAACTGTCATTCAGTATATACCTTTGCCCTAAATTTATAGATTGCAATCAAATTCAGAAACAAATTTGTCCAGAGGTTGTCTATTTGCCTGGCTGTTCGAATTTAAGTTAACACAAAAACTGCGAAAAAAAGAGAGCTAGATGGATAAAATTTGCTTCATAAATTTAACACCTATGTGGTTGACGCCTATCAAATATTGAGATAAATACAACAAAAGATTGAATGCCTGTACGTCTGTAGTTTTACAAGCATATAAACACAAACACAATGATTCCGATACGCAATGACTTAAATATATCAAATTTTGTATGTGATTTTGACTGAAACTGAATGCTAATTGATTGGAATATGTATTATATTCGTTGTATTTGATCAATTCTATTATTTGGATATGCCCTGAAATCATTTTTTTTGAAATGATAAAATAATTGGAATGATAAATTCTGAGTCGCTATGTTTTTGAGTTATCGCTTGCTCAGGTATTGCTCGGAATTCGAATCAAAATTTTATTCATATCTACACATTTGATTCTTAAACTGTGTATCAAATTTTAGAAATCGAAATTTAATTTAAAATTTTTAATTCTTCACATTTGTTTCCTGACAAAAAAAAGAAGATAAATTTACAAACCAAGAATTTCGTTCAGAATTTGAAAGAAATTTGAAACTGTTGGCATAAAGAACACTTAAAAAATTTCGTACTTCTATTTCAAAACGTTTTTTTGTTATCAAATTCAATGTTATCAATTTTGTTATCAATTTGTTATCAAAATAAAAGTAAATCCAAAATTTGTTTTCCGGATTTAGCGATATTTGAAATATGAAAAATTCAACAAAAGATCAAGTTAAATAATTTTCATGGTGGGGAAGGGGAAATTTCTTGACGATTACAGCAATTTCGAAGGTCTCAATGCCTCTTAATTTTTACTTCCTCGATTTTTCTATTGAAGGAAGTAAAAATGAAACTCTAAAAGAGAAAGTTATTTTAATTAAATATTGATTTTAGACTCTGTTATTATTTAGAAGCTCAAAGTTAATTCTTTACAATTTTTAAGAAATAATTTTTTCTACATCTTTCTTTGATGTACAATCCCAGTCCAGCTAGCCCTAACAGAAGCCACTTGTTTCTGTTACCATTCGACTGCTAAGAGAAATGGAGAAGCTGGTACGATCAATAAGGAATTCCCTTTTAATGAATACTACATTATTTATTGATGAACATCTTGTAGTAAAGCAAATACAAGGCTCAATCGCTCTGACTCATTCATCTCGAATCGCAGAGGTCGAATATTGTGCTATCAAATAAAACTCGGCTATTTCAGATTTTTTTAAAAAAAATAAAGAATGATTTATCATATATTTTCTCATATATTCTGTAATTAAAAAATGCAACTACATACAATTGACTGTTTGTGTATCATATAGGATAGCAGTTGGCATTTGTAAAAATCCCTTATAAGAAGCTCTTTTTTGGTACTCGTGTTCACAGACTCTATAAATCAGTTTAAGGTACCTGACCACTTTCTTGGCGAATATTTTGAAAAATGCTCGAAGCTTATTATAATTTTGAATATTTTCATAAAAAGACTAAAAAAGCAGCTTTGAAACAAAAATATACGATAAGCACCAAAAGTTTGAAAAAAGATATTAGATAAAAGATATTTTTTGACTAAAAAGAGGTAAAGTCAAAATTTTCTAGTTAAGTGGTTTATCTGATGATCAGCTTAAAATTTTCCAGATACTTTAAAGAATATATTTCCTAGCACCTGAACTAAAAATAGCTGTATTTCTATACATTCATTAAATATCGACGTTCAACTGATATATAACATGCATTTTTTGATTTTTTTTTCTATTTTTAAGCATTCAAACAACTGTAAAATTTATCTAAATGAATAGATTGCTTATTCTCTCCTCCAGAAACTTCAGAACATGTTGAGTAACAAATTTTTGTAAGAAACTTGAACTAAAAATATGCATTAGATTTTAATTTATAAAGTTTTCCGTAAGAATATTCTATCAAATTCTATAGTTGAAAAAGTGACGTCTAAAGATGTAGAATAGTATTAAAACGTATGTAAATACAAATATAAAAAGCATTATAAATTCCCTAGAAAAGACATTGAAACAAAATGTTAACCATTTTATAAAGAGGCATGTCCAAATATTGAGTATTAAATAAAAAAATCATAATTTTCCAAAAAAGAAAAAAAACCCCGATTTTTCAACTTTGTCACTTACTTTTCAAAACAAACATAATAATGAAAATAAACATCTTATAATCATCCAATGTGAATAGCCATGCTTACATAAATAAACGAAATAAAAGTGCAGATAAAAGGAAAAATTAGATATTTGTAATTGTTCTAATAATTTGAATGAAAGCTATTTTCCTAAAAAATTAAGTTTCTAAATAAGTTTTTAAAAAACATAAAATGATGAGAAATACTCGAAATATTTAGAATATTATTTTGATGATTATTTCAAACTGATTTTTAATATCCAGCTAAAAATGCAAGTACATTCAGTTGTGATTCTTTACCATTTAACTTTTTATCTGAAACTTCCGCAATGTGAATTGATGGCATTTTCATATATACCTTGAATATTTCTGATAAAAGTGTTATATTTATACTTAATTTCGCCATATTGGTAGTTCGCAGCTGTTATTTTGTTATCAAACTTCGAAAGAAATACTTAAAATTTTTGAAACTAGGAAACGATGAAAACATTTTTTACTGTGGCATTAAATTCTGACTAATGACATTGAGAAATTGATAATAAATGAGGTTTATAAAAAGAAAAAAAACTTGTATCATTTAGTTAGACAAAAATTTAAAATAAACAAACATCATTCATCATGAAACTAAATTAAATTTAATACAAAGCAGAAATTCACAAATAATATTTTGAAGTGAAACAAACAACTACAAACGATTTTTGAACGAGTTGAGTTATAACAGAGCACCATTAATTTTTCAATCTATTCTGAAAATTAAAAAATAAATCGTTGGACATAACGTCTTCGCAGTGAATATAATTGACAGAGTCGAATGCTTTCAATAAATTGAAGATAAACATTTCCAAGTGTCTGGAGAATGTTTGCTCCCGTCGAATGTTTACACGAAGAACGCTTTTCTCTCATCACATTAAGTGACAACACGCGCTGTTTGTGCAGAGAAAAATATTTGGAGATTAAATTCAAAAACAGTAGAACGCTCTTCAGCAAACACTATGAGGGTGCGATCGGAAACAAAGCTTTTGAATAAATTGTTCGCCGATGTTTTGCATTTAATTAAGAATTCTTGCAATTCAATTTTAAAATCGTTTGCTTTTAGGAAAATAAACTATTCAGCACAACTCGCTTTTTAATTTTATGAGCAAACATTTTCTTGAGTTCATTAAATTTTAACCTTTAAAGGAATTGCAGATATTCTCATATTTTAGGTTTCTCAATTTTCTCATATGACGCCGAAATGGAAGTATTAGTAAATTTTTAAAGATATTGTCTACTTTGATATAATTAACATTTTTATAAAATTAATGATATATAATTATAGTAATATATAATTAATATTTTATTATTCTCGTGAATTCTTTTAATTTATAAATTACAAAAATTTCTTCTTTTTTTTTCAGTTTTCTATCTATCTTAATTACATGTAGTATATACTTTTAGTGGATACTCTTTTATAGTTCTATTTTATTTCCTTTGCTTATAAAAGAGAAAATTTATGATATGAAATACTTTATCATAAAAACTATTTCCCTTCTGCTTAATTATTTGATAATTAATAAATTTCAATTTAATTTTTAATCATTTTTTTAAATTTTGTAAATAATTTCAGAAATGCAAAGGATTTTTAAATAAGGAAATTTTTAGATATTCCATTGCTAAACAATGGTGAGACTTTGATTCTCTCGACCTCTTACTTTTGGGTATTTTTGTTTTATTATTTTTTTAATTTTTCGTAATGTTTTTATTAATTTTTAATAAGAATTTGTCCGAAATTTGTAAACAATAATCTTTTTATCTTTAAAGAACCAGAATAATGCGATCAGAATACTATATTAAAAGAATTCTGAAAGAACTATTTTAATGAAAACTATTATTTGAAACATTTGAAACGACAATTTATATCGGACTTACTTGTAGATTTGAAGAAAATTATGTATTCATGATTTTTAAGAAATCTGATGGTTTAATTGATATTCAGTTTTTAATATTAAAAAATTATTAAAACAATGAAAGGATTTTTTCGTGTTTTAATATATTTTACAAAAGTTATTCCTAAGTTATATTAAACATAAAAGCATTTCATTCTTTGGAAATACCGGATTTATCAGCTAGTGTAAGAATATTAATTTGACACAACGAACATATTGAATGGTCGTTGTTTCATGTGCCATTTAAAGAAACATTTTTTTTCTTTTTCCACTTCTTCATCATTATTTTAAAATCTTTATTTAAAAAATAATTTCGCGTGCCTTGTTATGACAGGTGAAAGAAGTTTAAATGAATTTTTCTTTGTTTTATCGCGAATAAATGGCACTCGCTTAGCTTCGTGGAGAGATTCGAGTGCCAATGATATTGATAAAAAGAAAAAGAGAGAAAATACCCTTCATCAGAGCTTATCGTATTGACGTAGCAATTAGTAGCCGGATCTATTTTTAGAAGTTCCATCAATTGCATGGATGCCATTAACCTACGAATAAGTTGTGCTGCCATACTCGGAGAAAAAAACACAGCAGATCTAGTAAAAGCTCCGGATGCCATCGGAGGCTTGCCTTAAGTGATCCGTGATTGTAAAGTCAATAAACTAAGGAATAATGGAAGTGTACCGGAATTTTTTATAAGAAAAAAGTCGTCAGATATAATATACTAGTGATGGGGAAAATATAAGGCTATGTAAAATAACGACCTTCATAAAGGAAACAAAAGAATCATCATTTCTTTGGAAATTTTGCATTTTAAAAAGGAGAATATAATTTTTTTGACATATGTGTCTGAATGTTATAAATAAATATTAGTTAATAAATTTGGAAGATACTGTAGTGTCATAATAAGAAAAAAGAACGTCTTGCAGTGTTTAATTTGAAACTTGTTAATACGAATTACTTATGTATTAATCAAAACAATTCATTCAGTAGCTTCAAGATTTAGTTTTTTTTCTGCAAACCGCAGATAAAATTGATTAAAAGAAATGTCAATTGTAAAAATATAATAATTAAACTATTTATTATAAATTCGATTATTATAATTATAGTGAATACTTTTCACCATCTCCAATATGAGTATTATTGTGAATACTGAGAATGCCTTTAACCATCTTCACATGAGTATTATTGTTAGTATGCGTATTATTTTCATCTTATTCAACAAGAGTATAATATTGAATGATTTTCACCATCTCCAACATGAGTATTATTGACAGTATAAGTGTTATTTTCCCCATCTCTATTATGAGTATTATTGAAATTATGAGCATTATTTTAACCATCAATACGAGTATTATCGTGAATACTTTTCATCATCTCCAACATGAGTATTATTGAGAGTATGAGTATTATTTTCATCATCCCGTATTCCATCATCAGTATTATTATGTATGTTTTTCACCATATTCTACAATAGCATTATTATGAATGTTTTTCACGTACTCCAACGTACAAAAAGTTGTGTGAAAAAATTAACTAAGTCTAACAATTGAAATTTTTTTTAAATGTTTTGTAAGTGTGTCATTTCTTTATCTTAGGTTGTTTCCATATTTTTGTTAGTATGAAATTTAAAGGATCAAGATACAACTTATATCATTTCAACATCATCCATGGTGTGTCCAATCGTATTTTAAATGCGAAAAGTGGATGTGACCACTTAAAATTTTGATTTTTGTTGTGATAACTGTAACTTTATGTTCAGGCTTCGTTTCTTTTCATTTTCGAATTGCGTGCAAATTTGTTTTTGAAATTGCTTGGAACTCGGATACCGGTTGAATTCCATTCTAAATAAAATAAAAATGAATTTTTAAACATTTTTCATTTATCATATGATAACTGTAATCTTTTACCACATGTATAAAGGCATACGATTAATACTAAAAATAAATTTTCTTATCTTAATGTATTGCTATTTTTATTTATGCTTTTATTTACTAATTTAATTGACATTTCTTTAAAATCAATCATATTGTTTAAGCTAGTGATTTTTAATGGTGAAAAGCGTTGGTAATGGTTTATTAAAAATTCCCTTCAAATAGTTTTCAAATAACTTTGGAGATTGTAACCGTGACAGCTTTCCAAATCTGCACACAATAAAACGAAGTAATGGTCTCATTTTCTACATGAAAGAAATGTAAAACTTAGCCATCAACTAGAAAATAGCACTGACTTGCGAAAATATTTCTAGTTTGTCATCTTCCAGTTAAACGGGGAAACTGCGTAAACGGCACATTATCGAGGTCCCCTCTGAAAATGCTGCCTCCTTCTGGTGAACGTGGAATTGTCGTCGACAGTTGACAGAAAATCGCCATAAAATATTCTCTAAACGACGTCACGTAATATCTGAAAAGGCTGAAATCCTAGAAATTCTGGACCCCTTTATTGCGTCGATGATTTCGTCTTCCGCGGAGAAATATGTCTCGCTTCATTTGTAATTTTTCCTCTCGTAGAATTGCTGTTTATTTACCATTTTTATGAGTTTAAAGATGTTTCTAGAAAGAGAAGTTTGTGAAATGGATGAATTAGATGCCAAGACATTTTGAAAAGGAAAAGTTCTTTGATATTCGCTAACATTCCTTGTTGATATTAAAATAATATTGGCTTAAAAATGTTTTTTCATTAATTAAAAAAATCATATTTGTTTGATATATAATTTAATTTTTCATTGAAAATACTAATTTTCCTTATATTCGTTGATACGTTTTAATTCGGTTATCGCCTTGACATAAAACATTTTTTGGGGGTGGAGGGATTTGCTGTACCACGAGAAAAAACTGAATCATTATTACATAAAAAAATAAAGATGTTATCATGTAAAATTTGTCAAAATAATTATTAGCAAACTTTTTTGATTAAAAAATTGTCAAAAATAGCAGTTTTGAGCATGCAGTAAGAGTGTCGTACTCATTTTCCTAGATTAAAGCATTTAAAATGCTTGGTGAATCATAAGTAGATCAATAAATGAATGTGTTTTGTTCTCTTAGTAGAACAATAAAAGGCCGAGTAATATAAAATTTTTAATATCAGTAAATTTACTCCAATATATAGTTTCAAATATTATTTTCAAAAAATATGAGCTGTAATCAGGAGGAAGGACATTGCAGGAATTATTAGATTATGTACTATGAAATGAAGATGATGATTATCTACAAGATGAATACGAATAAAGCGATTAATTATTAAGTAATTCTGAAAATAACGATAAGCTGTCATTAAAAAAAGAAATAAAAAAATATCCATTAATATTAAATCATCCAATTTATTTTGCCGTTTAAGCCACGCTTTACTAATTATTATACATTTATGAAACCATTGTATTATGCGTGGTTCATATAGTTTGAACCTGTGAGGCACATTTGATTGACATGGCGATTAATATGTGGAAGGGGGGTGCTTAAAAGATTAGTGACAAGTTTCTATTTAAGTCCAACTATTTGTAGAAAAAAAACCCCAGATCTACAGATAATCAATTCTTTTTTTTTTTTTGATCAATAATTTGAATACAGAATTACAACCTTGGTGATAACACCATGTTCTAAATTTGTCTGTGTATTTCCTTGTTTACATTCATAAGCATTAACTGATAATTGGGCGTTCCGTTTAAACGCAATAAAACGTATTTTAACCTAATTCCCGAATGTATGGTGGCTGGCTCTCGTTAAATCTGTTCGTGGTCGCAGAGTCTTCCATGTCGAGAGTAATACCACTTGGGGGGGGGGGGGGGGAGTACAGGGTCAGAAGTGATCGTTCTCTGTTCCAGGTCTAAATTACGATCTGAGATGAATGAGTGAATTCGCATGAATGAAGTCCGCCCCCTAAAATGGGTTCTGACGTGAGAGTAGCTAAGTCGTACTCTTGGCCCTAGATGGCGCTACGTTTGAAACAAAGAGACGCATTTCTTATGCTTAAAATCTTCTGATCGTATCAGCGGGGGAAGGGGGAGTTGCCCGCGGCAAGAGCCATTAGTCACAACAACAACGTAATAAAAATCTACAATTTTGTGTTTAAATTTGCATATTAATTCAACCCGTCAAGACTTCTCCATTTCGAATTATCGCATGTATTGACATTATTCCAAAATTGGATTGCAAAATTTTCGATTCTCATAAAATGATAAAATTATAAGTCGCTAGTCAGCAATAGAAGAAGTGTATTAGATGCTAAATGGCATTCGCAATTCTATTAATTTTAGCATGTGACTGTGATGTCAGATGAAATCATTTTATTTAAGTATCTAATGAAGTTTTCTTTGGATTAGGTTATAATTGTTGCCATTTAAGATTAATTCGAATTATGTTTATCAACTAGCCTTGATGTGAAGAAAAATAATGTATTTAAATGGCATTAAATACATTTATAATGTGATAAATGTATTTAAATGGCAGAAGGACAAATTTTTATTACTCATATTTATATTATATTGGTGAATCTTAACTAATTTATTAAATATTGATTTTATTGGTTTATTGAATAAAAAACACTGTTCTTGATATAGCATAATTTTATTACATAATTAGATTAATGCACTAATTAATTCTTTTTATCTTACAATTAATTGCTTATTTTTATTTTTATTTAATGGAACTCTTATAATGAATTAGACTATAATTTTATAAGATTTTAGTCATAACATAATGCTTAGAGGGCATATTTATTATCTGAATTCAGAAATTCATTTCATTATTATGTCTGTAAACATTACGAGTTTAAAATAATGGGTACTTGTCTCAAACGCTGTCAGCAGTTCATTCATTAAGTTTAAACATTTTTCAATTTTCCTGTGAACAAATTAATATATATTTATTTTATCAGAATTCAAGAAATTCAATATATTTAATCATACACGATTTCTAGCCGAAATAGCACTTCAAGTTGATTTCTGTTGTTAATTTTATTTTTTAACAAAATCCCCTTGACAGAAAATTGCATTTGCTTTTCACTTTGATGTCTAAGTCAACAATCGGCGATCTTGAAAGCTCGAATTTTATTCCTCGGAAAACAAATATAGTACTTTATTTTAAGCGAAAGTATCGAATTTCTAGCTGTATATTTGAATTTCTTTGACGAATCTTCCAACCGAAAGTCAAAATACGGCAAATAAATTATATTCATGTTCGTGAAACTTATTCAGAAATTGATTTAGATGAAAACTTTCGGTTTAAAAAAAGTCACGAGCATAAAAATTGTTTTCTGAATTCCAACTTTGTTCGCGGACGATTTTTTTTTTTTTTTTTTCATTTTTGATTTTTGTTCAAACAGACTGAAAAGAATAGAATTTATTTCTTTTCTTAAAAGTACTGAAATAAGAGGATTGAATAAAATAATGAAATGCTGTTGAAACCAAAAGTGGATTAATAAAATTCAATGGAATATTTTTTTAAAAAAACGGAAATTGTGATTCAAAACAAAGGTTTTCTTTAAAATCTGGTGCAAACAAAAAGCACTTTTCAATATGAGATTTTTATTCTTCTTTTTTGGTTTAAGAATACAGAATTAAAAAGAAGAACATTAATTAAAGGGACATAAAATGAAGAGTTTATATTTCACTTCCTTCAATTCAAAAAGTTATTTATTACAAAGTTTTTTATTATTAAGAGTGTAATGCGATACATTGCATCAACCCGCTTTCCATCTTTTACTTCGCGACTGTAAACAAATCAATCATTTATCCGGCGGTGGTTCGTTAATCAGGCATCATTACTTGAAATAATTTTTATTTTTTAAATAGTTTGTTTTGAAAGTTGTTTTTTCCCCTTTTTCATATTAGAAACTTAAAGGATAAGAAAAAAATTATTGAAAACGAAGAAAGAAAAAAAAAAAGGTAATTCAGTAGAACCAATGTAAGTTGGGGCTGTTCTCAGTAGGCATCAAAGTTCTCTCACTGTGCAATAAAGAGAGCAAAAAACCTTAGGTTCCTTTAGTGAATTGACCAGTGTCAGAGCTGCATTTAAAGCAAACCAAACTTGGCACACTGCCAACTAACTATATGACGGTCTTTTATTCATCTACTTCTCTTCGGTAAACTCGCCTCTATTTTCTTTATTTCATTGTTTTTATTCACTCTTTCGCACTATAGTGTCCGCTCTGACATTGCTCTGGTGGTCATTTTTTATGTGTTATTATTTTTTCATAAAATTTCTGAAAATAAACACATCGGTAGTTTTCTAAAATGTAATTAAATATTTAGGGCTGTTTAGAGAAAGAAGAACTTTGTTTCAACAATTTTCTTTTTTAAAAATTAATTCATTATTTTCCTTAATTTTGAATAATTAATTAAAAACTAACTTTCCTAAAATTAGTCTCATTTCCCCACCACCAAATGAGTAAAACGTCAGTTTTTTTCCCCACACTAATGAAGTTAACATGTTTTCGACAGATTATTTCGAATGATTCCGTTCATTTTCTTAGTACTTAAAGCATTTAAAATTAAACATTGTAAATTAATTGATTTTTCGGATTCCTTTTGAAGTATTTTTGAATGAAAATAAAACAGAATAAAGAAAATTAAAAATTTCTAATCTGTGTCGCGTTACGCGTCTAGCGTGGAAGATTCACACTTCTGTATTGCCTTAATTGGCGTTTCTTATGCGCAGTGTGCTCTTATTTTATTTCTAAAGGATACAGACTTGATTTTGTTTTGGATAGACGGTAATTTTTTTGATAAATTAGTTATATTAATTTTAATTGTTTAATAAAAAGTAACTAGAATAAAATATTTCTTACTTGACATAAGTAGGAATTTAATTTTTTTTCTTATAAGTTACTTGTTTTCATTATTATTCTTTTCATTCTTAATAATATGTGTGTAAAAAGCATTGATGATAAGTTTGAGTTTGAAGCTGATTCTTTAAATTTCTTCATTTTTTTTAACATTTCCTCTTTTTTTACATAATTTTTTTTTCAATGCGAGAAGTTTACGGGAGAGAACATAATTGTAACGAATATTTCAGTGCAATGCGCTTGAAAACTAAAAAAACTCTCTGAATTTACTATCATTTATAATATGATTTCATTTATGAAAATTTCTATCGAACATTATAATTCTTGGGAATCCGTTGCACTAATAGTAAATAATTTTATAATTTAAATCACTGTAAATCTTTTTTTTTAATTTTTAAACTCAAATAGTTGTTTATCAGCTAAGCCTAAAATGTATTGCTATTCATATTGCAATTTTTAAAAAAAATCAACCACACATCTATTTTCTTAAAAAACTCAGAATATATAAAAAAGGAAAACCATTTGGTCAGATTTTTAAAATTTAATTAAAGGAAAATAATTTATTTCCCACTATTAAATTGTGAAATATTTTTTCTTGATTCGATAACATTGTAATGAGAATAAAAGGGCATCTTTTAAATCGTGTCTCCTGGAATAATTTAAATTGGTTTTAATTACTGAAACACTTCGTAATTAGAAATATGTCTTTCATGTTGATTAAGAGATTCTTAGAATTCCACGAGTTAAATTAAAATTACTTTCTATGTTTGCTGTATAGAAGGAATGCTATTAGAAGGAATTATTAGGAAATTAACAAAGTTCCTCTACTTTTCAATGCTATCAATATTGTTAACTAGAAATAATGAAGAAAAATGGTGTAATATTACAGGGTTGGGTTTAAAAAACGAAAAATGTTATTATTTTTTTAATGAAGTTGAATTAAATTCTGCGATAGCTTTTTTCCCGCTGTCAAATTACGAAACCGTTTTAAATAATATATGCTTTAACTTCTTTTTATTATCTTTAGATATACTGTTTTGGTTTTATTGTTCTAACCAAAAAAGAAATCTGAAAAAAAGTCGTTATTTTTCAATTGAACAAATTATTTATTCTTAAATTAATTTATCAACTTAGCTATTTATTCTTAAATTAATTTATTATTAGCTTAGATATTTTTAATGCATTTAGCTGAACTTTTTAATTTAAAACAGAAATTTAAATACATTATATGAGTTTTTAACTAAGAAATACCAGTTCTTCAGATCAAAAAAAAAAAATCAGGGATAAATATTTCTTTGTATAATTTTTCAGATTCATTCTATTCAATGTTTTGTGTGTGTGTGTAGAGTTTCCGAAGACTTCTATTTTTTATTTATTTTTTTCTGCTACTGTAATTCGTTTTCCAAATACATAAGGCTGTACATGGATTGACTTCATTCGTAGTATAAATTCTTAAATATAAATTGACTCCATTTGTAACACGAAATCTTAAATTTGAATTTATTTTCTTTACAATTTGCATTAACAATATCCGAGGTATAAGTTCTAAAATATAAATTGACTCCATTCTTATAATAAATTTTTAAGTATAGATTGACTTTACATGAAGTAAATGTTTTTAAAAATGAATCCCCATCATTCGTTGTGAGCCTTGCGGGCGTCTCATTTTCATATATCGCAACTGTTATAAACATTTTTTAAAAATATCTAATATGGGATGATGTTGCAGATTATCTGAAGAGAAGACATTATCTACGTAAATATAAATTTCACTCTCAAAAAATGTTTACAGAACTCCTTTAAATAGTTTAATGAAGTCTTTCTTAGAAATATCTCATATCTTGATTTTGCTTTTTCATCTAGTATGTCATTAAATATGAGTATTTAGAGTTTGAATTAAAAATATATATATTTGAATAATCATAAACAAATTATTTATGCTAAATACTATTCCAACCATGGTATTTATGCATTTCGTCAACAACTGCACTATGAAATTACATACGCAATTGCCCTTGGCAGATATTTACCATATCGACTAGTGATAGGGTTCTTTCTGGTGTCACCTGCGCCATCTCGTGGTGGCTGTCACAACCGCTTTTACATATATTGCAATGAATTCGAAGTATTTCTAACATGCGCGTTTAAATTCATGGTAAGGAAGAGTTGTTGTTGTTGTTTCTCATGGCACTTGCCATGAACAAGCTCGCTGAGGTAGTCAGCGATTTAAGCCTAATCATCGTCTCTAGTTTTGTAGTATCGCCAATTAAGACCAAGAATACGACTCTTGCTACTGACTCATCACATTCGCTTGCACAGCCCCTTTTTACAGGGGCTGTGCAAGCGAATGTGATGAGTCAGTAGCGAATGTGATGAGTAGCACACACCTTACAGATAGAACACAGAAGAAAAGCCATGCCCAAACTGGGACTTGAACCCGGGACGCCCAGAGAGTTTTAGTTTGATTTAGTTATATTAACGTCCCGTTTTAAGGCAACACTAAGGTTATTTAGGGACAAACCTCGTATTCTTGAACCGCGGTCATATGACAAGGACGACACTTGAGCTAGCACCTCCTTTATCTATAAAGTTTTTCCCCCGCATTTTGTTGTTATTGTTGTTTATTTATCTCATTCAGTTACACTCAAATAACTAGACAAACAGAATTTTTTTTAATGAATTTCCCTAATTCTATTGTAATTTGCAAATATGGTATAAAATAGATGTAATTTCCAGCACGTGTTTTTTGATAAGTCTAAAATATAGAGATGCGTCAAAATCTCGTATTTGTTTTTTTTAATCATTATTATTACAATACTTTCTCTTTGTTTGCTTTGTATGTAAGGAATTAAAATTGAATTATTGTGCTTCAACAATAGAACATACAATTTAAAGAGTTTCTTAATTTTTTAACAATTGAGGGATCAATTCCTTAAGATTTGTGATAGAAATTGCAGTTTCTGTCATTATTTTGATTTATTGACTACGCCAATACCATTGGCAGCAATAAATTTAGTTAGAGATGAAAACTGGAAATACATTTTTGTATAAATCGAATTTTGATTTATATAATTGTTTGAAGATCAAATTTTATTGCATTTAAAAGAATAGATATTTTTAAAAAATTAATTGATCTTCAAATACCTACTTACTATTTTATGGACACTATAGAATATTTAAATAGTTTATAATACTTTTTATTAAATATTACATTTATATATTAGACTTTTCATAAATATTTGACTATATACCTAGAAATATTTTACGAATATTCAAACGATGCTTAAGAAATACTTCGAAAAAAGTCTACCTTCTTAATGCGCCCTGTTTTCATTTCACTCGATCCCGTAAGTTGCACACACACAAAAAAACTTATGGACAACTGCCATAACAAGTTACAGAAAACGTCAAGATCCTTTTTCTGCATAGAAGAAATGAGGCTATACAGATAGCAAATCTTTATTCCGATATCTGAGCTATTGCATGATTCCATCAGACATGCACTACTGAATAAAACATGTACAGCATTGTTGGTATCCGGTTTCTTTATGGGGGCTATATCAGCGTTAGGATTATTTTATGTTGATTGGAATGACATTTGATGCCTCAGGTTCATATGGAAATAAATAAAATATAAAGAATATAAATGGTGTCTCTCAAATCCCTAATCAGTATTAAATGTTCGTAATACAAGAACTTATAAATTATTTAACATCCCATTAGGTAAAAAAGTCTGCTGGAATTTATATAACATTCTGATTGAATATCTGTGTGATTTATAAACGAATGTCTGTTATCTATAATGGCTAAATTGCTCTAATTCCTGTTAGTAATATCAAAACTTCTTAGATAGCATTCTGTTTGAATATATAAGTGATTTATACACGAATGTCTTTTATCTTTAATGGCTCAATTGTTCTAATTGCTATTTGAAATATCAAAATTTCTTAGATAATATTCGGTTTGAATATCTGTGTGATTTATACACAAATGCTTGTTTTCGGTCATTGAAAAATTGTTCTGATTCATACTTAAGATAGTAAAATAAAAATTTCTGAATTGATATTCATTTTGAATATCTGCATGATTTACGTACAACGGCTTGTTATCTATATTAGTTCAATTGTTCTAATTGTTAGTAGAAATACCAGAATTTCTTAGGTGGAATTCTGTTTGAATATCATATGATTTATATAAGAATGCTTGTTATTTATAATTATTAATTTTTTCTAATTGCTACTTAAAGTAATGATATAAAAATTGATGCTATTTAATATGAATGAAAATATCATTCAATTCCTCTATTATATATAAAAATATGATTTTGGATACAAAATCTATTGTTAAAAATTGAAAAACCTCTCGATTTTGTCTTTTTTTTAAATATAAAATATTTTTTCATATCATTGTATATTTTTCTTCTGTAACTTTACACATTTAAGAAATGGGAAAAGAAATTTTCTTTATTCCACCAATTTCTAAATTACTAGGAATTATAAAGAATTAATTTAATTTTCATAATTAACACTTTTGTAAGAGTTACATCCACAAGATTTCTTATTGTATTGATTTTAAATATGTTTGTTAATTTTCTATGCACTCAGTAATTAAAATTTAAAAAAGTAATTTTTAAAATTGATAGATTGAATTTTTTGTATTTAATCAAATCTCTGATAGCTTAAAATTAAATGTTATCCATAAAATTTTAAATAAATGAATAGTGTTTCATGATATAAAATATTTAATTCTGCGTTAAAAGTAAAATCCCCCTTATAATTTTCTATTTACATTTTCGATTAACTTTACTTTATGTGCTGAATTTTGAAAAAGAGAAAGATTATTCCTGCTTTATCGAATTACGTGAATCATTTTTTACATCTCAACTCGAAATAAAAATTTTTTATCGGAATACAAACGATTATTAAGAAAAAATGTAAACAAATTCTTGTAATTAGTAGTTCAATAATGAAAGTGATGATGTTTTGCAGTATAAAATGTAAACTTCTTTTTGAAATAAAGAAATAATTGTTATTTCTCTTAATTATTCCAATTTTTTTTTATTATCTGGAAACAGTTTGAGTGAATATATATTTAAAAGACATTGGAGAATTTCCATTTTTTTTCTTTTATTTACACACATAAATATTAATTATTTATTTTGTTTTGAACATAAAAAAGAAAGAAAAAGTTCGACTGCTTAAGTGGTTAATCAACATTCTCAAGATTTTTGTCCGTGCTTAATATGCGCTTTGTAAATACACAAAATTATGAAAAATATATAACTTGACCAATAGCACCTCTGAAATAACAGAAATGCAAAGTTAGCAACCGGACACCCGAGTTCTTGATGCATTGTTATTTATTCAGTTTAAGGCTCGGAAAATATATATTCCAGTTTCCATTGTTTAGTTTTTTTCTTTTGTGCTGTTTCTTTGCTTTAAAGATAAAACACTTTTATTGTCTTCCGCTGATAAAAGAGAAAATCTGGAAAGTATTCAAACGGTTATGGTGGAAAAATGCGAGGCCGGAACGTGCTCAGCATAAAAGGTGACCCAAAGTGTTTAAAGCCGGAGTGGTTGAAAGGAGTGTTTTCACTTAAAACTGTTAGGGATGTCTTCACTTTTTTTATCTTAAAAGCTGTCGTCATGGATACGATCTTTTTTATGAAAGTTCAGGTTATTTAATGATGTTTTAACCGAAATAGAAAGTTCATTTTAAGCAAAATTAAAATCAGATTTTAAAATAAATTTACTATATCATTATTGATTTGCTTTTAGATTCTTAACTGGAATAATATAAATGTCTATTCATTAATAATCAAATTATGCAAATAATTGCACCATTTTATTCCATTTATTTTTTAACAACAAAGTAAATATTAATTGATCTAAACTTTTGAATTACAGACTAAATTTCTATTTTTAAATGATTTTTTGGCGATAAGTGCCAAATGTAACAAACTTCTTCATTACTTTCTAATAATCCTGAATACGAAAAATGGATGCTTTAAACGAGATAAATCGCCAATTTTTTGCCTACACGTTTTGAAGCTTCAAAAATCTCAAGCCAAAACAGCATCAAGTTCTCACAGGATTAAAAAAAAAAGGCAAGTCTAGAATTTGGCGAATTACCACGTTTTAGACTCGAGTCCCATAAGCACATTTTTGAAATTATGTCTATCTGTCTATCCGTGAACACGATAACAAAAAAAAAAAACTTTGATACTGTTGGAAAGTTATATTTTTAATGTATTTAAATAGTATTAGTATAGTATATTATAGTATGCTATACTAAATTAACTAAATTTCTCTCAAATTTAAAACGAAGTCAATTCAAAGCAAATCTTTGAAAATAGTGAAGATTTTCTATTAAATATAAAGAGAGATGCATAAAAATTGGTTTTTACTCTAAAAACAGCTTTAGCGTATAATTTTGTACCAAGTTGATATCTTATTACCAAATTTTAAACTAAATATTTGGCACTAATATGACTGTCCGCCGTTCTGTATATTCGCATGTATGTAAACGCGATCATTCAAAACCCTAAAGATTTAGGTAAATGAGATTGGTTATAAGATATTGTTACAAAAATTTAAATGTATGACTGTTTTATACAAAAAGACGTTCGATATCATATTCGGTTTTCTGCACTATATTAGGAAGAATTAAATACCAATGAGTGCAATTTTAAAAATAAAAATCTGAGTGCTCGTGACGTTCAAGGTTTTCGGGAGCTTCCATTATTTTTAAAAGAGAAGTTAAGGAGGAGAGTGGATAGACTTTTATGAGAAAGTATGTGAGAAAAATTCGATAGGACCACTCCTATCAGAAAACTGAATCCAAACTTATTATTAAACGTTAAACATATTATTATAAATGTATACTATAATACCTAACATAAACATAATATTATAATCTAACCATATTTCAGGGGTTGATAAGTATATTTCAGCGTATCACCTAATTACTTATGTTTTTAACATGGAAAATTAAATGGATTAACCATTTATGGATTTAATCCAAAAAAATTTTTTTAGGTATGAAACTTTGGTGTGAAGGCACATACCAAATTTCATGCCCATGTAATCTACTTTGTTTTATTAATAAGAAACAAAAAAAATGAATATAATTCCAAAAATGTTTTTTTTCTTATTCATAGGATTTTGAAACTTAAAAATGTTCATGTTTCAAAATTTTAAAAAGCAATTCCTTGACGATTATACTTTCTTTGGTATAAGATAAAAAAAAATTAAATGAAACCTGCTATGCATATTTCAATGTATCATGTCAGAACATCATTTCTTGAACGGCCAAGCGCATCGTGTTCGCGCAAGCTGAATTATGTTTTTATTCATTTTTACTGTTTCATTGAATTCTTAATTTTTATATTGCAAACGATCCAAAAAAAACTTTGTTTCGCATTGATTGTCTAAAAAAATATCGCCTTTTCTATTTATTTCATCTCGTATAATCACTTGCTCAAAATGACATTTTTCTAGGTTTTATTATTTGCTGTAGTTATTAACTTTCTTTTTTAAATCAGAGCTTTTGTATGTAATAACAACGAGTTATTAAAAGATGATTTTGTTCAGATATTCGCGCAGATAATAAAATGTTTATTTTTAGCCTACGGATTTTTATTGGCGCCAGAAACCTTATCCGAAAAACAACATCGCGTTCTGACATGATAATAAAAATGTTTCATTAATTTTACTAAGAGATGGTTATATTTAATAATCAACATTTTGTTTTATACATTAGTTTACTTTTCTTTTCTATTTCCACCACTATCAGAGAAGACCTATAAATTTATGTTACATTTATAGTGAAATCACAGTAAGCCTCTATAAGTTATGATATAAAGGGATTTTGTATAATATATATATATATATATATATATATATATATATATATATATATATATATATACATTTGCACTGCCATTGCAATGAAGAATAATGACCGCTAGTGAAAAGCCTGAAAATGTTTCATATGGATGAAGTTGTTTCCCTACAATAGTAGAAAGCATCAGGGCACTGATATCTCCTTCCATAAAGAATATCCATTGGTACTCAGAATTACTTTCGCGACGAGTTACTAATACGTCACATTTCCTTTTATTGAAAAATAGGCCTTCCTCAATCTATGAAATTCACATTTTAAAATGATCGATGAGACCACATTAAACTTCCATCTCTCACCGCAGACAGCGTACAAATGAAAGGAACGCACACAGAAGAGCTATCGATTAAACTGTCCTTGCATATAAGGAAGAGAAATGTTTTTTTATACATTCATTTCTTTCCTCTTCTTTCTATTTCCCAAAAGAAAATACACTTCTTAAGTTTTTTCTTCCCCTTTTGAGGTTTGGCGATTCTCCGCTTCAAAAACTCCTCGCTCATTTCTTTCTTCCTTTTTATTTTTTCCGCCAACAAAATCTTGTTTGGCGGCGACTCCAGTTCGCAATCCTATTACGATTTCCTGATCGGTTTGTTACTTTTAAGACTTTTTTTTTTCAGAAGTAATGAGCTTTCGGGATCAGACTAATGTCTGAAAAGCCTTCCTAAATCAGCAGAAATAACTCTGCTCTTATTCTTATCTCTTAAACCTGTGTAACAAAAACGAAGCAAGATGTTATTCTTCTTATTGGCTCTACAAGATCTCCTGCTGTGTCTATCGTTTAGATAAAATATAGATTTGCAATAAAAAAAATATAGTAGTGTTGTGAAACGTGAATACGAATTTGTTTCAGTTCATTTCTAATTGATTATTTCCGTGATGAATGGCGAAGCAAATTGTTCCTGTAGTTAAAGATACTTTTAATGTACATAACGTTCAAGTCACCTCTTTTATAATATAATCGTCCACCGATAACTGTAATACTGAATAATATTAAAAATATTCAAACCCGTCTGATTTACTTCTTTATGGAATGCACAAACTCGAACTTCTGCTTTGCCAGTTAGCAAATGAGACTAGTTATATGATGATTAAATTGGTTTATGTGTCAGCAAGTGAATAAACCTAAACATGACTGACCGTATCGTGCAAGTTTAATGAACTGAAGTTTACAATTTTTATCATTTTATATTTATTCTGATTCATTGTATTGTACCTTGAAAATGTTATTAATTTTCAATTTTTTTTAAATTCTTTAAGAAAGCATCGCTTTATTGCTTATTAGTAGATCACTGTTTATTTCAAGTGAATTTTAGTGATCTGTTTGGATGTGAATGTTTGCAAATATGTATAGCACAGATTTCAAAGCTAGTCAAAACTTCTATTTTTTATATATTTTCATTTAAAGTGTACTGCAAATTATATTTCTTTTATTCTCAAACACTCTGACATTGTGTGTGTGATATTTTCTATTATAATTTCCATTTATTAATAAGAGACAATCAAATCTGAATGATAGTTAATAATAAAAAGCATCATTTAGACGGACACATATTCTAAAATTAAAAGAGACTGCATATTTTTTCAATAATTTATCTCTGTTTGGCTTTAAATTACACTGTGTTTGCGTTGTAATCTTTAATCTTTGCTATTTACAGAAAAGCCTCCAAAATTAAATTGGAGAAGTGCATACTTAAAAAAGTTTCTTGACTATCATTTAAAAAAAGGTAATAAGAAATTTCCTCTATGTTGCAGTAAACTGTATTTCGTATTTGGTTAAAAGTATCTGGACTGCTGCATCTTATAACATTGAGAATTTATTTTGATATTAAGTCTTATTACTCCTTCTTTGGGGTTGATTTGAACAAAAAAAAATTCTAAATAAAGATAAGTTTATAATGTAGGTCTTAAAACCATATTCAGGTTTCATCTATAAAACTTGTGTTTTTCAGCCTCATTATTAAAGCTATAGTGGTGGATGAACAGATACACTAACTCCTGACAGCTTTCTCAGCGTGGCATCAAAACTAATTATTATGAACGAAATGTTGATCATTTTTATCGGCTCTTTTTCAATTTATTTAGATTCAAAAGAATGTCCCTTGCTATTTTTATCAGTACAATAAAGTAATGTTTGCATTTATGATCACTGCAAGCGGTGGCTGTAGTTCGTATACCAAATGCTAAACCATTGAGTGTGATCATCCAGATTGTTTCCGGCATGTTTCCCAGTAAAAGCCTTATCCCCCTATTTAAGAAAAAAAGGGTGGACTTGAGTAAAGCCTCGAATACCTTAACCTGGTATTTGTGAACGATAAATAACGATATGCAGATCTTTGGCGCGGATAAAGTATTTTTACTGAATCTATAGTGAAAATAGGCAATTTTGCTGGTTTATTAAAACCACAATATGTCATAAAAATACATTTAAAGTCAAAAAATCGCATATCGAATTTCATTGATTTGAGGTCGATTAAACAGGTCAATTTTTTGGCAGGTTTTGGATTTAGTTAGATCCTAAGCCTTAATATTAAATTTTATCTACATACCTTTTTGTTTTTTGTTGTTCGGGTTCACTTCTACTCGAACAGACAGGCTGACAGACATTTCCCGTGAATGAGTGTCCTATGAATAAAATCTATTCAGACTTTGGAAACTCCACTTACCAAATTTCATTCGTTTAGTTCAAAGCGTTACAGAGATCCTGTTCCCAGACAAACAGGCATAAACACGAATTTATTTATTCATTTGAACTCGGGGAGATCTGAAACGAGGATAGCTCCATATCTCGATTTAAAACACACCAAGTTCATAGATTTTTTAAATCAAAATTTGAGTAATATCTGTTCAGAGAAAGTCCGTCTGTCCGAATACAAGTTAGCACAACTGGAAAACGAAGATAGCTATTAAGAATAAAATTAGATATTAAAATCTATAATTTAATGAAATTTCAAAATTAGAGTCAATTCCAATTACGTATTAACAGTCTATCGATCTGTACTTTTAGAAATATGTAAATACTATAACTTTAAAAAAAAACAATGAAGTTAATATGTCAAATTTGGTATATGGTTCTGTGATAGAATTGGGATGAAATATATAGTTATCTGACCTATCAAATTTTAAGCCAAATCCAATTAAGAGTTGATTGACTGTCGGTCTGTAGTTTCAAAAACATGCAAACGCGATGATTAAAAAACAGATTACCTTAAATATATCGAATTTGGAATGAGATTTTGCGACTGCAGATACAGTTAGGTGTCAAATTTCTGTTTCATTCAGTTGAGAAAAACATGTCTGAAACGCTAATTCGATTTTCGGATACTATTAATGGCATGTCTGGAATTAATCGCCAAATAACTCGCCAAGGATAACTCGATAGATACAATAAAAATGCCACATTCAAACTTATATTCCTTATCAGTTGTAAGGTTAATGTCATGTAAGACGATCTTTGACACGATAAGTTTATTATAGAGTAAACGAAAAAAAATGAGTTAACCCATTCCCAATGGTTATTAAAGTTAAGGTATAGCTAAGAAGGAGACACCTTAATAATAATATTGTCTGAAACATGAAGGGAACCCTGTTAATTATTATAATATGACGTTTTTACTAAAGCAATCGTAAGGACGATTGTGAAACCGACCACTTTATGCCTGTCGGCAACAGGCTCTCAATTTGCAGGCTAACCCACAAATGAGCTTAAGCAAATTCAATTTACTCAACAATTTTTATAAGCCGAGTTTCTCTAAGCCAAACGAGGTCCGTCCTGTGTTAACGCGTTCCGAAACGAATCAATATGCGGAAACCTGCTGGAGCAGTGCACGCAGTTCTGCCGGGACATTACTGCGAAATCACGGGCATCCCTTTCTTCCGTTGATGGCCGCGCTGACGTTGATTTATCACCATCAATGAAGCCGCTGCTTCCGGTGGTCAACTCCCCGAACGCCGCCGGGGCTATCAATCTCCTTCTCAACTGGAAAATACTCAACTGTTGTTGGAAGTTTCGTTTTTGTTGGTTTCTGTTCATGTTTTAAGGAAATAATTATTTTGGCAAACAAATATTGGAAAATTTAACATTGCGCGTTTATACAAGTAATTGCACTTAACAATAAATGAGCATACACATTTAAAGACACGCTATGAATAGCTTCACTACTTCCTAAGTACGCTAAAGCGCTTCATTGGTATTAAAATGTCAATGGTCAACTCGAGCCCCGACTCTTCTCTTGCAGATCTATATATACTCTTTAGTAAACTTCCTAAATATAATCTTTAGATTTGTTTGAGCACTATATTTTGCAATCTCTTTTGAAGAATTATTGTATTTACCAATGAAAAGATGCTTTAAAAAAATTCAAAATATGATATTTAGTTAATGTAAATGCCTTATCAACTCACAAGTAAATCTTTGATTTAAATTTCAATTATTGCTTCTTTTATTTAAAACCAACCAGTATTGCTTCTAAAATAATCAATTTTTCCTCAGCTTTGGAAGAAAAATAAGACATATTTTGAATTTTAACAGAAATTTATCGCACAAAATTAAAAATATATAATAATAAGCAGGTTAGATAATTTTGTTAAAAATTAAATATTTTCTCAAATAATATAATTAAACTATTATCAGGAAATTTTTTTAAAAAAAATTTTGACTATATAAGTTATATATATGCAAAAAAGTTGTGTAATGGTATAATTATTCTGAAGTAATTTTTTTTTTAAAAAAATATTTGATATTTTTGAAAAAGAATATCGTTATAAAATATCCAATAAAAACTAAACAGTTTAATATGTTGATGATCATAACTATAAATTCGAAATTACATATTTGTTTATGCTATTTCATTATAGTATAAAAGTCGAATAAAAAAATCTATTGCTTCAAATATGACAATTGTTCCGTTCAATTTACAGACGAATTTCAAATTCTTTCGTTAATTGCAAAGAAACAAAACTCAAAATGCACACACTTTCGACTATACACAATAATTAGTGATAGAAGGAAACTAAAACATATACCCTCGATGGATTCAAGTTCACTAGACACGTTTACATGACGATTTTCTGTCACCTCTGTCTTGAAGATTTATTAGATATAAAGATGTATCAAAAAATTTCTTTTTGAGTGTGAGGTTAATTATTGTATTTTATGTAATTTAGGATTTAGTGTGTCGGTTTAATATAGATTCTTACCGTAAGTTTTTAGACTTTGAGGATAGTTATTATTCTTTTCAAGATCTCGTGACCAGAATTTTCCAATTCTTACACTACGCTAAGGGGTAGTACGCAGAATGATGAGTGGTTATTACACCTACTCCCATTTTTGCGAATAGTCATGAGTGCATCCTGTTGCTTAAGGAGCTTTCACACAAGGACAACTATCGCGCCCAATGTGAGGACACGCCTACCTCAGAAAGATAACGTTACCTCACCGGAACAATCGCAAATGGTTGTCTCAATTGGGTATTCATTGACATAACTCAATTGTTGTAACGCAATCTTCCTGAAGCAGGTGTGACCTTCGATATCGCTCCATTGTTGGGCTCGTGTGAACAATGTTTTAATGTAAATATCTCCTCCTTTCATCTATCCTCTCGCCCCTGTCTTGACGAAATGAATTCCTCCTAATGCAT
>JAOUZG010028144.1:1617988-1639153 GCA_026289955.1 Argiope argentata
GTTTCTGAATGGAATATAATTTCCAGCACTCAGGTAAATGATTTTTGGAATTTTATATGTCTTCTTATATAATGGTGTGAATAAATATATAAAATATAAGATGTATCATCGCTTTTTGCCAAAATTTATCATTGTCGTATATAATGTTAGTGACCAAGTGGATGATACTAGTAATAAATTTCTATTGAGAAATATCAGTTTATTTCTGAAATTATTTTCTTTTGTGAACAATTTATAATTGCAATTAGCATCTTATGCGAATTAAAAGAAAATAATGTTCCCCAGATAGAGTCAATACAAACATTTCTTACACACAAGCATAAATAATTTCTTTTCGAGAAATCATCCTTGTCTGTAACTCTTTGCACTCAGAAATATAATTTCAGCATTCCATTAATTAACTTGCAACTTCTTATTACTCTGTATGTATTTTTAACAGTCAAAATTAAACAAATGAAATATCAAATTGATGCACCGTCTTGAATGGAGAGCGAGAGGCACCATCCAGGTGCAAAGGGTTAAAACGGAATTTCGGCATGCGATTCTATATGCGATTCATTCGAAGCCGGTTTATCAAGTAAACAAAGTAGGTAATTGCCAAGAACTAAGCAACGTTGGGAGATCATCTAGATTTTTTTAACAATATTTTTAATGTGCAAAAGAATTTATTCAAATTCAAAAAGAATGGGCAAAAGAATTTATTCAAATAAAAAGAATGAATTTATTCAAAATAAATTATGGAATATTCTTCTACTAACATTTTTAATTAGCTACCTTTATCAAATTTTATATTTCATTTTATATTTCTAAAAGAATATGGGGCTTTTCAATTAAAAAAAAGAAAAGCCCGATCCTATGATCAAATTCTTTGATTGTGTTAAAAAATGTTGCCATTTTTTTAAAACTAATCTTTATTTAGATTTACTTTGACACTCCAATTTGGTACTTTTTTTTATTCACAGTGTAGTGTAATCCTCTCTTTATAAAGTAATTTGATATTATTTAATTTCTATTTGTCAAAAATTGCAACTGAAAATCATTTATATCGCACTAAAATTAAAATTGATTTAAAAGGAAATCGATATCTGTTCGAAACGAAAAAAGGGGTTCCAATATTTAAATAGGCTAAAGCTTTTGAGATTTAATTTAACTTTGAATTCATTTAATCACAAAAAAGCTATTTTCATTAATAATTTAACTTTATGTTTTCTTTAATATTCGAAAAAAAAAATATTTATTTCTTCAAAAAAAGTATATAAGAAAGTGTACTAAATGTGGAAATAAAAAAGGATAAGTTATCTCGTTGTGCAAACTTTTTTTTTGGAATGGAAAGGCTTTTGATCAATGTATTAAAAAAAACATCCTGCATTCAACCAGGTTTTAGTAAAATAAGGCCTGCATCTGCAATAATTAGATAATGTAAAATTTTAAACCAGTGTTTTCAGGTATCAACCACATCTAATAGTTAAGAGGATATAAAGAGAATCCCTCCATTTACGAGCGCCGTTATATGGAAGTTATAGATCTGGTTTTATCAGATTTTGACACAATCAGGGTTTCGCGACCGAGCACTTAAAAGGATTTAATACTTCACGCCCAATTATCGCCAATGAAACCATAAATGTTTGGGGCAGACTTTCTGAGTTTGGAGGGCAGAGAAAGGGCTCTGAAATATTTCAGGCTTAGCATGTAAAATACTCTATTTCGGGTAAATTTTCAAGATTAGTTCTTTTTATCCGTTCAGTTAATTTATATAGATGGTACAATTCAAAAACTAGCTGCCAATTTGACTCAAGCGTGCTTTAAATTAATGTTTAAGTGATAAATCTGGAATAATGTTTTTTTTTTTTTTTTTTTTTTTTTTTTGTAAAAATAGACAACTTTCTTTTCATGAGATTGTATTTTTATATCTATAATTATTTTCTATCCAATTATTATTTCATGATAAATTTAATTTGAAAAACATTTTGGATATTTTAATACACTGAAGATTTCTAGATTTTGTTTGCTCGCTATATATTTTATGAAAAAAGGGAACTTTTATTAGTCTCCGTTGCATTTTAATCTTTTTAAAGAAATGTGTCATTAAAACGATCGAGTACACAATATTCCGGCTAATGGGTTAAAGTATTATTCTCTTATATTATCATAAATATGGGAAATTAAAAAATGCATATATAATGTTCGTAAAACTTAGATCTTCAACATCTGTTACGAAAGTAACGTGAACATTTTGGTTTAGAATATTTGGTAAAAGTTACGTTTACCCCTTGCCGCGCCAAGGAGGCCAAGTCGTCAATAAAGATGGCGGACAAAGTAAACAAACACTTCTATGGGATAGTTACGGCTACCACTTTTAGCAATACAATTATAATTTTTTTTTTTACCGATAGGCATTCTTTTTTTTTCAGACCCGGTTCTTCTGGCATCTGTTGAAGGCACCGGGCAGAATTTTTTAACTTAAAAAAATATCCTACGGCTTCGCTAGCCACGGGAGCGGGAAATTAGTAGCTTCACTAGCACACTGAACATAAGGGATTGTGGATAACATGAACAGTAAATAATAAATAATTGAGAAAGACAAAGACGCAAAAAGAATGGATTTAAAGGGAAATTTTATTTATAAGAAATTTATTAAAGAGTTGAAGCTCATGTACAACTCAACCATTATAGGAAGAAGTAAGCAAAACATCATTAGGGTTACTACAATATCGTTGCGTTGGGTTGCCATATTGGCGGCAAACTCGGGGGCACACTAATCACCATTTAACCCGAATATTTTTCTTCAGCTAATAATATTTTTTTTATATATTCAAGTTAGGATTTTATTAAAATTTTTATGAAAAAGGTGACTTGTTTTATCAATTTTTCTCCTTTTTTTTCATATAAGATTATATGAGGAAGTAAAATCTTACTTTCACAACGATATTATAATTTTAATTTGTTCTGCTAGAAAAAAAAAATTCCTCGCCAATTCAGTTATCCATCATACAGTGTCTTCTTAATACGATAATTTTTCACATCTTGCTTTAAAAATTCTGAATCTTCACAAAATTTTCAGGATTTAATAAATGCTATTATTTTTAAATCTATTCAATCTTTTGTTCCTTGTATCATGGACTAGTATAACAAATTCTAAAATTATATAAAAAGATACAGCAAAAGGTATAATTGCATTTTCTTTAAATGCATTGCATTTTTAATAGAAATTCAATTAATACTGACTTAGAAATAATTAAAACTATTATGAAATCGTTTAGTTTTTATAGGATTATTTAAAACTTAAACAATTTCATTCAGGCTTCATTATTTCGATATATTATTAAAAATTCGTTTGCATCAATATATAGTAGAATAGAATTTTAACTTGGACAGGACTGTTTTTTTCGAAGGGGGCGTGTTTTTTTAGTGTACTCATTTCGTAACTTCCTATTTTGGTTTCTAAACAATTATGTCTTTCCCCAAATAATTACTCAAGATTCATTATCTTTCGTGCGTTCGATGAAGCTTTATAATAAGCATTTATCGTTTCTATTCTGCTGGAAAATAAATGCGTTTTACTTACGGAATACTAAATGTGTTTTCACGATGTTCGTTGAATCCAAATGGCCCTAATAATAGTAAAAGCATGTAAATCGAATTTTAACTTCGAGAGTCTTTGGTAACAATAATGCATCTTAAACTGATAATAAAATTAAAATGATACTGTCATATTTATTTAGAGAATAACTCTAGCCATTAAAATTTCAAATCGGCAGTGTTTTGAAATTTTACCATTGCCAGCCTTTGAATCTAATTACATAAAAATTATTTGAACTGAATTAGATTTAGTTTTTATATCATTAATTGATTTTATACTTGAAATTATATTGCAAAGGTGGTGATTAATTTACTAATTTTTGCTAAATCTTAAAAATTGTAAAAGGTATGTCTTTATTTGCTCTAATACAATTGGTTGTATTTTTTTATGAATAGTCAATGTCATACACCATAGCACATGCCGTTTAAAATAATATTTAATTTATATTAATTATATCTCTCTGTGTTATAATTTATTTGCCACAACTTGTAATTTTCTTGTTTGTATTTTGTTAATTGTACTTGAATCCATTTGAGAATCAACGCAACGCCTGTTTGAATTTGTTTGGCATAATTCGATAATTAAAATCAAAACTTGACTCGATGAAAAATAAATCAATGAAAATTAATTTTAAGATGTATGAAAACAAAATATTGAAGATATTAGGCATCATTCATTTTTGTTTAAAATTGTTTTTTTTTTCAGATTTAGATATCAAAATGAACTATTGTTAACTGCAATTATTTTAAAGCTTCCTATATAAACAAAGACTGTAAGCGAGTTTTTTTGAATATAACAATTAATGAAGTCATACAATTTGAATTTGAATTTATATTTTATTTTCCATTACATTTGAAGTCGAATGTGGATGCAATATTTTTTTATAATAATTGTTAAAGAAATTATTTCTTTATATCCTTCTAATGATAATTAGACCATTTGGCAAAACATCAACTTATTTATGTAATGCTGCGGAACAATTTTTGCGAACATTGAAAGTATTCAATTGTTGCAGTTGCTTTGAAGTTGGGGCTTGAAAACTGACTTTTTAAACCCTAAATTCTGCCGCATTTCAATCTAAACTTATGACATAATTTTGACCATCAGGAATGGTCTCCTCAAAACTTTCTTGCATTCAGTCCAATAAAAGTTTTGTATCCCTTCCTCGGCATAAAAGTATGAATCTTGAATACGCTCACAAATTTCTTGTATAGCATTGATGAACAGAATTTACGAAGTACGGATATATGGCGTTGTTCGGACATTTTTACTAAATCTGATGTATATATATGTAATACGGAACGTCTTTTTTTTCGATCGAATGAAACCAAAATTTAACAGGGAAATATAGTAATAGTTACAAGATAACATACTTTCATTGATATAAGTATTTGCGTTTGTGTTCTTGCATTTATTTGCATGGAAAACTACAAGCCGATAGATCACCACTCTTAAACAGATGTGGTTCTAAATTTGATAAAAATATGCATTTTAGATGCTGAACTTTGTCAAATTTTATGTCAAGCTTTCTACGTTTTGTAGTTATAGAGTTAACTTGTACTTGATTACCAAAAGACTTCATCTAAATGGATTCCATTCGAACTTTGACGAAAATTACGAATTTGTTTTAAAGAATATATTCTAAATGACATCCATCTTATCGAAGTTTGAAGCTTGGAAATTCGTCAAAATATCGATTTCGAATTTTTTGGCGATTACATCCTATAAAAGAAGACTTCCTAGTGACCACGACTTGAAATTCCTTTTGAACTTTAATATTTTAAATAGTATCATAAATACATGAACAATATAATAACCAGATACAAAAAATTTCGATCCATTAAATACCTACCAAAATTTAAATTCACACATCGATTTTTGATAAGTTAATATTTATATTAGCTATAATTTTTCTTCATTAAATATTCTATTTGATATAATTTTTTAAAATAAACACGAAAGATATGTAGAGCATTTTTTAAAGTTAAATAAATATATTTTTTAATAATTACGCTTAATTTATGAATATATTTTTTAAACTGAGCGCATCTAAATAGAAATTGAGTGAGTACGAGTGGATCGATTTTTAAAAACTGTATTAAATATTCTAGATCTTCCATATTTTTATAGTAGTTTATCATGCTATATATTTGCCACTTTAAACTAAATCGATAAAATATTTAAAGAAAAATAGCGTTAACTTTAAAACTTCGACTCGTTTCAACACTCAATATGCTCTCAAAATCCCCTTTTAAAAGTTACGAATTCGACTTAATTTTATGTACCGCGTTCCGGAAAACTCATAAATTCCGAAAGTAACTTGCACTTTCTTGTGTACACATAACTATTCTATCCCTCTCTTTATGAAAATGGAGGCAAATACCAATAAAATCTTTCGTTCCATCCAAGTTTCCGAAGTCGAGCGAGCAGGGCGGAAATTCCGAGCAAAATAAAAGATTGGAATCTGCGCCTGATCTTCACCAGAACAGGGCATTCCTTGAATCTAGTCGGTAAATGCTCTCTATCTGGATAGAAGTAGTGGATCGATAAAAAAGAGAAAAACAACTAAATCATTCCCAACTTAAATGCCGTTTCTTTTTCAGTAATAACCTTTTCGCATGCTATGCCTATCTCACGGTAGAAATGTTATTCTTTTAGTTAGTCGTTTCATATATATTTTGGATACATACATAAATCGAAGTTGATTTTTAAGTGTTTTCAAACTGATATATATTGTGGCTTGTTGGAAGATTTTTGAAGTTAAATTACTTTGGATTCCAGTTAATTATTTTTTTATGAGTATTGCTTGGAACTTGCCATGCTAGATATAATCTTCCTGTATTATCATTAGATTACGATATGTAATTAAAGTGTTAATGCTGGAAGATTTACTATTAGATTACGGGATTTATTGAAAGATTAATAACGGAAGATTTACCTTGACGCTTTTAGCTTTCGAGAGGTAATCTAGATTGGATTTATCTTTATACTTGTTTATAGATTAGGGGAGTCTAATTGAAGACTATATTCGAATCTACTCTTGGATACGATAGGTAATCATACGTTTAGATCTACTTTTAGATACGAAAGGTAGTCGGAAGATTACATTTATATCTAAGTTTACGAGAGGTAATCGAACGATTATGGCTTACGTTTAGAAATGAGAGGTAATCGAACGATTATGATCTACGTTTAGGTACGAGAGGCAATCGAACGATTATATTTAGATCTGCTTTTAGATACAAGAGGCAATTGTCCGATTACTTTTAGATCAACTTTTATGTTACTAGAAGTAATTTCAAGTTTTCCTTTTAGTTCATGGTAAGTTATTTAATGGTTGCACTTGGGCCTATCTTTTAGATTATAAGAAATAAGGTTTCCTTTTGATCAAATTTAGGTTACGTGAAGTCAGCTAAAGGCTGCGTTGTGATGTATCTTTTAGAATATGGGAGACGATCTTAGGATTTCATTTAGGCAGTGCTGTCTTAGACTACAAGTAGCTTTTTGAAGCAAGGATTCTAGCTGAATTCTAGCTTATTCATATCAATGAAACGTTTGAAAATTTGAATTTAAACCTGGAATATATCTACGCTCCTTCTTAAAATAATTACATTACCCTTCCACTTTGAAATAATTATATCATTATTGTATTGAAATGAACCTAGTATTTCTGAAATATGCTCGTACCAGGTGGGAAGGTCCCGAAATTGGGATCTCATTTTCTGACTTGCACGCCGCATAAAAAAATATTTGGCCTTCAACATCATTTTAATGTACACCAAGGTTTACACTGCACATGGAATTGAGTTTTCAGTATAGAGCTATCGTGTTTCGAATCAAAGAATCCAAACTTGGGGGTTTTAGTAATTTGTGAAGATTATATATATTATAAATTCCTTAAGGGTACTTGCTCTTCTCTTGCCTATTTATTTAAATAATTAAGATTAAATATGGCTTTCACTTGAGAAGAAATGCAATAAATCAAAAAATAAAATTATCTGATCAGTAATTAAAAACATAGCACCTCATCCAGAGTTATGAAGTAGCTAAGAAATTATGAATGCAACATTTATGTCAGCTTACATGAGAAAAAAATATCTCGCTTTACTGTGTCTCTGAATATTTTCTTGAAATGATGGTAAAGTTCATTTCGAATGAATACGAAGCGATTTTCCAATTTTTTAAATTTGTTTTTACCGAGCATAAATTTATTCCCTAATCTCATATTTCCATAATGAGAAGGGGAATTAAAATTGGCTCATTGGTGAATAAGAAAAATTTGTTCTAATTTAGTTTGACTCCTTAATTTTTTTTCTAAACCAGGATGATGCTAAGCAGGCATCTTGCTGTGGTGCCGATGAAATGCATTTTATGTTTTTTTCCGATTTTTTTTTATAAACGTTTCATCACTCTTAAATGTACGAAATCTCTAAATCCAGTACATTTGCATTCTTTGATGCCAAAGCAATACTTTCAGGTGTTTTATTACTAACTTATCGATTCGATTAATGAAATTATTTAAAATTCAAATCCGTGCAAGTTCAGAAAAAATTGTTTTTGATTTCACAATATTTTTAAGGATGTATAAAAACCCTTATAATAATTATTAATTTGACATTTTTCGCAGAAATTAGTAGATATTGAAAAATTATATACATTTTTTTAGTAATAAAAAGTGGCGTTTCTCTTAATTTTAGAAATTATACTACATTTTAGGAACAAATTCATCTTGCTATAATATAGGCTTGCAATTATATACACTTGTCAATATCCCAAAATTTGCTTTTTCTATAACGATATGCATTAAAGGTGCAAACGTGAACCTTAAAAGTAAGAAATAATCTTTCATTGCAGTTTATTTGAAGGGAAACATGTTGAAATTTAAAATGCTACATTTAATAGTTGCTAATTACTTTTTATATTTCCAATTTGGCGCAAATTTTTGTTTAAACAATATCAATTTAACTTCCTGATTTCAATATAAATTTTTATAATATTTAAAGCTTTAATTATCATTCAAAAATAAAGGAACTATTTAAATGAAATATGTTCTGTAAAATTGGAAAAAGTTCGATTCCAAAGTATTTGACGTTAATTTGAATAGAAATCTTTTTAAAAAAATGCCACTTACACACTTTTAAAAAAACAATTTAAAAAAAGATCATATAGTTTCTTTATGCTTAAATATTCAAAAGGTTGTTTAAGAAACGGTTTGTTTTTATAACAAGAAATAAAAACCTTTTTCTCAAATGAAGTTAGTTTCATTTTATAATTTAATACATTCTACCAACTTAGTTACACAAACATACAAAAAAAATAATTTCCAACTAATGAAAATAATTTCTTGAATAAAAATAATTGTACAAATTCTCTTTTAAAAAAACTATTTTTTCTGATAGAATTTAATCAGGACTGTTTTTTTAACAAAGAAATTTTAGAATCTTCTTTTTTAAGCCATAAGAAATAATGTATCCGAAAGATTTTTTGTCATTTAATTTTTTGATTAATTTAAATATAGGACAAAGTTAATCGAATTTGAATTCATTATTGCAAAATGTTTTTTTTAAAAAATAGTGTGATATATATTTCAAATTTTTCCCAATGAAGGTTTTTAGGAAAATGCATTCTTTTTATAAATGGAAATTACATAAAGAAAATTAATAAAGGCATATTGTATTTCATTTATTTTAAATGAAATATTTATTATATAACACTAATTTAACCGAAATGCTAAAAATATTTTAGTCACGACAATAGAATAAAAAATATTAAGGTGCCCATAAGTTTTTTCCTTTTTCAATTCCTTCTATTAGTTCACACTTTCCCTATACATATCTTGTTCAAATTTTCAAGCGTTAATTTTTATTTAATAATTAACGATTAATGTAATTTATAATTTAATACTTATTTAATAAATGTTTAATTATTAGTATTAATCTATAGTTATTTAATAATACTTATTTATTAAATAAGTTACTAAAATAAAAAAAATCCTTTGTTGACCTTAGCAGGGATTGACTTAATTTTTTTTGTATTACTTATTTTTTATAAGAAATAATCATTTGATATTTGCTGCAAAAGTTTGTTTTATTGCTTTATTTATAAAGCGTTAGGCTCTATCACATTTTACCATCTCACGAGATTCCCGGATTATTATTTTTTTTTTTCAAAATTGATGGTATTTACCTGCAAAATATTTGTCGAGGTGCAGTTTTATCAAGCTTATTAATTTGTACCCTTTATGAGGGTGAGAGTTTTTTGATAACAGGAACAAGTAGTAGTCGGATGTAGCAAGATATATCGAATGCGACGGATAATGTAGATAATCTGTATCAAGCATACTGCTGATAGAAAAATGATGCTTTAACAAGTTGCCAATTATGGAAGGTTTCCCACCACGACAGCGATCAGTGAAACAAATTAATCTCCAATGTTTAGCAGAGTTGATAATTTTACCTGCTGTAAACCACACTTATTTAGCCACACTAAATAGTCGGAAGTAACTTTCATCGGGTGAAATCGAGATTTAGTAACAGTTGAAAGTCTATCGTACTTAGACTGAGTGCGTTTTCTAAGCAGAATTTGATACAAAATCTACTTTTCGTTTCCAACACCAAACCAATCTAAGGAAGAAACCTTTTAAAATCTTTGAAAAGGCATCATATCACATGTACAGACATGATTCATAAGGCTCTACTCCGTCAATAGTAGTAGGAACAGATTTTCTCTGGAATGGGCATATTCTATCTGAACATACGATTTTATAGCATTGTCCAGAGGATTTAAATGTTCATTCTTTGAACTGGATCCGTTTTCCTTACTTTGATTTTCTTTCAATTTGCAAATATCGGAATGATTGAGCATTAAGGAGGATTTGCTGAGTAAAAATGACTCTTGCCCAGTTTTCCAGGTACTTCTAGGCATGAAATAAAGATTTTGAATAATACTAAATTATTACTCGCAATGTAGGAGACATTGTTGAATTATTGTAGCTCGATTTGTACCAAAAAGACATGGACGATAAGCTGCAACCTCCCTCCCATCTCCCAATCAAATACATGGATTTTTTTAGCAATTGTTCATGCTTTTATAAAATATGAAAAAACTCATTCATTTATAAATTGAATTTCCAATCTGATTTTTGATCTAAAAGTTGCCAAAAGGTAATATTGAAATATTATATGCAAATAAAAAGTAAATTCTGGTTTGAAAAAACATTGGAATCTCTGATAGTATAATTATTTAATTACATAACTATTTCGAATTATCTATAATTTTTAAAACATTTATTTCAAATTGTTTTAAAAAGTACGACTGAATTAGGAATGGTGCATAATATATGCTAAGAAATCTTAGCATAGACAACTCTGCCAAAATAAACCAAACAAAAACTTTTGTTTAGAACATATCGAGGCACTTCTGAAAAGCAAGCGACTGACAGCAAAATAACATTGAGAATTCCGGTACCAGCAGATGTTAGGCTTAGTTGTCACTTTGATAAATGACTCCACCAATGCCTTTCGAACGTTAAGATCGTGTTCCATTTTGACCTAAACCCTAAAAGACACGGACTATCACCTTGGCGGAAAGAATCGTTTATGGAGACTCTACCTACCCAGGTCGAAATTGCAAAAGTTTTTCCATTCGGCTTAAGCATCATGCGTGGTATATGCGCTGAAAAAAAATGTAAAAGAAACAAAAGCGAAATAGAGTTTGGCGTGATGGTTTTGGCGTTATATTTCGCAAAGAACTTTTGTAATTGATAGATGAAGTCTGGTCTTGAAAGTATTACGGAAGAGTTATGTCTTCATTTTTTTTATTGGGGGTAGAAGTTTTTTCTAAGAATGGTTCGTAATCCAAGATTTCATGAATTTATGGAAGTAATTGCTTTGTTATTTTTATTAAATCCCATGGAAATGCATGAGATAAAATTCATTTTTTCGAAATTATTTGTAATGATATTGTGTGAAGAAAATATGAGAAAATTGTATAAAGCAAATTAATTTTAAAAAAAGGTTAGTAAAAAATTCTAAATTCATTAAGAAATTTAATTTTAGAAGATATTAATTATAATAGAAATTAGTTAAAATAGAAAATATTAATTATAGAAGATTGTATCTATTTGCATTAGGTTGTTCCATTTTGACTGAGTAAAAAATGTTAATACATCGCGGCTTATTCCAAATAATAAATAGAATAGAAAAACCTTTCTACAAAATTAAGAACGAAATTCATACTAATCATGACAAATAGACAAACATGATTTTAAAAAATGAAATAAAAACCATTGAAATATTATAAAATTGTTTATTATTTAGGTTTGCCCAATTCAAATAATTAAATTTTTCTTATGTATAAACTTTCTCTAAATTTTTATTTAAAAGAATTCAATAATTACAAATGATAAAAAATGGCTAACTTTAAATCTTATTCGCTAACTAATTGTAAGAACTTCAATAAATAATTTTTTGGGACTTAATTAAATAAAATCTAATATAAAAATATAAATATACAATATCAAACATTAATTTTATTTTTTAAGAAATTACTATGTATGAAAATTCTTCCTTCGTAGGAAAAAACATGAAAGCTATAAAAAAATTCTACCATTTGAACATTTTCTTATCTAAAATTTTAATCATATATAATAGTGCTACAAATGCATTATATTGCAAATCTGAATACTTAATTAACTTTATTCAATAACTCTTAAACGAATGTTTCATTTGACACATTAAGATAATCTGCTTAAAACATGCAAGTAGTAAGTTGACAGGTTCCGTCGTGAAAACTCGACTAAAAATCTCCGAAAATATATAAAAAATGAAGCTTTTGAGTCAAACTTTTAATGAAAAGGACTCTTCTAATAAATTTTACAGCATTTCGATTTACGATGGGCTTAATTAAGAGCTTAATATTTTATTACTCTTAAAATAAAAGGAAAGGTTACGAAAGATGTGCCGTAATAAATGGGGAGAACTTTTCAATCAGCAGTAAATCCAGGATTGGTTATTCTTCTTTGGAATTTCTGATGCAAGTGTTTTATTTTTCATCTCAGCCATCGGTCACATAAAGATGATTATTTTATGTTCGGATGCTTTGAATGATTGATGATAAAATGCTTATCTTTTACTTTTGAGATCGTTAAGCTGACTTGTTAAACCGCGTTTGAGGCTTTCAGTTTCGCCATAACGTGGCTAACTTAATGAAGTGTTAACGAAGTTAACGAGCTCAGATAACGTATGTTTTCCTTTTTTTCTTATCAACATTCGCTATTTGAATTTTAACGTTATTTGTATTAGCATTACAAAATATAAACTGTAACATTCCCCTGAGCAACTCTTATTGGAAAAACTACGGTTTTGCAATCATAAAATAGTTATAAATTTAGTTAACTTTCAGGCGTAGAGTTTAAAACGAAAAATAAGTTCTCGACAAATCTTTCATGTTATCCGTAACTGTACATAATGAGCAATTTAAATTCTTGTCATCCTTTGAATCTACCCATGACTATCATGAATTGAGCCGCCGAGATTACATTAGATGAAGCTCACTGCAACTTTCACTCCTTCTACAGAATCCAGACAAATTTTTACAGTTTGGATAAGGTGGGTTATCTGGAAATAAAATATTCCATAAAATCTGAAAAGTAACCACTGTATTAAAGGGGAATCGCTGGTAGTTTACTTATTAACCCTTTGCGCTCGGAAAAGTAACTCGATTCATAATTATTCACTTAATGCAAGAAATTGTTTATTGGTTCGAAAAATAAATATATGTAATTGTTTTAAGTTAAATTTTTGAGAAATGGAATACTTCATATTGTTATCGCTATAGACATTCATATAATAGAAATCTCAACTGAATTTAGTGACATCTATGATTTCAAATTTTTCCCTCGATTTTATAGTTTAAAAGAAACTTTCTTGCGTTCCCTGTCAGAATAAGCTGTGTCAATGGGAACTGAAATTAAATGCAGTATTTTTGACGAAAAAGCTTGGTGCCAAAGGAAATCATTCCAGAGAAACAAATTAAATTAATAGCAATGTAAAGATAAATATTCTTACTGGAATCATCTGCTGTATGAAGGCGAAAAAAATATGATAAATGGAATAATGGAAATTGATATTTCCATTCACAAAATTCGAAGCACAGTTATTCAAACAAGGCCGAATCTGCACAAAATATTTCACTTGAAATCAAAACTTAAACATATTATCCCAATCGTAATTAAAAACAGCTCTGAAATTGTTTATTCAAATAGTAATATCGCTCACAGAGTACCACTAAGGCTCACTCTATAAACTGAATTCCTAAAATGCTTGTGTTGCACTTTCGTTTTATTAAACCCTAGACGATGACATTTCAAGGAATTTCCTAGAAGAGTCTTTTTATTTCTTTTTCTAAGGATTCTAGCATTTTCAAAACCTTCTTTTTTCTAATTCGTTCTCCTAATGCTCCCCAAGATTAAGATTCATTTACCTGGCATCCGTCAAGAATATATTTAACTTCATTTTCTAGTGTAGACTTAAAATTGCAAGAGCACAACTTTATATTTGCAACAATATTTCGTTTTCTCCATAAATTGTTCAATTCTAAAATATTAATTATAAATACAAGCTCCTGTTAACATGTAATAAAAGTTAAATTTATTTTTATAATTTTTCCGATGTATCCAATTTATATTTCTCTTACTGAAGAATCGCTAATACAATTAAAACAAAGTATTACAAAGGGAAAAATTATTCCTTAGAGAATTACAGCGATATCCATTGCATTGCAATTTATTCAATCGGAAATTAATAGTTTTATCGAATCTTGCTTTATGCAGATTACAGAATCTTTAACGAAGAATCGGAGGACGCTGTTAAAAATTCTTCAATCTTCTTTCAAATAATCTTTTAATCTTGAAATGCGTCCGTAAAAGAAATTTACGACATGTCTTTTAGTAAAAAGAAAGTAATGTCCATTTTTAAAACTTTTTTTTCTACTCAACGAATCTGAAGGGAACCTTTTTTTAATACTATTTGCAATTTTAGCTAAGTAAAAATGTATTTTTAAAACGTCATTAATCTAACATGCATTTCCCCGTCGGGATTTATTCTGAGATGTTGCCAATAACCAGACAGTTATACTGATGCTTTTATCCAATAAAAAGAATTATTAGTCTTGTCAGGGTTTAAATATATTTTATGCAATCTCTAGACAAATACTTTGCTCAGAAAATTGTAGATATTTTTATTTCTTTTTTAAATATATATATTAAATAGTACTCTGAAATAGAAATTCTTTCATCTCTCAATAAAGTGATTTGGCTTGAATTTATAAAATCTCTTTGCAAATTACATTTATTTACTGTTATTTAAATTGTCCACTTATGTAAATCCTTTCCAATTGATCTACTAGAATTTATTTTTTCTCTTGCATCTTTTCGATGACAAAAGAATTATGAGCTAATTGAATAATATACAATGTATTTTTTTTATAACGTTGTGTCATCTGGTAGAATGTAAACATGGTAATTCAACAACTCCATGACTTAAATGAATGAACTTGATATGTGATTTCTGATTACAAATACAGCTTCAAGTTTTGATTTCAGTCAGTTAAAGGGAAATCATTCAAAATGCAAATGGAAGTGTTTTTTATATGCTAAGAAACATAAGAGGTTTGCGCAGTAACTAAGAAAATAAAAATCATAGAACTATAAAATAAAATCATAATCCTGGAGTTTGTGGTCCTTTTCAGTGTTTTGTTTAATGGAAGAAGGTAATAATGAAATAATTCAGTAATATGAAAGAAAATTTTGGTGAGACCACTGTTTCTGCTGATTCAAAATTTTATTCAGCAAATTGCTCAAAAATTACCAGCAATTGATTCTTTTAAAAAATCTGCTCTATTGAGTTATTATTGGGTTGCAGATTTGACTGTGAGAGTAAATAATATTCTCTACACAGAATCAAAAATGCATCTTCTAGAAGAATAAGCAAAAAATCGCCAATGTTGGGCAAGTATTGCTGGACTTTGCGTGATATCAAAAGTAAAAATTTTAGACTGTTTTGCGACCAAAAGGAGTTTTTAAGCCTCATTTATAATACCTGATAGACGTAATGAGCAAGGATTTCTTTCTATGGCACCATTTCGGAATTCTAAAAATCGATTATATTGCCCTCTAAATCGAATCAATATCACCCTGACCGCAGAACAAAGGATGAACAACAATAGGAGCCGCATGCAAAGCAGCGGGAATAGTTTCCCCAAAACTTTCTCACGTTAACAAAGACGTTATCTTCACTTTCTCTCCTCCCTCATAAAATTGAGGATCTTGAAAGGTCTTGGATATTTTCGGCAAACACTAGTTCAAAAATGCGGATATTTGGCTTGAATCTAATTTTCCACTGCATCTATCGAGGGATGCGTGGCTTTTTTTTGTAATTAATCCTTGGCACTTTGCAATAGGTACCAGAAATCGAGTATTTGTTTTAAGTGCTTTTCCTTCCTTTTTCAAATGATTGAAATCAAAATTGGGCATGGAGCTGCAGTTGCAGTTAGTGGCAAATTTCTCATTCTACTTTTATTGCATTTATATGCATGCTAAATTATATAATTCATCCTTCAATAGATGTGGTTCTTTTTAAAGAAAAATCCATATTGTATAGATTTTAAACATGTTTAAAATCTATACAATAAAATATCTATACAATATACTATAAAATCTTCCCAATTTGTTGCAAGAGAATTCAATTGTACTCGAATAACAAGTCAAACTTCTTTGGAATTAATGTTGATCGAAATTTGAGATATCTATAAATTTAGTGTAAGCACTGTATACCAAATTTCACCAGTTATTTGAAAGTGGTTTTAGTTATCTTTTTCACAAATAGATGGACATGCATACAGATATATTGCCAAAAATGGCGGGGGGGGGTGTGTATTTGTGATGCCTAAAACGTATATTTTTATAAAAATCTCGAGGTTGAATTTCTAATATTCGAATTCCTACTATTAGTTCACTCTCCTTATAATATAATATACTAGTTTAAATTTTCAGTCGTTCGTACAACACTCCTTTATTCATCCACTCAAGCTCAAATATATATTTTTTAAACTGTGCAGCGGATGGCATTTGATGTTAATACAGTTTTTTCAAATATTAACTCATTCATTAAATTTTAATATTTTAGGGTTTTAACAGTTTGTAATGAAAATTGAAATTGGCAAGCAGTAGCTCAATTGGCAAAGCGACAGGGTTTCGGGATTTTTTACGTGAAGACGAAGAATGCGAGTTCAATTCTTGAGAAAACTAATTTTTTGATAAATTATTTATATTAATGGTAACTATTTAATAAAAAATAACTTAAGTAAAAAACATTTGTGGACATCAGTTGTATTTAACTTAATTATTTTATTACTTGTTTTTTTTATATTTACAATGTTTTTTTATATACTCCATATACAGAAAAAAAAGGTGACAGTACTTTCAGTTTACAATTTTTTTTAAATGAAGGCAAATTTATTCTGATAATTCCAATTTCCTCAAGGAATTTAGAAGAGTTTTTTTCATCCATTTTATTCTTATTTCATAAGTTTATCTTCTTTAAAATATACATTCTGCTTTACCATCGTCCGTTCCCCGCATAAGCATCAGACTCGTTATAAATTTCACACATTTTGAAATGGCTTCCCTTGTGTTACATCAAATTAGAAACGGCATCTTTAGCGAGAAATAAATATCAGCTTATCAAAAGGACTCCCATCCATTATCATTATCGTGTAATGCATCCGAAATAAAGCCAGTTTTCCCTCTCCATTTCCTTTTAATGGTTGTTTCTGTGGCATTTAATGACTCGTGAATTATCTGCACCACAAAGGACTGTTTGTGTGTTTTTTGAGAGCTTCCCAGCTTCCGAAAGACACAAAACGACTGTTGATGTCTTTACGAGGCTAATGGAAACCCCCTCTCCGAGAATTCTGAGACTCCCGTTTGTAGCCGCAATGATGTGGAAAATGATGGTTCCGACATTAAAAAGGATATAAGGAAGAATGTTTCCATTTTTATCTCTTGTGGTTTCTTTGGCTCAACCATAAGTAAACAAAAATAGATTCTCAAAAAAGACGAAAGATTTTTTTTAAAAAATATGCAAATAAATCAAGTTTTCAAAATGCCATTTACATAGATAGAATAAAATGTAACAATATTTTACATCTTAATCTCAAAAAGAGAAATGCAGAGGACACGAAATTTTAATGTCAACCGTTATGCTTCTGTATTTTATAGAACGGTATGTTTTATTAATTAAGACTAACAGCTACATTTTACTAATGTCAATATTTTACTAATGCATCAAATAACAAATCCAGCAGTGCGGCTACCAGTGAGTTATGAACAATAATTGTCTCTTTGAAATTTTCTGGGATGTTCTTCTAATGAAATTATATCATAGCTAAATATTTCAGTCTACCCGTAAGCACATGGAAAAATCAGAATAACCGGACAGCATTGGAGGATAATAATATTGTGCCGTGGGGGCTATCACCTGCCAAGGTACCCCTCCCTACCATAGAGAACACGTTCCGTCATCGGTAGGGTAGCCACTCTCATTATTTCTGTATTAAGCAGGCGGCGAGAATCAACCACTATTCAGGAAATTTTCTGTCCTCATGTTGAAATGCCCCTCCAAGTGAATCTCTAATGAAAGCATCAACCCTCTACCTTTTGGTATGAAATTGTAGACCTTGTTAAGTTCGTGAACGTCATGACTGTGCGAATTTTCATCTTGGGAGTCCTGCGTATGAATTTTGAGTTTTGACTCACAGTACTCTATCTGCATTTTTGAGCTACCGAAGTATATTTAAAAGTATTTTGTATTGATTTTCAATGATAAAATACGGAAAATGATGCATCTTTTAATAAAAATTACACACACCGAAGAACCGGTGTATAAGTGGGTCCGTTGGACGTTAAATCCGGCAGAACCAAACGTTTTCCCGTTGATGTGGTGTGTGGAGGGGAGGGGGTGCCAGGTCAAGTACGTCCTCGTCATCTGACGGTGGTTCAAAGTTGCGATTGTATTGAAGCTATGGTACATTAAAATATAAAAAAAAATTGCATTCAATCACCGTGCCATCCCCAAAATTAAAGATTTTCGATATATATAATGTATATGAGACTTTATTTTGATGGGATCGATGTTATTTTTTTTCCTAATAAAAATTAAATCTTTTTGCTTTTATTTTTGAAAGATTTACTACACAACCCTTTGTATTGCATTTGACATGTTTATGTCTCATCCCTTTACTTTAAAAAGGGGGACTTGATTGCAGGGTCTGACCTACCCCAATTGATTCCTTGGACAAAAACTTCGTTGTGACCCTCCCTCTGCTTCTGAAGAACCGATTCCTTTTTGAAGAAAAAGGATAATAAAATTTCTATTCGATTTGGTAGCGCCCCCTAATGTGGGGTCCAAGAGGCAACGGCCCATATGTCATGCCTTAGTCAGCCTCTGCATAAAATTTTAAAAATTCCATTGTTATCTAGTTAAGGCATGTTAACCACGAATTATCTCTCTCTAGCTTAGAATGTCTATCATTCAAATTCTATTCAACTTGTACTTATGTTTTTTCAATAATTATTCAATGTATGACTGATAACTTTTAAATCAACATGGAGGGGACAATTTTTAAGTATTTGCACGAAGTTTCAACTTTTAGTATGGGTCACATCCCTTTGGGGGATTATATATATCTCTTTTTTTCTAAATATACCCACAGAAACTGTAAAATGGGATTAACAAGGTTTTGGAGGTGCGTTAAGTTTAGTATCTATGGCTATGGGCTTTGAGTTGCTCTGCAGCTATACATTCTTATATCAGTACAATATTGATTATATTATTATTCATTACAATATTGATTATAAATTGCATTTCCCAATGCATTGTATTGTATTTGCATATATTTAATTTTATTTGTTTCATGCTAGTAAAGATAGTTTTATAATAGTTTTTTCACTACCATTCTTTTGAACTAGTTATCTTAAAATTTTGCATACGTTTGTAATCCAAATGTTGCGCATGCTTTTAATGCTCCCAAAACTTAATTACTTGTTAATATTTCGATTTAGTTTTGATTTCATGCATGTGGCATCACCTGGTTGTGAGTTACAAAAACTTTTTATCTTGTTCTTTTACAATATTTCTAACAATAAATGCTAACGGAATAATGTAGAAGTCATTTTTATTACACTTCTAATTGTCTTTTTAAATATGGCTTGTTAAACTTGTGCGTTTGAAAGTTTTAGGCCTTTAATTTAACTCAAAATTTAGAAAAATAGATGTACAATTTTTATCTTGGATAAAACGCAGCAAACCATAAGCCACAACAAAACTTTCAGCCTAAACTTATTTTCCTTCCGTAAGCGATTTCGGGCTTAAAAATCACGCATCACTTGCTGTACAGAATCTTCGGGCTGGATCTCGGTACGTTTGATTTATGAAGGCGCATAGATCATCTAGAAACATGCTCGCTCCCTTCCGAGGGTTTATCATAATGATTCTTTTTGGTCCACTAGGGTATGGTCGTTTAGATACACTGTATAATGCGAAAGCTGGAAGTCTTGTAAACAACGTTCTCTTCATGGGAAAAGGAATTTCAAAGGGATTTTGTATCGCCAGGGTTTTTGTTCTTTTCTTTTAAGCAGCAAAAAGTTGAAATGGATTGTTTAGTTAAACTCTTAAAGTTCCCATTTTATCCTTAATGTAAGAGAAAGGTAATGTTATGGCTGAAAAATTCGAAATGATTTATATTGTTGAATCTCTACGTTTCAGGCGTTATATTTGGAATTATACATGTATATTTATAAGCACGATAATACGAGGTGTTCTGGACAGGTCACACTTGATAAGAGCTCTTTGCACCCTAAAAAATTATTCTATATATTTTGAATCAAAATTCGATTTGCAAAAATTAATAATTTTTTGTTTTTAATTTTATTGGTAGAGAAATATTTTGTTCAATGTTTCATAGATTTTAAGAAACTTTAAAAATTAAATAGAGGATAAAAGCACGAGCGTTATAAAACTCTGTCTGTTGCGAGCTATCACTCATTTGATTATCTTCTTGTGTAAAACCGACTACCCCGCCACCACTGAAAGCAGTATTGACAGGATATGTCGTGGCCAATTCATTTGACTATATCTGGTTGAAAAGCGTATGGGTGATATAACGCTTGCGAGAACCAGTGTTATTTGCAACCTGTTGTAAAACACATTCTTTTGACTAGCTGTAATTTGGCGATGTCATTTGAAAATATAAATCAATATGTTAGCTATTAGCTTCATATGCAAACGGACGGATATACGGATTTCCCTTGACCGGATTTTGAATATTTGATTGTATAGACAATCTGAAAACATTAATTTGAAACTTATTATTATGAAACCCATTAGATGACCCTTATTATGAAACCCATTAGAAAACTTATGATTTGATGAAACATCTAACTTCTACATATCAAGTTTCGTCATCCCAGCCCATTGCATTTCTCTCTCTCTCTCTCTCTCTCTCTCTCTCTCTCTCTCTCTCTCTCT